>JAEKDQ010000052.1:15352-116352 GCA_026937815.1 Etheostoma perlongum
AATATAACAAAGACTGGGAGAAAGAGAAAGGAGGAAAAGAATGGATTCAACCCGTCGTGGGGAACAACTCAAAATCACTGTAAAAGTGTATATTTGATGTCCCACCAGTTTTTAATGTTAAATTATGTTAAAAGGTGGTTTAACTCCCTCCTGTGGTCATTGTCCTGAAGCTCAGGGGGGAGAAAATAAATAAACTCTACCGTATGTAGGCCTACCAATCTGTCCACATGGATGGAAATTGACAATCTGTACCCACGGATTGTAAAACACAAAGCACACAGTTTATTTATTTTTCTCTTCCAGGATCTTAGGAGGGCTCCGTAGAAAAAGTCGCTTGTTTTGGGCTTGTTTTCACAGGCCTGGTTGCGTATTTGTCTCACGAGATCTGGCAACACTGCTTATTTGCCAGTATGGTTAAACTGCCGCTGTTAGCTAGTTAAGATTAGCTTGCTAGCACGTCAAATCACGGTACCAATAAAGGTTATAATTCATGGAATTCATGGTACAAAAATCATTACAGACTGTAAAATTAACCAAATATACATATACAGGTGGCTTATATGTTATAAGTATAGCAAAAAGACTCACGTTCAACTTACATTTGTATTGCTCCATTGGTCTCGCTATCGCGTCTTCGTCTTCGTTCCTTCCATAACCCTACCAATCAGATTACCACAGGAGGCCTTAGTCTACCACTACGTTCCATAACCCTACCAGTCAGATTACCACAGGAGGCCTTAGGCAAGGCAGCTTTATTTGTAGAGCACATTTCAGCAACAGGGAAATTCAAAGTGCTTTACACAATATCAGTTAAAAAACTGTTAAAAAATTTAAACCGATAAAACACATGAATAAACAGTTAAAAATAAAAACATTAAGACACAAAACACAAGACTAAAAGTTACAGTGCAGCATAAGAAATTAAACATTAAAGAAATTAACAGTCATTTAAAGAAAGGCAACATCAAAAAGAAAGGTCTTCAGCCTTGATTTAAAAGAACTGAGAGCAGCAGCGGATCTGCAGGTTTCTGGGAGTTTGTTCCAGATATGAGGAGCATAGAAACTGAACGCTGCTTCCCCATTTAGTTCTGACTCTGGGGACAGAAAGCAGACCTGTCCCAGATGACCTGAGAGGTCTGGGTGGTTCATAGTGTAGTAGCAGATCAGAAATGTATTTTGTCCTAAACCATTGAGTGATTTATAAACTAGCAAAAGTACTTTGAAGTCAATTCTTTGAGGCATAGGAAGCCAGTGTAAAGACTTCAGAACTGGAGTGATATGATCCAGTCTCTTGGTCTTAGTGAGGACTTGAGCAGCAGCGTTCTGAATCAGCTGCAGCTGTCTGATTGATTTTTTTAGGGAGACCTGTAAAGACCCCGTTACAGTAGCCTTAGTCTACCACTACGCTCTATAACCCTACCAGTCAGATTACTACAGGAAGTCTTAGTCTACCACTACGCTCCATAGCCCTACCAGTCAGACTACCACAGGAGGTAATATATTTTGCAGCTCTTTTACAGACTCTACCATAATACCTGCTGGAGATGCCAGGTCCTCATACATGCAAAGCATGCGCTCTACCACTGAGCTACATCCCCCAAAGATTTTCAGATTTGACTTTTTTCTGAGATAGACTTAGACTTATCTTTATTAATCCTTTTGTGATGACTCCCGGAAGGATATTGAAATATCAATGAATAAAAGAATAAACCTGGGTAAAACATGTAATATTAATGTGTATATGGCTTCAAAACCTGTAAATGCAACTGTGGTTGCACTGTTACGCTATAAATCCTAGTCGAAAAGTAACATCTTTTGCCCTACTGCTGGACAATATAATGTTCAATGCAAATCTTGTAACACATCTGGGCATTGACACTAAAAATAAATGCTAAGGGATACATTGGTGGAGGCAGCTTGATTGATATGCTGCCTTATGTATATGTACCATAACAGATCTAATAGTTTTTCAAATCGGGTCGGGCAAGTAACCTTTCTGGTTACTTCTTGACAAATAAAGCAAGAAACCACACAAAGAAAACTACTACGATGACTGGGAATCGAACCTAGCTCAACTACTTGGAAGGGTGCAATGCTCACCACTATGCCACCATAGGTGGACAACATCATTGGTGTCCTTAAAGGTTGGATTTTTTCTTTTTATAAAATTTAGGCATTAAGATCAATTTCCAAAAGATGATTTTGCTAATTCCTCTTTTTAGTCAACTTCAGCATGGGTTCCTAAACGCATGTATACCACTGTATGCATGTATACCTGCATGCATTTCAAAATGTAGGCCAAGTATGTTTTAAAAAAAAAAACAAACAGGGTAGAGTTGTCTACACAGTAGACCTACAATGAAATTGTAATTGCACTGCTTTGAAAATAGTAAGAAACATCTTCATCACAAACCTGATGGTGCAGTACTTGATCCACATGGATCCACTTGCTGTCCTTCTGGCTGTAACAACTGCTGTCATATTTGTTTGTGTTTTGCTGTGTCTGTGCATGCGTCCTGTGTTTATCTTGTTTTCACATATGATAGTGGGGAGATAATTGGTGGAAGCAGACATGCCCAACCCATGATTGGCTGTAGCTGGGGATCACCAGACATTTAAAGAGCCAAGCACGATGGTGGCCATCGGTGAGTAGCAGGCATTCCTCATCCTCCTCCGCTTCCAACTGGCCACACTTTGTCTTTGTTCAGCTTTTGTGTTAGGTTAGGTACTTTTCATTTCAATAGTAAGGGTGGACCTCCAGGTGTGTTAATTTTGTTTTTTTCCGGTTTAATCAGTTAGGGAGGTAAGTCATTGTCGATCTTTTGGCCATATTTTGGTTCTTTAGGTTAATGTCGTACTTTCTAGACAGGGTTGTTTTGTTTATTATTTTAGTGGTAGGCCACCCTGAAGCCTTATTTAACTATTGTATTGTCCTTTGTGTCACAGGGACATGTTTAGTTTATGTGACCTTTTGACTAGCCTGCCATTGTGCTTCGGGGTCCTGAGACACCGCTTTCATTTCATGTCAAATGCCATCGTGGCCTCATCCTTCGGGTCTCACAAGCGCCTTTCCCAACTACTCGAGGAACGCCCTCCTCTTATTGAGCTTGCCGCGCATCCACTCGAACCTGAGCTCTCGCCACAGCACGAAGGCTTTGTCGGAGGACACATCAAGGATGTTGTGGAACTCGGCGAGGGCTGTATGTGTCCAAGAGCTTGTCCAGGTTGGTAACGCCACCCTTGGTGCGGTTGTAGTGGAGGATGATGTTGGGTTTGGCTTGCCTGCCGGAGCATGCGTCAGCTCCGTATTGCAATTGTGTATGGCAATGGTAAAAAAAACAATACAAAACAACAACAACAAAGCAATACAACACCCCGAAAGGGCACAAGCTGCTCGTCCACCGTCACGTCGGCGCCCGGGTTGTAGAGGCGAGGCAGCTGCCACGCCTACGTGTCCCACACCTCTCGTACGGCCGCCAGTTTGTCTGAGGCTCGTTGGGCAGCTCTCGACTTGCGGTCGTCAAATCGCTACAGTCTAGAGTACGCGTGGAACTGCTTGATTGGCATTGTGGCGCGGAAAATGGCCCTGCCGCTCTCCTTGTGCCACAGGCTCTCCAAGGCTTCGTTGCGGGACCGGTACATGCCCGCGAGGATCAGTAAGCCCGATGTAGGCTCGCAGGTCCATGACGTTCAGCGCTTTCCACTTGTGGGCTTTGGCACATTTCCTTTGACCTTCGAGGTTTGTGGCGGCCACAACCATAGATTTTCAATTATGTTGAGTTCAGGAGATTGTGCAGTAGTAGAAGATTGAATGATCGAGTTTAATTTTCTGGATCTGCCACTCCCAGCTGTTCTGTTTATGCAATATGCAGAATCCTTGTTAATGTTTCTGTGTCTCTCTTCTGGTACCAGTGTACATAACTACGGTAACACAGCACAATGCCTCGACAGCTGAAGGAGACGTCTTCACCAACTCTCCTGGTCAATGTTAAATCGTCCTGAATCAGCTGTGTTGCCATGGCAGCCACCGCTGTAGAGAAACAGACAGGTAGGTGAAGGTTAGTGTGACCCAGTGTGTGTTAAAGGTGGAGTTTGTCGGCTCCTGATTGGCTGGAAACACTCACCTGAACACAGACAGCACAGAGCAGCAGCTGGGAGAAAAAGCATTTTGTTCAGTGGTGTTTCCTGTGCAGAACCTGGGGAGAAGTGGCACTCTGATGCAGCTGATGCCAAACAAGGACGAGCTGTGAGATCAGACAAGGGCCATGAGGTTGCTAACAGCTCTTCACATCTCCCATCAGCCCCTGCGGTGGTACTTTTGGTACTTTTAGATTGTGTTGTTCGTCAAACTAAGTAATTCTGTTTGTGTTAAAACTTTAAATGTCTGTTATCGGTTATGGAAAAAAGAAGTGGAAGGACTTATGATCATGGTCTTAACGTATTTTTCTTAATGAATATAGTTTCCTAGACAACACTGGAAATACAAAACTCCTGAACTATGACTTTAACCCCTAAACGTCTCGGTCACATTTGTGTAACTGAATGTATATTAGACATAAAAGCTCAGCATCACTAATGTATTTTGTATCCTGTTGTTCAGTCTCTCTATTAAAGCTACGTGATGTTTGACTGAGTGGAACATTTCTACATGACTGCTGCATCATTTTAGAAACATTTCACCAACAACACTGAAATGAAGTTCAGAGGGTTAGTTTGTAAAGACGAAGCCACCGCAGGGCTCAAAAGAGTTTAATCCAGTTGTTGTTATCATATCTGAATTAGTGGCTCCCGGTGCTGCTCTCTAGAAGGAGCTCAGAGCTCTGATCTCTACTTCCTCCATGTTGAGGTCAGCCACCAAATGAGACACTGATAAACCACCACAGCTGCACTTCTGCCTGTAACAACACTTGCTGTACCTGAAACTGGGGGGGGTGGACAAGTCCTTCAAATTAAATGACAGAATATGTATTTTTGTAACTGACCTTTAAAACGACAGACGTGTATCAAGATTATTTGTCTCATACATAGTCAAACACAACAAGCTGTGAAATTAATTTCTGACTCCACTCCAACGGGGCTACCACTAATAACTAATAGCACAATTAAGTTATAGAATAAAAGTTAAGTTTAAAACATGAATTAATAAGAAGCTAAAGATAAAGTTATACCACCCAGACTACCCCAGCTCCATCCATCCATCTTCATCTGCTTATCAGAGGTCGGGTCGTGAGGGGTGCAGCTCCAGCAGGGGACCCTTTCCCGAGCCCCATTAACCAGCTCCAACTGGGGGATATTATAAAACTTGAATTTCTTAACAGTCTTATATTTAGAGATTTTATTTTTATCGAACCTTTATATAACCAGGTTAGTCTCATTGAAATATACAATCTCTTTTTCAAGAGAGACCTGGCAAAGATAGCAGAACAAACTAGGTACAATCAAAAATGTACAATCACAAAACACAAGAGACAAAGACAACTCAAGTGCATTTTATATTAAAAAAGTCTCATTAATTTAAACATTTGCATGTGTGAATGGACTCCTGTTCTATGGTTTAACATAACCTTTAAAGTCATTTAAGGAAATTAGACACTGTAGTGAGTGTTTTGAGTGAGTGACATGCACCGACAACACCAAAACTAATTCCTAAAAAAAAAAAAAAGCGTAACTTGCAGTAAAGCTTTTTTGTGATTGTGATGCTGCTGTGAAGAATAAAACCTTCCCACTGCTGTCCTCTAGTGTTTCCAATAACACACAGTTTCAAACTGTACTGCTGACGTCACAATAACACCTCCATTCATCATTCCAGTCTCTGTTCTTCCCCAGGTTGATTACACTTTTTCTCAGTTGCTTTGGTACATTTCTCACATCACAACTGAAATTCTCAAAACTACCCGTTCCATCTTCACATCAGTGGGTGACTTGTGCACATCAAAAAAAGCCGTTTCTCATTCCTTTGAACAAGTTGCAAATGCTTTGGTACATCCATGAAAATTGTGTACAATTAACTGCTGTTTCCTACATTATCAACTGCTTATGTCATGTTGAACAAAATGTATTTTAATGGGTCTCTGTTGAATAGTCTCCCCCCACAACATTTAGGCATTAGTTTATAGCATAAGTCTTTACATGTGTGGCACACCCAAGTAGGTGTCCAGAAAAAATCTCTGCATGAGGAGTCCGGCGCCTTTGCACGGAATGACAACGATATCGGATGTGTCCCAAGTCTCCAGATGAGTTTAACACTGAAAGATGACATCACAGTGCAGCGATCCTATGCGGCTGTCCCCAAACCCCTTTACAAGGAAGTCAAGGAGTATATCCAGGACTTGCTGGCTAAGAAGTGGATCATAAAATCAAAATCCCCGTATGCTGCTCCAGTCGTTTGTGTCTGCAAGAAAGATGGGACCTTGAGGCTTTGCATTGATTACCGACTGTTAAACCAAAAGACCGTTCCAGACAGACACCCCCTGCCCCGTATTCAAGATCTGATCGACACGCTGGGTGGGTACAGCTGGTTCTCAATCCTGGATCAAGGAAAAGCCTACCATCAAGGTTTCATTGCAGAGGGCTCACGGCACATGACTGCATTCATCACTCCGTGGGGCTTGTATGAGTGGGTATGTATCCCTTTCGGCCTTTACAACGCCCCAGCAGCATTCCAGAGGAGTATGGAGGAGATGCTCAGCTCCCTGCGGGACGAGTGCTACATCCCCTACTTAGATGATATCCTCTGCTATGCCAAGACGTTTGAAGCTCATGTGGAGGCGTTGAGACATGTTTTGAAGGCTCTCCAACACCACGGTGTGAAGCTCAGACCAACAAAGTGCGAGCTCTTCAAGAAGGAAGTCCGCTACGTGGGAAGGTTGGTGTCTGCTGAGGGAGTAAGACTTGACCCCAAGGATCTGGAAGCCATCCAGGCGTTGAGAACCAAGACCCCGACTACCGTGGGAGAAGTCCGTAAGCTGCTAGGATTCCTTAGCTATTACCGGACATATATCCAAGACTTTTCAAGAATTGCCAAGTCAATGTATGAGCTCTTGCAAGCAAAACGGCCTGCCACTGCTACACCCAGAACAAAGAAGGGTAAAGGAGCACAGCTTCCTTCCAAGACTCCTGTCGAGTTGAGGGAAGAACATCAAAGGGCCTTGGACCAGCTCATCCATGTCCTGTCCAACCCCCCAGTGCTTGCCTATTCTGACCTTTTGTCTTACACACAGACGCGTCAGAAAAGGGACTTGGTGCTGTGCCAGGGAGGGAAACTCAGAGTAATCGCCTATGGGTCCAGAATGCACTCACGCCTGCTGAGCGCAATTACCATCTTCACTCAGGCAAGCTTGAATTTCAGGCACTTAAGTGGGCAATATGTGAGAAATTCTTCTATGCACCCCACTTCACTGTGTACACGGATAACAACCCATTGACATACGTGATGAGCACTGCCAAGCTGAATGCTGTTGGTCACCGGTGGCTGAGCTCGCTGACTTCAGGTTCGAGGTGAGATACCGACCGGGAAAAGCAAATGTGGATGCAGACACACTGTCAAGGTTGCCAGTGGACATCAACAGCTATATTGACTCCTGCACAGAAGAGCTGTCGAGAGACACCATTCTGGCAATGTGGGAGGGCAGTAGAACTGCAAAGCAACGAGACGTTGCTTATGTGGCTGTCCTGAACCTCTCACAAAGTCCAGCATCTCAGTCACCAGAACTGCTCCCTACCATAGGCTGCACCGAACTCATGAAGTATCAGCAAGATGATCCCGCCATCAGTCAAGTCATCAGATTAAAAGAGGACAGGAAGAGACTACAGCTGAAAGATGGTCTGCTGTACAGGGAAACCAGTCAGAGGAGTCAACTTGTCCTGCCTTATCAATACCGATCCATGGTCCTGAAACACCTCCATGACGACATGGGCCAGGCGAGAGACCACTTCTACTGGCCATACATGAAACAGGATGTTGAAGCCTATGTTACAAGGAAGTGCCCCTGTATCAAGCAGAAGAAACCCATCTCTCACATCAGAGCACCTATGGAGAGCATCACCACCAGCTTACCCCTTGAACTTGTGTCTGTTGACTACATCCATCTAAAGTCCAGCAAAGGAGGTTTTGAGTATATCTTGGTTGTTGTAGATCATTTCACCAGGTTTGCTCAAGCCTATGCCACCAAGAACAAGTCCGGTAAGACTGGAGCAGAGAGGCTCTTGATGACTTCATTCCACAGTTTGGCTACCCTTGGAAACTACATCATGACCAAGGGAGAGAGTTTGAAAATGACCTTTTCAGAACCCTGCAACAGTTGAGTGGAGTGGGTCACTCAAGGACCACCCCCTACCATCCACAGGGAAATCCCGCGGAAAGATTCAACCGTACCCTGCTGCAGATGCTCATGACCCTGGAGGAGAAAGAGAAGGAGAGAACATCTATCACAAGTCCTCCATGCCTATAACTCCACTAGGCATGAGGCGACTGGATTTTCACCCTTCTACCATACGTCACCCACGTCTAATCTTTGGCTTGCTGTCTGAGGAAGAAGCCACTTCTCAGAGAGGCTATGCAGAGAAATGAGCCTCTCGGATGCAGGAAGCATACAGACTTGCCTCAGAGAACAGTCAACAGTCCAGCTCTCGAGGAAAGAGGTACTATGACCAGCATTTGAAGGGTGTTGTCCTTGAGCAGGGTGACAGTGTCTTGGTGCGGAAGATGAGGGAAAGAGGGGGCCCTGGAAAACTAAGGGCGTACAGGAAAAGCACAGTTCAAGTTGTGAGGGAGAGGATTGCAAATGGGCCTGTGTATAAAGTGTCTCCAGAAACTGGTAGAGGTTGAGGTACGAACTCTACACCGCAACCTGCTTCACTTGGTCAACGATTTACCTGTGGATTTACCCCAGTCATCACAGAGACCAACTGTTGAAGAAAGAATCTTGCCGAGACACCTACCTACTCCATCAAGAGACCAGCCACAACGGAGAGAAAGAAACAGCCCTTCACGCCACACAGTGAAACAGAGTGAGTGGCGCCCAAGCAGTGACTCCACCGACAATGAGGATGATCCTCGATACTGGTTAAGAATACCATCAAGAATGGAGTATGAGAACGACCAAGACCAGCCTCTTCAAGAGTTTCAGAGGACCTACAGTCTAGTAGCCTCCCCCCCAAAGACCCAACTTACCCCAGCAAATCCCGCCTGAAAGGGAAGACCAGTGGACTGAGGGTGAACCTCCATGGATACCTGTGGTGGAAAGCAGACAGATTGAGCAGAATATGGACAGGAAGGTGCCATGCAGGAGGGACCGGTAGCCTCTGAAGCAGTCAGTGAACAGTCCAACAGTGAAGAGTCTAGCCCGGTACAGATGCGGAGGTCCACGCGTGAAAGGAGGCCTGCCCAGATGCTTACATACAACTCCTTAGGACAGCCCTCCTTCCAACCCCCAGCCAGCTGCAACACAGTAGGGGCCTAGGGGCCTATGGGCCACTGCCAGGGCCACCATGGGAAGTACAGACATACTCCCAGTCATTTCCAGACACCACTACCGTACCCCATCTCCATTCAAAGTATCCCCCATCCATGCAGTACACTGGCCCTCTGTTTGTGTTCTGATTGACCAACATGCATACACTCACACACACACTTACCTGGAACTGGCCTGCAGTGTTGAGTCACAGACATATACAGTGGGGCAAATAAGTATTTGACCCCTTGCTGATTTTGCAGGTTTGCCCACTTACAAAGAATGCAACGATCTATAATTTTAATCATATGTACATTCTAACAGTAAAAGACAGAATCCCAAAGAAAATTCCAGAAAATCACATCATATGAATTTATTAAAATTGATAACCATCTGATGAGGAAAAACAAGTATTTGACCCCCTGGACAAACAGCATGTTAATATTTTGTAGAAAAGCCATTATTGGCCAGCACAGATGTCAAATGGTTTTTATAGTTGGTGACAAGGTTTGTGCACATTTCAGCAGGGATGTTGGCCCACCACTCCTCCCTGCATACAGCCTCCAAATCATTCAGGTTCCGAGGTTGTCGCCTGGCAACTCGAATTTTAAGCTCCCTCCAAAGATTTTCAATTGGATTCAGGTCTGGAGACTGGCTAGGCCACTCCAGAACCTTGATGTGCTTCTTCTTCAGCCACTCTTTTGTTGCTTTGGCGGTGTGCTTAGGGTCGTGGTCGTGCTGAAACACCCATCCTCGACCCATCTTCAGCTCTCTCTCACTGAGGGAAGGAGATGTTGGTCCAGAATTCCACAATACATGGCCCCGTCCATCCTCCCCTCAATACGATGGAGTTGTCCCGTCCCCTTGGCTGAAAAGCACCCCAAAGCATGATTTTGCCACCACCATGCTTGATGGTGGGGATGGTGTTCTTTGGGTTGTACTCGGTGTTCTTTGCCCTCCAAACACGAGTTGAGTTGAGGCCAAAAAGTTCTATTTTGATCTCATCTGACCACATCACCTTCTTCCAGGCCTCTTCTGAGTTGTCCAGGTGGTGAATGACGAACTTCATGCGGGCCTGTACATGTTTCTTCTTGAGCAGGGGGACCTTGCGTGCGCTGCAGGATTTCAATCCATGACTGTGGTCCCAGCTTCCTTCAGTTGATTCATCAGTTCCCCCCTTGTGGTTTTGGGATGATTCCTCACCGTTCGCATGATCAGGGACACCCCACGAGGCGAGATCTTGTGTGGAGGCCCAGACCGAGGGAGGTTGGTGGTGGTGTGGTGCTTCTTCCATTTCCTGATAACTGCACCGACAGTTGATCTTTTCTCTCAAAGTTGCTTTCCGATTCTCTTGTAGCCCATCCCAGCCTTGTGCAGATCTACAATCTTGTCCCTGATGTCCGTAGAGAGCTCTTTGGTCTAGCCCATGGTGGTGATGCTGGTTGTTTGGGTGTTGACAGGTGTCTTTTATACAGGTAACGAGGTGAGGCAGGTGTATTTGATGTAGATAATTGGTTGGCTGTGTCTTAAAGAAAGACTAACTGGCTTGTAGGAGCCAGAATACTTGCTGTTTGGTAGGGGGTCATATACTTGTTTTTCCTCATCAGATGGTTATCAATTTTTATAAATTCATATGATGTGATTTTCTGGAATTTTCTTTGGGATTCTGTCTTTCACTGTTAGAATGTATATATGATTAAAATTATAGATCGTTGCATTCTTTGTAAGTGGGCAAACCTGCAAAATCAGCAAGGGGTCAAATACTTATTTCCCCCACTATATATACACACACACACACACATACTTACTTTGAGTTACACAGGCATTCTCACTCATTCTGAGTGTTAGTTGTTGATAGTAGCGAGTGTCAGGAGCCACTTTTGTTGTTGGGAAGCGTGTGGCACACCCAAGTAGGTGTCCACAAAACATTTTATATATATTCACTGTCACTTTAAGGAGTGACACAGTACAAGCAGTGCGTTCGGGTTGCTATTGGGACGGACCTCCGCTCGCTCTCAGATGCATTTGGGAAGCTGCTGTGTCAAACTCTCCCATTATTTCACCTGTCTTTCAGGTCAGTAATGGGTAAACGGCCCATCTTTACTTGTTGGGGTCTCAACCTTTTTCTTAACGCCTGTTTGACAACTGTGTGTAAATAGAAAGTTTACCATTGATCGAGGCAGCTAGCTGAGTAGGCTAACCGGCTGTAAACAGTTAACTACTGTCTCGCGAACAAGCTGGGGCAGCGAACTTTTCCCAGTGTTGTAACGGCTGGTCATGTTAAATGAGTAAATAAGTAATAAGATTGAATGATGTTCTCCTACTGTATATTGAATGTAAAGATATGAAACTATACCAATATATTTGATAAATTGGGGTTTTGTATATATAGCTTTTAAAAATAGGTAAATGTTTGATCCTGTATTTCTGTGTCTGTGGGGAGATTCTGTTATATTCTGAATATGACCAGTATTCGTAGGCAGCTGTGTAGCGACAACCTTTATAACAGCGTAGCCATGTGAAGTGCACTACGCAGCCATTGTGGTCTTGTAGAACTGATGTAAGTTAGAATGTGAATTTATAGGATGTGATATTATGTTATTTTGTAAAAATGGAAATATGGCCATATTTTATGATTTATTCTGAATGAATAAACTCAGATGCATTTGGGAGAAGACAAGAAAGCTGCTGTGTCAAACTCTCCCATTATTTCACCTGTCTTTCAGGGAATTTAAATCTGTTACCCGGTCTCCTTGTCTGGGACCTGTAACACATACAAAAACTGATTGAACAAGTTGTCATAATATTTCAAGCATACAGTATTTCTATACCCATAATTAGACCATTTTTCAAAATAGGTCCTGAATTGGTAAAATGCTCCCAGGTGAACGAAGGTGCATCTCATGTTTTCATGTTTACAAGTTTTTCCTAAGGAGATTGTCCTATGTTCACATTTCTATTTTTGTTTTTAGTTTTTTTCCTTTTGTGTCGCAAAAAATGGTGGACCCAAATGCAGAAGAATTTAATAACAGAAAAAGCAAAGTACAAAACGACCTAAGGAAGTACTGAGAAGGGCAGGCAAAAAACTAATTCCAGGGATCAAAAAACGAGAACAGGAATACAAAAACAAAATCCGAACAAACCCAAAGTAGAGACAAAAAAAACTAACTACGGCGGAAAAGACCCAGACAAGAACTGACACTGGTATGATCTGACACAGGACAAGGAAAGCACAAAGACTAAATACAGAGGATAACCAGGTAACAAGATTGATTGATTATAGCTCCCCCCAATGGCCTATCTTTACCAAATTTGGTACAGAGCCTCCCGGCGGCATGCCAAACAATCGTCACAGGTTTGGTATCAATAGCATTTATTGTGGCAGAGATATTGCAATTGCAAATTTCCCATCTAAATACATTGAGTGTTTTGACGAAACCAATAAATGTTGATTATAGCGCCCCCTAATGGCTCATCTTTACCAAATTTGGTACAGAGCATCGGAAAGGCATGGTCAACACTGTTCACACGTGATATGTTGATAACTTTTAATTTGGCCGAGATATGATATGATATGTGTTTGGTAGCTTACTACAGAAAGTGTTTGGTCGTCAAATGCACACACGTTAACGTAGCAAAATTCTTTATACATTCTATATACTTTTTGTCAGGGCCATCTGGAGATGCTAAAAACCAGGTTTCGTGCAGATCTGTCGCACGGCCTAGGACGAGTTTGTAAAAGTTGGTTTTGCACTTGTCGCAATATTGCGAAAATAATTTTAAACGAAAATGGGCGTGGCCTATATCATCTGACTCAGCTTGATGGAGTGAACACGTGGACATCAAGAATTTTAATGTGTGATGTATAATGTAAGAGTTGTAGGCAAAAACACGTTTGACGTCATTGTAGCGCCTCCTAGTGGTCAACATGTGTAATATTCGGTAAGTCAGGTCAGCTACCCACTGTACATCTACCCTGTTAATTTCAAGTAATTCACTTTAGTGGAAGTGGTTAATCCAGACATTGGCCCATAGGCCACGCCCACTTGAATTAATCAGTACCCCACTGTATAGGCCCAGTCCTGAGGTGGTCCTAGATGGTATGCATCAAATTTTGTAAAATTTAGATAAGCGGTTCATGAGACATAAACTTCTTGTATTTTTAGCGCCCCCTAGTGGTCAATGTTCGTCAAATTTGGTTTAGAGCCTCAGAGGGTCATAACAACGAATTATTCTAAAGTTTAGCTTTGATAGCTTTTATTTTGGCCAAGATATGGCAAAGACGGTGTTTTCGTGGTTAGCAACACAAATTTGTTTGCGCGTAATACGCGCAATTTTTATTCTATAAAAAATCTTTATACAACTTTGTGTCAGGTCGGTCTGGAGATGCCATAAGCCAAGTTTCGTGCAGATCCATTGCATGGTCTAGGAGGAGTTCGAAAAAGTTGTTTTTTGATAAATTGCGATTTTTCACGCATAAAAGTATAGGCGGAAGTGGGCGTGGCCTATATCACAAGATTCATTAGGATCCAGGGAACGCGTGGATATGTTTTTTAAATTTCTGATGTACGGTTTGGGAGTTATAGGGCCAAACGCGTTTTTTCTGCTATAGCGGCACCTAGTGGTGGAAGTGGGTCAATTTTTGCGTCTGAGGTCTCTGCAGAGTTTTGGACTAGTCCTGAAAATGGCGCGTTGCCACCATGTACGGTTTAGGCTGCAGCGGCAGTTTTATGCAGGGAAGAAAATAATGAAGAAGAAGAAGAAACCCTAGGAAAACAATAGGGTTCCACAGCCCTGCTGTGTGAACCGCGTACGCTTTGCGTTACAGCGGTCTACGCATCCTTCGGGCTTGGACCCCTAATAAAACAAGACAGAGACCAGACTTCAAAATAAAACAGGAAACAGAACATATACAAGACAAGACAAAAACACCATACAATAATCACAAGACATGACCGAAGGCTAAGAAATAAACACAGGAAAACAGACTACCACAATTAAATTAGACAAAAACACCAAACCATGACACTTTGTGCTATGCCGTGCTGTCTTTTCCTTTCTGTATCTCAATGACATGGTCTGTCAACAAATGACAGTACAAACAGTAAAAGCGTAAATGTGAATCTTGTCCAGTCTCTTGCAATCAACCTCCCACTACAATTCCCAATAACTGTCATCAACACATTACATAGTTTATATCAGAACATCCCTCCAGAGAACACTGTTATATTGACAACATGACTAAACAAAGTGACTGTCTTCTCTGTACACAATGACACAAGGACTTGTCATTCTGATGGCATTCCCATGTTCATTCACACATATTTACCTTTGACAGATGAACTAAGGATTTTGAGCAAGAGACTGGCTTTTGCAGGTGTTTTACTATTTGTTCAAACAGTTTTGAGAAATGCGCTTACAGCTTTGCAAATGTCGAGGATGATTGGAGAAATGTACCAAAGCGACTGAGAAAAACTCAAGAGCTGCAGCCTGGAGCGTCCCATGTCATCTGTCCCGTCTCATGCGGTCTCGTCTCATGCGGAGGTGTGTCCAACGGTAAATTCAGAGGGTCAAAAATACGAAATTGCGATTAATTTTCCAGACGGGTAAATTCGTGACCACTTTTGTTGCAATCATTTGAAAAACGTTAACTGTTAAAGTAACAATTTTGCCATAGGCCTACATATAGTTTGCTGATTTACTAATGTTAGGGTTGTGTTGACAAGATAAATGCAGACTATTGTCTGGAATAAAATAAGCCTGCGTCAGCTATATCATGCTAATTAATAAAATACTTTATATACACTCACCGGCCACTTTATTAGGTACCCCATGCTAGTAACGGGTTGGACCCCCTTTTGCCTTCAGAACTGTCTCAATTCTTCGTGGCATAGATTCAACAAGGTGCTGGAAGCATTCCTCAGGGAATTTGGTCCATATTGACATGATGGCATCACACAGTTGCCGCAGATTTGTCGGCTGCACATCCATGATGCGAATCTCCCGTTCCACCACATCCCAAAGATGCTCTATTGGATTGAGATCTGGTGACTGTGGAGGCCATTTGAGTACAGCGAACTCATTGTCATGTTCAAGAAACCAGTCTGAGATAATTCCAGCTTCATGACATGGCACATTATCCTGCTGAAAGTAGCCATCAGAAGTTGGGTACATTGTGGTCATAAAGGGATGGACATGGTCAGCAACAATACTCAGGTAGGCTGTGGCGTTGCAACAATGGTCAATTGGTACCAAGGGGCCCAAAGAGTGCCAAGAAAATATTCCCCACACCATGACACCACCACCACCAGCCTGAACCGTTGATACAAGGCAGGATGGATCCATGCTTTCATGTTGTAGACGCCAAATTCTGACCCTACCATCCGAACGTCGTAGCAGAAATCGAGACTCATCAGACCAGGCAACGTTTTTCCAATCTTTTATTGTCCAATTTCGATGAGCTTGTGCAAATTGTAGCCTCACTTTCCTGTTCTTAGCTGAAAGGAGTGGCACCCGGTGTGGTCTTCTGCTGCTGTAGCCCATCTGCCTCAAAGTTCGACGTACTGTGCGTTCAGAGATGCTCTTCTGCCCACCTTGGTTGTAACGGGTGGTAATTTGAGTCACTGTTGCCCTTCTATCAGCTCGAACCAGTCTGGCCATTCTCCTCTGACCTCTGGCATCAACAAGGCATTTCCGCCCACAGAACTGCCGCTCACTGGATGTTTTTTCTCTTTTTCGGACCATTCTCTGTAAACCCTAGAGATGGTTGTGCGTGAAAATCCCAGTAGATTAGCAGTTTCTGAAATACTCAGACCAGCCCTTCTGGCACCAACAATCATGCCACGTTCAAAGTCACTCAAATCACCTTTCTTCCCCATACTGATGCTCGGTTTGAACTGCAGGAGATTGTCTTGACCATGTCTACATGCCTAAATGCACTGAGTTGCCGCCATGTGATTGGCTGCTTAGAAATTAAGTGTTATCGAGCAGTTGGACAGGTGTACCTAATAAAGTGGCCGGTGAGTGAGTGTATATATATATATATATTTTTTTTTTTAACTAACAGTAACGGCAATCATACAAATGAATATAATACTTTTAAAAAATGTCTACAAGATAAATGCAGAAAAAAACACTTAAAATATATGTTCGTCTATAAAATAAATGCAGGTTATAGGCAAACTAAAAAAACCTTCTGCCATCCCCGAGTTTCTACTTTTCAAAATAAAAGTTTGCATCTGGATTAAAATACAATCTCTTACTTTTCAAAGTAAAAGCTCGCGTCAAGTGTCATGCTAATGAATAAAATATTTGATGTATACTCAATTTACAGTCACTTCACCACACACACACTATAAGACTAAGGTCGTTGTACATGAGCCATGAACACCACATCCGTATGGTCCAAGGATGCAACCAGTCCATAAGCCACAGCTCTTCCTGAATGGCTGTGTAAGTGTGTGTGTAAATGAGAGTGGAGGGGGTGAGCAAAGCTACAACAGCCTCCTACCAAACCATACAGGGGCCGAAGATGTTGTTGGGGCAGGTTTTGTTCCAAGTTGTTCTGTTCCTAGCTCGCCATCAATTAGCCCGCAACTGCCGCACCTGGCCTGTATTCAATCAACAGGACCCATGGTTTAGTCACCACTCAAACCTATCCTCTAGCTAGTTTAGGTTATATATTTTATATTCTTATGTATACACAATAATCAAATAAATACTACACAAATACTTGCCAAAAAATTTTAATGTGACAAATGACAACTATACAACATATTTGAATGCATGTAAATAACCACCCATAATTGTGAGGAGTATTCAACAACATTTCATTCCATACAATTGATTGTCAGTCAATAGTAATTAAATAATTCAAATACTTAACCAAAGCATCACAACAAAGTGCTAGGTTTGAAATGGCTAAATGCAGCAAGCAGAGAACTCCATTAACATACCCCAAAGATGCTAATAGCAATATGCTAGTGGACATACAAACAAAGAGACTCACCAATTCCGCAGATATTCGACACACCACAACCCCCAATCGACTAAAGGCAACAGTGGTGGATGCTACAATTACACAATTACACGCTAAGGTCACAAGCATTTAATATTGAAAAAATAAGCGAGAATATGGTGTTTGTATTAAGACATACCTAGTGCAGCTGCTCCAGTGGCTTCCCCCTCACACTACTGATTGGGGGGAAATTCACTGCAGCTTTTAACCCATGCTCTAGTGCTTGATTGGTTAACTGAGCCTACCATGTGACTCATGGTTTTAGGTGTGTTCAGGTAAGTGGGAAAAATGAGACCTGGGTTACATCCTCCCCCCCTTAAACCCATGCACGTCTCGTTGCATGTTGAAGCACTAGATAACATAAACCGATGAAACGTGTCAGATGCAGATGAACTACTTAGAACATCGGACAGACTATGGAGCAGAGAGCGGACTACGGAGGTTAGAGGATTACCTAAGGTAGAATACTGTAATCGCTCAGGCGGTGCTCTCTGTCTTGTCGAACGTTCTGAAAGTAAAGTCATTGTCAACTATGTTAACGTCAACTGAAGGCTCAACCGGGAACAGTGGGCAATGAACTGGATTCCTCAGGAGAATTGTCATTCAACTGGATTTCAGTAAATGTCTCTTCAAGTTCTGGTGAGGGTTCAGGTAAGTTGTTTTCAGGTTCAGGTAAAATCTCAACTATGTTTCCCCATAACATCTTCCTCACAAGACTCAGACTGCTCGCTGCTGGATTCCGACACAGACGGTGCAACTGAGGCTGGAGGAATGACAGGAGGTGGTATAGGAAAACTACAGCCAGAAGCATCACTGGGAAGAACGGCATTTGGGACTCTGCAGTCTCTTTCCACAGTGAATCGAGACACAGATGGCTCGAAGTTAAATTGCTCCACATCTCCCAGGTGATTACCATTCGCAGGTGAGTCAAACTCTCAGATTGTTGTTTTTGCTGACGAGTCTGCGGCTTGGCAACATGGGCATGCTCTGGCGACGGGACATTCTCGGCTGCTGGTAGAAAGTTACATGGCAGGAGGAGATCTCTATGTAGTGTACGCAGTGGTCCATCTCCATTTTCTGGCTTTACAGTGTAAACTGGGAGTTCACCAGCCTTTCTGACCACAACATAGATATCCCGCTCCCACTTATCTGAGAGTTTGTGCTTTCCCCGGAGACGTACATTTCTCACCAGCACTCTGTCTCCCACTTCCAATGCTGACGAAATGACTCTCTTGTCAAATCGTGTCTTGTTCTGTTCAGCTGTTTTCAGAGCATTCTTGGAAGCGATCTTGAAACTTTCCTCCAAGCGTGTTTTAAGCCCTTGCACATACTGAGAATGAGACTTATGTTGTGGTTCGCGCAGAGGTAAGCCAAAAGCCAGATCAACAGGAAGACGTGGGGTTCTGCCAAACATTAGTTCATATGGGGTGAAACCAGTTACTTCGTTTCTGGTGCAGTTATATGCATGAACTAGTGGCTTCACAAAGTCTTTCCATTTTGACTTTTGTTTGTCTTCCAAAGTACCCAGCATCCCCAGCAGCGTCCGATTAAATCTTTCTACTGGATTTCCTCTTGGATGGTACAGCGTTGTCCGACACTTTTGGATACCAGCAACTTCACACAATTTCTTGATCAGTTTCGACTCAAAGTCTCGACCTTGATCTGTATGCAACCGTTCAGGGATTCCGTAGTAAACAATGAAATTGTCCCATAAACATTTCGCTACAGTTCTTGCTTTTTGGTTTTGCGTTGGAATTGCCACAGCAAACTTTGTGAAATGATCAGTCAAAACAAGGATATCACGGGTGTTGCTTGTGTCGGGTTCAAGACTCAGGAAATCCATGCAGATTAATTCGAGAGGACAAGATGTTTTGATGCTGAGAAGTGGAGCAGCTCGTTCCGGAAGAGTTTTCCGTCTCACAACGACCACACGTCTTGACCTTGTGCTCCACATCATTAGCCATCTTGGGCCAGAAAAAGCGAGTGCGAACAAGGTCTAAGGTGCGCTCAATCCCCATGTGACCCATTTCATCATGGAGACTCGTTAGCACAGCCGGACGAAGACACTCTGGAAGAACGAGTTGGTAAGTAGTATCGTCGTTGTCTCCACGTTTCCTGTATAGGACTCCATCAATCAGTTCCAATCTTGACCATTCTCTCAACAAGAGAGGTAATTCGGGCAGCTCTGTTCTTGCCGTTGGAGGAATCTTCTCTCCAGTCTCCATTTGATGAACCAGCTCTCGGATGGTTGTGTCCGCCCTCTGTTCCTCCTTGATGCTAAGATGAGACAGAGCTGGAGGTAGCTGATCCTCAGTGGAGTAGCTGTCAGGGACTGCCTTTGCGGTGATTGAGAGGGACTCAACCAGCGTAATGCCCTCAGGACCAGGATTGCCAGGCTGAGCAGCTCGGATGAGGCAACCTTGACAGATGGCATCAACAATTTCTGGAGAGATCAGGTTTGAGTCGGCAAGACGATTGTCCAGGAACTGTTGTATGAGTTCTTGATCTTTAGGCGATTCATCAGGACACTGGTGAGAACGTCTGGAGAGTGTGTCTGCGTCGACATTCAATTTGCCAGCCCGGTACAGGAGTTTGAACGAGTATGTAGAGAGCGCAGCCAACCAGCGGTGACCAGTAGTATCCAACTTGGCAGAGGTGAGTATATAGGTCAAGGGATTGCTATCTGTCACAACGGTAAAGGTGGCTCCATACAGGTAATCTTGAAACTTCTCAGTGACACTCCATTTTAATGCCAGAAATTCCAGTTTGTGGGCTGGGTAGCGACTTTCGCTCTGAGACAAACCTCTGCTTGCGTAAGCAATCACTCTCAGCTTTCCTTCCTGTTCCTGATAAAGTGCAGCTCCTAGTCCTGTCGTGCTGGCGTCGGTATGGAGTACGTAAGGTTGGGATGGATCGGCAAACCCAAGGACTGGAGCGGTAGTTAATTTCTCAATCAACGTATTGAAAGAAACCTGACAACTAGGACTCCAACGTTCTCCACAAGGCTGATTTGGACTTTGGTATTGAGCGTTAGATGACTTAGTTCTGGCCTTTCGTGCAGGTAAGTACCCACGGGTGAGGTTGTTCAGAGGTTTGGCAATGGTGGAATAGTCTTTGATGAACCGGCGGTAATAACCCGCAAATCCCAGAAAAGAGCGTAATTCCTTTAGATTGGTGGGAATTGACCAGGTTTTGATGGTGTTTATCTTTTCTGGGTCCGTTTCCACGCCTGTCTCTGACACAATATGACCCAAGTAACGGACAGATGTTTGGAAAAACTTGCATTTTTCTGGTGACAACTTCAATCCATATTCCCTCAGCCGGTTCAGCACTCCGATCAGTCTCCTCTCGTGTTCTTCAAGAGAGTTGGAGAATATTATCAAATCATCCAAAAACACCAACACTTCACGAAGATGGAGATCACCCATGCATCGTTCCATCAATCGCTGGAAGGTACTGGGAGCATTTGTGATTCCCTGAGGCATCCGGTTGAATTCCCAAAACCCCAGGGCCGTCACAAAAGTAGTCTTGGGTTTATCTGCTTCGTGCATTTCGATCTGGTAGTAGCCTGACTTCAAGTCCAGGACTGAAAACCATTTTGAACCGGTGAGCGTCGTAAAGGATTCTTCTAGATTTGGAAGAGCGTAGGCGTCTTTGACGGTCTGGAGATTAAGCTTTCTGTAGTCGATGCACAATCGGACATCCCCGTTCTTCTTTCGGACCACAACAATAGGAGAAGAGAAGGGCGATGTGGACTCACGGATGACACCGGCCTCCAGAAGCTCACTCAGATGTTTGCGTACTGCTTCTAGGTCGTTGGGATGGATTGGTCTTGCACGGTGTTTAAACGGAGTACCATCCTGAAGTGTGATGTGATGCTTCACTTTGCTTGTGCATTCAAAGTCAAGGTCATGATGAGAAAAAACCTCTGACATGTCATTTAATCTCTTTGTGATTCGCTCTTTCCACTCCGCTGGTATAGGAGAATCACCAAAATCCAAGTTGAGAGAGGTAAGTGCAGTTTCTGATGGATAGCTTTTCACCCGATGTTGTGATAGAATGCAGTGATCCGGTCCAAGTTCTGCAATGACACTCAATGGCGGAATGTAGAGATCCTGTCCTGACTCGTTTGTTATGACCACTGGGACCTTGTAGGGAGCATGAGCTGGAAGAATGATAAGGCAGTTGCTAACACATAGACCACCAGGCAGGATGGACACAGGGTGCTGGACGAGGACAGATTGGCTGAAGCTGGGAGAGATGACTTTAGCAGAGCCCTCGATGACAAGTGTGCGGCCGGCCGGAACACACACTGGAACTTTGCTAAGGAGTCTCACTACTCCAACTCCAATGTCTCTCTGCTGGTGTGACAACTGAAGGATCTTTAACACGGCTCTGTAACCTTGCGAGCTGGGTTGGAATGTTGGCAAGTTGCTCTGCAGGTATTGCTCATAGAGAGGTTCGAGTGTATTCATCCCAATCAGAACAAAAGACTGAGCTTCAGGACGGACATCAGGGACAACCAAAGCCAAAGTCGAAACATCAAACTCATTCCCCATGAAGTCTTTCGGGAATTTCACCACCATCTCCACATAACCAAGGTAAGGAACAGACTGTCCAGCAGCACCTTCGATGTCCAATAGGTTATTGAGAGGGTTAATTGGTTGATCGTGCAAATGTTCATTGTAAAAAGAAGCAGATACAGTGGTCACCTGCGAACCAGTATCAAGCAGGCACTGACAGGTATGACAAGAGACAGCAACTTCAGCGGTGCACCTCGACCCCACCAGGCCTTTGGGGAGATGGACTATGGCCTCCCGTTTGGACTGCTGGAGATTTGCGCACTGAACAGGTTTCTTCAACTTTGTGGGACAGTGTGGGTCCAGCACAGTTCCTGTTTGTCCCCCAACAGGAACTAAGTCTAGTTTAACTGCTCGGGTGCTGGTTGATTACGCCTCTGCCACTTTTGTTTCTTTTCACTGAACTGTCTTCTCTTGGCACCGACGAGTTCTGGATTTGGGCAGTTGTCGCATTGTGGCTTGATGTGTCCGTCTTCTCCGCAGCGGAAACAGAACCCGGGCTTTGGACTTGCAGACGGATTACTCACAGCAGCTGCCATGTTCTGTTTTCCACGTGACTTCGGAATTGGATTGGGTCTTGGGGTATACCCAGGTCGACCCTGAGATTGGTTTGCAGTTAGGACCGCCAGTTGATGCTGTATTGCCGCCATTTGTTCAGCGAGTTGTCTGGTAATTATAGTCAATGTCTCACATATTCCTTTTTCCTCTCCTCCATATGCAGTCTGAGCTTGTGAGGTTACTTTCTGTCTGGCTCCGCCTCCTCCAAGATGCTGTTTCATTCTCTGTGTTTTTGCAGCCTCGCGATCCTCTTCCGTTCTCAACAGCAACAGTAGTTCAGCAAAAGAAGGTGGGTTTTCTTTTTTCTGTTTGAGCTGGAGGTCAGATATCAGGATGTTGTCCCAGCATCCTCTGCAGAACTGATTAAGAAGATGTCTGTTAACTTCAGCTTTTGGTGCACCTCCCCTCTTTACTGCAAGATTTAAAGCAACTTGTAATCGCTGTAGGTAAACCGAAGGTTTTTCACCAGCATTTTGAAGAGTGTCCATGAATTTGGCGTACAACTCCTCCCCATCCTGCACCGTCCCATAGGCAGAATCAAGCTGTTGGATGTAGATGTGAGCAGACATGTCAGGACTTAGATGTTTCACTATGTCAGCGGCTGGTGGCAGGAGACTATCGACAATTTGTCGTGATCGTATCTCAGCTATGGCAGGATCCTTGAGAATTAGATCCACACTAGATCTCCATGTGTCGTAATCAACCTCATGCTGTGGTCGTGGCACCTTCCCAGAAAACACACGAGGTCTGTGGGAAGAACACAGATGCACAGCAGTATCCTCAGCCTTGACAATGTGCTTCACCACATACCTTTGTAATTCAGGAGGGTTGAGATCTGAAGCAGTGAGGTTGATGGTGGCACGTCGCTTCCCCAGCTGAGCTATGGGAGCAGGGGCGGACAGTGAAGATGGAGCAGCCATTGTATGCAGTGACTGTTCCGCTTTAACACCATCGACATCAGGGCTCAGTTCTGAGATTGATTTGCTGATCTGGCTCATCATCTCATTCAGCACTTCCGCATAGTTTTGTCCAGTCAGTTTAGCAACTTCTTTCAAGTCAGCTAAATACGTCTGCGTCTTAGAGCTCCCCACTTTTGCGGTATATATTTCAGATAAGCTTTTTATTTGATAACTTGTACTGAATTCAGAAGTTTGTGTATGTGGAAGAAGTGGATGCAATAGAGTCAAAGGTAAGCCAGATTCAAATTCAACAATGAGCATATTGTGGAACTCTGAGTTTGGTGAATCGACGGTAAGAGTACGATTTATTTTACCATACTGCTCGAGAAACCCTCCCACTTCATCAACAACCTCAGACTCAGTGACCAAGACTGCATTGGGTATTTTGATGTCAAGTGTTTCGAATATATCCATGGTAACAGTAATATTGGTGAGACTGATTGTTCAGTTATGTTTATTAAATATCCTTTCAAGACCTCCTGGCTAGCTCGCCACTTTATGTAGCATACACGTGGGGTATATGTTGCAATACAGCAGATAGAAATAACTGATGTATGATTGGGCTACAGAAGACAAAAGTTCGTCTCATGGAGGTGTTGAAAAGATAAATAACACAGAGGCCAATATTTCAATTTGGTGTTGGTACCATGTATTAAGTGAAAACAAAGACAAAATTATAACAATACCCAAAATTACCCAATATTTACAATCTGCAGACAATTTTTAAAAGTTCATCCAGAAACAACATTTACGCAACTGGAGAGTACTCAATTTACAGTCACTTCACCACACACACTATAAGACTAAGGTCGTTGTACATGAGCCATGAACACCACATCCATATGGTCCAAGGATGCAACCAGTCCATAAGCCACAGCTCTTCCTGAATGGCTGTGTAAGTGTATGTGTGTAAATGAGAGTGGAGGGGGTGAGCAAAGCTACAACAGCCTCCTACCAAACCATACAGGGGCCGAAGATGTTGGGGCAGGTTCTGTTCCAAGTTGTTCTGTTCCTAGCTCGCCATCAATTAGCCCGCAACTGCCGCACCTGGCCTGTATTCAATCAACAGGACCCATGGTTTAGTCACCACTCATAAACCTATCCACTAGCTAGTTTAGGTTATATATGTTATATTCTTATGTATACACAATATTCAAATAATACTACACATAATACTTGCCAAAAAATGTTAATGTGACAAATGACAACTATACAACATATTTGAACGCATGTAAATAAACACCCATAATTGTTAGGAGTATTCAACAACATTTCATTCCATACAATTGATTGTCAGTCAATAGTAATTAAATAATTCAAATACTTAACCAAAGCATCACAACAAAGTGCTAGGTTTGAAATGGCTAAATGCAGTTAGCATTAAGCTAGCAGAGAACTCCATTAACATACCCCAAAGATGCTAATAGCAATATGCTAGTGGACATATAAACAAAGAGACTCACCAATTCCCGCAGATATTCGACACACCACAACCCCCAGTCGACAGGCAACAGTGGTGGATGCTACAATTACAAAATTACAGGCTAAGGTCACACAAGCATTTAATATTGAAAAAAATAAGCGAGAATATGGTGTTTGTATTAAGACATACCTAGTGCAGCTGCTCCAGTGGCTTCCCCCTCACACTACTGATTGGGGGGAAATTCACTGCAGCTTTTAACCCATGCTCTAGTGCTTGATTGGTTAACTGAGCCTACCATGTGACTCATGGTTTTAGGTGTGTTCAGGTAAGTGGGAAAAATGAGACCTGGGTTACATTTTTTTTTTAATATTTAAAAATATATGTCCGTCTCTAAAATAAATGCAGATTATAGGCAAACAAAAAAATAGCTGCAACTTGTATCCAAGTTGCAGCTATAGAAGGAATTTCTCTCCCGACAGAGGTCAAGCATTTGGTTTTGTTTTTAATTTTCCCCCCCCCCCTTTCATACAATACAACACAAAATACAATAGAACCGCTGGCGCGGAAGTGGAAGTACAATACAATCGCATTCTGGCCCAAGACCGTGGCAGCAGAGATACGTTGTCGAATGCAGGACGGGTCCCAGAGACCCGAAGGCTGAGGCTGCGGTAGTAGAAAAATACAACCGCGTTCTGCCCCGGGTCTCAGAGACCCGACAGCCTTCTGCCCCGGGTCCCAGAGACCCGACAGCATTCTGCCCCGGGTCTCAGAGACCCGACAGCCTTCTGCCCCGGGTCTCAGAGACTTGGCAGCATTCTGCCCCGGGGTCTCAGAGACCCTACAGTCGAGGCCGTGGTAGTTGAAAAATACAACCGCATTCTGCCCCGGGTCCCAGAGACCCGAGAACATTCTCCTCGGTCCCAGAGACCCGACAGCCGAGGCTGCGGTAGTAGAAAAATACAACCGCATTCTGCCCCGAGTCTCAGAGATCCGACAGCATTCTGCCCCGGGTCCCAGAGAACCGACAGCCGAGGCAGCGCCAGCAGAGCTATACAGTCCAATGCTCTCGCCATGCTGATAAGCAGTTGTATTTGCAGCAATGTCCCAGAGAAGTGTGAAAACAATATAGAATATAACATTAAAAAGAGTCTTGGAAAGAGTGTAACATGTTTATTTTTGTATTCTTGTTTTTGTTGTGTGCAGAATCAGATCCTTGTTGTCCCTCCTCAGGAGATCCTGCCGTTAGTTGGCAGAAATGCGTCGCTGATACAGGTTTCATCAGATGTAGCTACGTTAATATCAGGGAACAACACAACCATAACATTCAGAAATCAGCAAACTATAGGCCTATGTATGGCAAAATTGTTACTTTAACAGTTATTAACGTTTTTCAAATGATTGCAACAAATGTGGTCACGAATTTACCCGTCTGGAAAATTAATCGCAATTTTGTATTTTTGACCCTCTGAATTTGCCGTTGGACACACCTCCGTATGAGACGGGACCGCATGAAACGGGACGGATGACATGGGATGCTCCAGGCTGCAGCCGTACCCGTCTCGAAAAACTGGAACAGACAACATGTTCAGTCTCTGAGAACTTCAGGTTTCTATCAGAGCTAGTAGACGTACTGGTAATATGTGTGAGAGTAAAATGTACCGTATTGTATCAGCTGTAGTAGAAATAGTATTTTAATGTCACTAATAGATCATAATATCTTTTTTAAAATGTATTGAGTGGCATTTTTCTGCCCTTTCCTGTTCACAGTCCGTGATGGGGTGCCACTTTGTGAATGAATGACATCATTCAAGAGTAGGACCTGATTGGTCCTGGTTAGTCAACCAAACTATTTTAGGTTATGGTTGAGGTGAAGGTGTGAATTTACCTGATGGAGGTCTAAGACCCACATGTTGTATATTCTAAATAAGTTATTGCTGGCGTAAAGGTCGGTGTGCGGGACTCTTTCTAAGCTCCTGATCTGCTCCTTTTGGTCACATCCTACACACCTGCCGGACAAAACCAGGTGTGCAAAACCTTGTGGTCGCTACAAAGTCCAGGCTTGAATCTAAAGGTGACCTTTGACCATCAGGACTCTTTCACTGTGCAATTAACTAATTAATAATCTACTTACATACAGTGAGGGAAATAAGTATTTGAACACCCTGCTATTTTGCAAGTTCTCCCACTTAGAAATCATGGAGGGGTCTGAAATTGTCATCGTCGGTGCATGTCCACTGTGAGAGAAGTAATCTAAAAAAAACAAAATCCAGAAATCACAATGTATGATTTTTTTTTTACTATTTATTTGTATGATACAGATGCAAATAAGTATTTGAACACCTGTCTATCAGCTAGAATTTTGACCCACAAAGACCTGTTAGTCTGCCTTCAAAATGTCCACCTCCACTCCATTTATTATCCTAAATTAGATGCACCTGTTTGAGGTCGTTAGCTACATAAAGACACCTGCCCACCCCATACAATCAGTAAGAATCTAACTATTAACATGGCCAAGACCAAAGAGCTGTCCAAAGACACAAGAGACAAAATTGTACACCTCCACAAAGCTGGAAAGGGCTATGGGGAAATTGCCAAGCAGCTTGGTGAAAAAAGGTCCACTGTTGGAGCAATCATTAGAAAATGGAAGTCAATCTCCCTCACACAGGCGGTCCAAGCAAGATCTCACCTTGTGGGGTCTCAATGATCCTAAGAAAGGTGAGAAATCAGCCCAGAACTACACAGGAGGAGCTGGTCAATGACCTGAAAAGAGCTGGGACCACCGTTTCCAAGGTTACTGATGGTAATACACTAAGACATGGTTTGAAATCATGCATGGCACGGAAGGTTCCCCTGCTTAAACTAGCATGTGTCAAGGCCCGTCTTAAGTTTTCCAATGACCATTTGGATGATCCAGAGGAGTCATGGGAGAAAGTCATGTGGTCAGATGAGACCAAAATAGAACTTTTTGGTCATAATTCCACCAGTGTTTGGAGGAAGAAGAATGATGAGTACCATCCCAAGAACACCATCCCTACTGTGAAGCATGGGGGTGGTAGCATCATGCTTTTGGGGTGTTTTTCTGCACATGGGACAGGGCGACTGCACTGTATTAAGGAGAGGATGACCGGGGCCATGTATTGTGAGATTTTGGGGAACAACCTCCTTCCCTCAGTTAGAGCATTGAAGATGGGTCGAGGCTGGGTCTTCCAACATGACAATGACCCGAAGCACACAGCCAGGATAACCAAGGAGTGGCTCTGTAAGAAGCATATCAAGGTTCTGGCGTGGCCTAGCCAGTCTCTAGACCTAAACCCAATAGAGAATCTTTGGAGGGAGCTCATACGCCGTGTTTCTCAGCGACAGCCCAGAAACCTGACTGATCTAGAGAAGATCTGTGTGGAGGAGTGGGCCAAAATCCCTTCTGCAGTGTGTGCAAACCTGGTGAAAAACTACAGGAAACGGCAGCCTGTCCACAAAAGGACTGTGAGTAAGTGGACTCAGGAGGCTGAGGAGGCACTGCAGGACTGCTTGGAGTCTACAGACGGTGGTGTGCTCTGTGAGCCACATGGGGAGGACATCAATAACATGGTGGACTGTATCACAGAAAACATCAAGTTCTGTGAAAACAATACCATGCCTTCTCGGACTGTACGCTGTTTTCCCAACCATAAGCCGTGGATCACCAGTGACCTAAAAGTCCTTCTTAATGAGAAGAAGAAAGCTTTCAGGTCATGGGACAGACAGGAACTTAGGGAAGTACAGCACAGACTGCTGAATAAACTGAGGGAGTGTAAAAACACCTACAGGAGGAAGCTGGAGGCCAGTCTCCTGCAGAACAATATGAGGGAGGTGTGGACAGGGATGAAAGAGATCACAGTGTGTTGGGGGGAGAAGAAGACAAACACCAGGCAGCGGGGATAGAGCAAACGAGCTAAACTGCTACTTCAATAGGTATAGCTCACAGCCATCCCCTGCCGCCTCTACCTCTCCACCAACCCCCTACACCCCCTCATTGCCTCCCCCCCTCTTTTGTTCCCACACCTTCCTCCTCACTCCCCTGTAGTCAGCCCTCCTGCAGTCAGCCCACTCCCACCACCACTACAACACATTTCCTCTCCCCCCACTGACACATCAAGCACCCCTCCTGCTTCACATTCACACCTGGCCAGGTGAAGAGACAGCTGGAGAGGCTTTATCAGCGCAAGGCTGCTGGCCCGGACGGTCCTGAAGACCTGCGCCAGTCAGCTGTCTGGTGTTCTCCAGTACCTCTTCAACCTGAACCTGCAGAGGGTGCCGCTGTTGTGGAACACGTCCTGCCTTGTCCCGGGTCCCCAAGAAGTGGACTCGATCTGGCCTTAAGGACTACCGCCCAGTGGCTCTCACATCCCATGTGATGAAGGTGCTGGAGAGGCTGGTCTTAGCCTACCTGAGGCCGCAGGTGAGTTCTTCTCTGGACACTCTACAGTTTGCCTACCAGCCTTGTCTGGGAGTGGACAACACTGTCATCTATCTTCTGCAGCGAGCTCATTTGCACCTGGATGGTGAGTGGTATGGGGGCCCCACAGGGGACTGTGCTGTCTCCTTCTGTTCACCTTATACACCCCAGACTTCCAGTACAACTCAGAGTCATGTCATCTACAGAAGTTTTCTGATGACTCTGCAGTTGTTGGGTGTATAAGGGATGGACAGGAGGGAGAATACAGGGCACTGGGGGATGACTTTGTGGAGTGGTCTGGTAAGAATCACCTGCTGCTGAACGTGGATAAGACCAGAGAGATGGTGATCGACTTCAGGAGGAAGGGAACGGCTCTGCAGCCCCTTTGCATCCTGGGAAGTGACGTGGACATGGTGGAGGAGTACAGATACCTGGGTGTCAACATCGACAGCAGGCTGAACTGGAAGATCAACAGCACTGCTGTTTACAAGAAGGGGATGAGCAGACTCTATTTCCTGAGGAAGCTGAGATCCTTCAATGTGTGCAGCAGAATGTTGTAGATGTTCTACCAGTCTGTTGTGGCCAGCGCTCTGTTCTCCTCCGCCATCTGCTGGGGCAGCAGCATCGGAGCCAGCAACACAAACAGACTGAACAAACTGATCAGGAAGGCTGGCTCCGTGATTGGCTACTAACAGGACACATTTGAAGCTGTGGTGGAGAGGAGATTACTGAGCAAACTGTTATCTATCATGGATAACCCTGACCACCCTCTCCACCCCACACTGGTCCAACAGAGGAGCTTCTTCTCAAAGAGACTCCGACAGCTTCGATGCCGCACGGACCACTACAGGAAATCCTTCCTACCACAGGCAATAACACTTTTTAACATGTCATCACTGGGTGCTAGATAAGACTTTTGGACACCACACTACTGCACTAAGTGCAACCTGCACAATTGGTTTATTTACATTTTAGCATATTATTTAAGCAGTTGCACATTTTGTTTTCCCATCCTGTATTAATTCAAATATTTTTTTATTTTATTCCTATTATTATTATTTCATGTATATTGTATGTATGTATAGTTTTCCTAGTATTTCATTTATATTTATATTCTGTGCTGTATGACTGATTTTGCTGCTGTAACACTGTAATTTCCCATTTTTCTTGGGATCAATATCTATCTATCTATCTATCTATCTATCTACCTATCTACCTATCTATCTACAGCTCAATGTGACAAAGACTAAGGAGCTGGTTGTGTATCTAATGAGAGCCAAGGCACCAGTGAGCCCTGTTTCCATCCAGGGGGTCAGTGTGGACATGGTGGAGGACTACAAATACCCGGGAGTGCACTTGGACAACAAAGTGGACTTGTCTCTATTTACTGAGGAGGCTGAGGTCCTTCAACCTCTGCAGGACCATGCTGAGGATGTTTTAGGAGTCTGTGGGGGCAAGTGCTATCCTGGTTGCAGTTGCATGCTGGGACAGCAGGCTGAGGGTAGCGGTACCAACAGACTCAACAAACTGATCCGCAAGGCCAGTGACGTTGTGGGAGTGGTGGAGCTGGACTCTCTGTGGGGGGTGTCAGAGAGGAGGACGCTGTCCAAACCACATGTCATCTTGGACAATGTCTTCCCCCACTCCATAGCCTGCTGCTCAAACACAGGATCACTTTCAGTGTAAGACTTATTCTCCCACAATGCACCACAGAGCGCCACAGGAAGTCATTCCTGCCTGTGGCCATCAAACTTAGATAGATAGAACTCCTCCCTCTAAGTGTCTGACACACACACTTAGTGAGTTTGAAACTGGACAATATTATCTGTATATTATCTGGTTTGTGCAATAACACCTGCTTAATTTATAATGTGCAATACTCTGCTGCTTCTACTTATTCATTATTACTGTTCACCTTTACAACTTCTTAATTATGTAAATACTGTATCGTAACATTCCTTTAACTATGTAAATACCGTACATATCCACACTCCTTATATTTCCTTTATTCATATTTCTACTCTGATATTTATATATTCTTGCAACAATAACACAGAATTTCCCTCACTTTTCTAAATCTACCAAAACATATTTATGAAATTTCAGAAAACTTGTAATAAAAATATTAATTATGTAAATAAAGTAATGAAATGGGTAATGTTGATGGTGATATCTATTAGTTACATTATTTCACCCATTCACCTGCAGAGTCTCTTTAAGATGAAATGAACCTGTATGTTTGGTTATGTAAATTATGATTGTGTTTTCCAAAGCTTGAGTTACCGCGGTGCATCGATAGGTTGTTTCATGTTAACATGGACGCTCTAGTTCTTCTTTTAGAGATGCAGATGTTTTTTTGAGGGGAGGAAACAACAAGATTACTTGTTTGTCTCTGTGGTTTGTGTTCTGTCGCTCTGATCAATGATGACAGATGTACCGCTTATTTTGGAAAATACTGCGGTCGACTTCTTACACGTTGATGTGTATGTATAATAATGATGTATTACTACACATTCTTATTAGTAATATCAACTGTTTTATTAATTTGAGTTTTAGTTAACAATCAATTATGATTTAAGGGGAAAATAAGAAAGTAGTTTTACACATTTATTCCTTTTTTTGTTTGCTTCATTCTTAAAACTATAATTTATGTGATGCTGTGGTTTTGTATATACTGCACATGGTTGTTTTTTTATTCTTTAAGTATAGTTTTCTTTTTTATTTGAGCTGTTTCTTTCTCAGATTAATAACCCAGATCCAAGCTGAGAGAGTGAGCGCTGATATCAAACCCAAGTTCCTGAATGATTGTTTAACCCAAGTGGATGGTTGTAACTGTCATTGTGTTGTTAATGTGAGAAAGGCTGCAGAGCAGAAACCCACACAGCCCATCTGCTGCAGGATAGGAAGTGGTGATTTGCTGTCAACAGTTTTTTATGATTTCTAATAACCACTGAGAACAGATTCATATCTGCTGCTGCTGTAAACACTCAGGAACTCTTCCTCTCTGCAGCTGTGGGTCTTTTCTCTGGTTGTCTGGAAGCATTTTTCCCACTGAGCCCTCTACCCAAACACAGTTTAACTGAGCCCAGAGAGCAACAATGATGACCCCCCCCCGGAGGTCACGTCGATGGACTTTATTCATGGAGATTTTAGCATTCAAAGGTGAACTTTACAGTTTATACTTGGATTTGATGAGAGTCTTCATACAAACAACGCCAACACATGAGTTTTGTACGTCTCAATGGTTAATGTCTGTAATGCAAATAAAGCATCTTCTTATTAAATATGTTCTTATTTGCATACATACAATGTTGTATAAGTCAGACTCAGAATGATAACTGAACAAATGTCAGAATATAGATAGAAATCAAAGTGTAAAGGTTGGTTTATGTAAGTGCTGCTGAAGTGGAGATTACTCCTCAACACACCAGCCGTAGGTTCGACTCTGACCTGGGGCTCTTTGCTGCATGTCATCCCCTCCCCTTTCATGTTTTCATCTGTCCTGTGAAAACAGATATGGATTATAAAATTCAGACATTTTAAAGGCTCTATAGGTAAATAAGTGCTATTTTGCAAACATTGCCTTATCGAATGTTAACTTTTGCTTCATGTTACACTGAAGATATTTGACAAAGCTGACATACTCTACATAACGTATTAAAGAGAAACACAAAAGCAGACAAAACACTATGAACTATAAAATATCTACCAGACAGCTGATTATTCAAATTATCTATCAGTATAGATATCACAACTAAAAGCAGAAATTAAAATAAAGTATCTTAAAAGACCACAGAATTTAATCTTAGTAACTGCTAAAATGTATTTATATTGTTAAGATAACAACTACAACAAGTAACACACACACACACACACACACACACACACACACACACACACGCATGTACATACACATACATACCCATTTTTATGACCTCGCGGGGTCCAATGACAGGCAGCAGCCTAATGGGATCCACCCTTTTGAAGGGTCTTGAGTCATGATTTTAACAGCTAAATTTATTATAATTTTATGTGAAAACAAACATGAATTTAAACATTAAACACTCTCATATAAATGATAAATCTGACTTTTGTTCCACACCTGAATATTTGTCCGTCCTGGGGACCAGTCATGTTATGTCTATTACATACAATCATCACCACTGCTAAGCACTGCACAATTCCTGACAAGTATTTAGTTAGATTGAAAAAACACATTAGAGTGTATTCTTTAAAAAATCCAAAATGTAAACAAGATGATTTCACTGTTATGTTGTTATTAATGCTGTTTTACTTAGTATAATTGAACATGATAAATAAACTAATTTAAAAAATAGTTTGTCAATCGATCTCCAATGACAAACACCAGCCCTGCTTACAAAGCTGTTTTATACTGAATTTAATGATTTTAATAGCCGATGTTTTCTTCCAAAATGGATCTGGTGGGGAAAAACCTAGACCTATTTGTCCCCTAGACCTAGGGGCGGCTGTGGCTCAGTGGTAGAGCGGTTGCCTGCCAATCTGCAGTCCCATGTCGAAGTGTCCTTGGGCAAGACACTGAACCCCGAGTTGCCCCCGATGCTGTGTCATCGGAGTGTGAATGTGTGTGCATGTTTATCTGATGAGCAGGTGGCACCTTGTACGGCAGCCTCGGCCACAGTGTATGAATGTGTGTGAATGGTAAATGGATCCTGTACTATGTAAAAGCGCTTTGAGTAGTCGTTCAGACTAGAAAAGCGCTATATAAATACAGCACATTTACATTTACATTTACCTACTGTTAAAAAGGAACCAATTAAGCTCATATTTTCACAACCTTTATTCAAACGGCCTTTGCATTTGTTTTTAACATTAGTCCAGTACATTCTACAAGCATATTTCTGCCTCTTATTTTAACTTTACAAGAAGCAAATGCACAAAAAAGAGCAAACACAACATGGCACATCACAGCAGTAGAGGCTACGATGATTTCAGCAGTGACTTAGAAAGATGAATTTGGAGATCTACAAGTCTGTCAAATATCCTTTTGACATTATTGCTGCTGCGAGCAAGAAACAAAACGTATAAGTAAAAGTATACGGAGCAGCCACCACATGAGTGAGAGTGTCTGCTTTGTGAGCACTGGAGGTAAAGACATGCCACTCTCACTGGTTACTATGCTTTCAAAGTGGATTTCTGGTGTGCTAATTAAACTGAGCTTCGACAGCTTAGGGGCAGACACTAAGGGTGTCACTGGCAATCTCATGACTGGTCACTTTTAAGAACAGACTTTTGAGCCAGCACTTTGACAAAATAATCTTGTATCTGACTCCAGTGCAAGCAAAGCAGACATTCTTACACATGTGGTGACTGATCTGTGTGCTTGCTGCCGTGTTTTATGTTCACAGGAGCCATTTTTTTCCTCTCCCTGTTTTGTTTCACACTTACAGCTGCCTCTACAACTCTTGATTGTTTAATTGGTGCATGAAGACTAATCTCTTTATTTAACTTTACAAGAAGCAAGTCTTTGGAATGCACAAAAAAATGATGAATATTTATATATATATATATATATATATATATATATATATATTGTTATTATTAAGATAAAAACTACAACAAGTAATAATTGATATTTGTGAATACTGATCAAAGTATAAATGAGATGAATTGATGAGATTCAATGGTGAAAAAAGGCAGGCAGAATTTAGTCGGCACATTCGCAGTTGGAGGACGGTCTCTTGTTTCTGAGGATCATTAGCAGGGAGAGTCCACAGCAGTACACCAGACTCTTCACTATCAGCTGTGTGTACAGCAGACAGAACAACTTCAATTGGTACTGAAACGGGACAGAAGCTGCTGGAAGAGTAGAAACCTCTGAAACAGAAAAGCAGTGAAACAGTTAGTCAGTCCTCTGCGCTCTTTGACAGCGTCTCCACATGAAGCTGAATCACAGCTGAACACAGTCACCGAGCCTTCATTACCTTGTTCTGTTTGGGCCGCCACTGTCCCCCCCTCATGGTGGACGTAGCAGCGGTATTTAAATTTGCCACTCTCTTGCTGATGGATCAGCAAGATGGCGGCGGTGTGTTCCGACTCTCTGATCTCCAGCTGCTCTCCCTCAGCAGGGGGCAGCTCCTCCAGAGGACCATTCTCTCTTCGTCTTTTCCAGGAGAACTGGACCAGAGGAGGAAACATGGCTGAGGCCAGACACAGCAGGGAGCTCTTCCCCTCCAGGTGGGCTCTGGGTGCTGCTGGGTACACGCTCACCACAGGCTTCACTACCGGCTCATCTGAAGTTTGACAGCAGCAACAAGTAGCACAGACACACATTCACACAGTCAACAGCAGCTTACAGCACGGCATTCAGTCTGATCCTGGAAACTACATGGACTCTAATCACTAAACTCCTCATCAATACAGCACAGAGTTCACTACATCTACTGTATTCACCTTCATATGAATCACACCGATCAGCTCACGTCAGCACGGGTTATATGGGGACTAAAGACAATTATGGATTTGGCAATTCATTAAGTCAATGTACAAAGTCAATTTACCAATTTATTATTACTTATTTAATATTGTGACGACATTTTCCTTTATGGAATAGACCATTTCTTTCTATATAATAATAAATAAGATTACCGTCACATTTAATACTTAAGCAATTTTGATTTATTACAATCTATATAACTCATGTAATATATATTAAACTACACAATTGATATAAAAAAGTATAAAAAATATATATTTTTAACAGCAATGTTAACATTCATGCACACTACGAAATAACCCCAGGCGAGTAAAATTCCACATTGGACAATTTTTTAAAATGTATGCGCTCAAACTAATTACAGATAGAAACAACGGCCTCTCCGGTAAGTTTATTATTGTGATTAGCTTTGATAGTTTTTTAAAAAGTCATCTTAACTCATCTATGACACTGTCCATGATATGTTAACATTTTAAATAAAGATCAAATATAACAATTTACCTGAGTCATTAAAGTTGGACTCTAAATGATTATTATGATATATGAAATGTAAAAAACCTGCTACATATATAAAGGACTTCTGATCTTAATCCCTTAACATATGTTTGTGTTATTTATCATTTGTATAATTATTACGCATGATTTATAATTATTGCAATATCATGTTAAGTGTATCTGTGTCATCATGTATAAATATACCTTCCACTAAAAGACAAATGTACCTTTTAAAAAGGATCTATTAATTATTCTAAACAATATAAATAAAGTTATATACTTTACCAAATACATTTACTGACATATATTAGGTTATGTTTAACATCACATAATATTTTATTGCTGATTATCTGAGAGGATCAGATACTGTATGTTTCTAACATTTCATAAAACCTTTTCTATAAATCAGTTTAATCTGTTGCAGAAATAAAGAAGAACTGGAGCTGTGCAGTGAGATTTCAACATGTTTCAAAGAACTATGAACCTGTTTTATGTAACAATCACTGCATGACTGCAAGAATTCTTTTCTAATGATGAAAAAACTAACATGTGAAGCTTGAAGCAGAAGAAACTCATTAAAACACATTTTCATCTAGTTCATTAAAATAACTGAAGGAAATTAAATGTTTATTCTTACCTGATACAATCAGTTTAGTTCCAGAGCCAAACATCCAGTAGAAGTCGTACTCGACTCCCACAGTAAAACTGAGTGATACAAAAACCTGTCTGCTGTTGAGTGCGTCTGCTGAGGCGAACCAGTCCAAATTATTAACCAGTTTCATATTCCAGCTCCATGATGTTTCTCTACTGTTCATATTAACATGACTGTTTCTTCTTTTATGTCCTTATTAGACAAACTAGCAGAGTGTGGATTGTTGGTTCAGACGTTCAGGTTCCTCAGAGCAATCTTACTGATTTTGATAAGTTTTAATCCAATAACATCATTAGCTCACATTTTTATATTGTCCATTATTATAAATTTATAATGTCTGTGTGTTGCAATGAAGTTTTGTTTTTATCTGAAGTAGAACGAGTTGTGATCCTCCAACTTTTTAAATAATTGCTGAACTTATGATCAGAAATATTAAAGCTGAAATTAAAGGTTCGGATGAAAAGGTTTGATGTAATTTAATTATTCATTCAATGTGATTTCAGTGTGTGGATGTATATATATATATATATATATATATATATATATATATATATATATATATATATATATATGGCTGGGCAAGTTAACGCGTTATTATCGCGTTAACTAATGAATTAATTAACGGCAACAATTTTTTATCGCACGCAGTTAATAATAAAAACGCAGTTTTTATTATTTCTTTATTATTGTAAAAGTTTGTTGCTCACAGGCTTTGTACTGCAAAGTTGAATTTTCTTATCACCGGAGTACTTCCAGTCTGAAATATCACCTTGACAGTTGATACCAGCAAATCATTCAACGAAACACACAGTGGCGCAAGGCTTCGGCAGGCTACGTTTGATGCAGCTCTGATCAATGATGACAGATGTACCGCTTATTTTTGGAAAATACTGCGGTCGACTTCTTACACGTTGATGTGTATGTATAATAATGATGTATTACTACACATTCTTATTAATAATATCAACTGTTTTATTAATCTGAGTTTTAGTTAACAATCAATTATGATTTAAGGGGAAAATAAGAAAGTATTTCTACACATTTATTCCTTTTTTTGTTTGCTTCATTCTTAAAAATAAACAGAACTATAATTTATGTGATTCTGTTTTGTATATACTGCACATGGTTGTTTTTTATTCTTTAAATATTGTTTTCTTTTTGATTTGAGCTGTTTCTTTCTCAGATTAATAACCCAGATCCAAGCTGAGCGCTGAAATCAAACCCAAGTTCCTGAATGATTGTTTAACCCGAGTGGATGGTTGTAACTGTCATTGTGTTGTTAATGTGAGAAAGGCTGCAGAGCAGAAACCCACACAGCCCATCTGCTGCAGGATAGGAAGTGTTGATTTGCTGTCAACAGTTTTTTATGATTTCTAATAACCACTGAGAACAGATTCATATCTGCTGCTGCTGTAAACACTCAGGAACTCTTCCTCTCTGCAGCTGTGGGTCTTTTCTCTGGTTGTCTGGAAGCATTTTTCCCACTGAGCCCTCTACCCAAACACAGTTTAACTGAGCCCAGAGAGCAACAATGATGGACCCCCCCGGAGGTCACGTCCATGGACTTTTATTTATGGAGATTTTAGCATTCAAAGGTGGATTTTACAGTTTATACTTGGATTTGATGAGAGTCCTCATACAAACAACGCCCACACATGAGTTTTTTACGTCTCAGTGGCTAATGTCTGTAATGCAAATAAAGCATCTTCTTATTAAATATGTTCTTATTTGCATACATACAATGTTGTATAAGTCAGGCTCTGAATGATAACTGATCAAAGCCCTGTGTAAAGAAATGTCAGAATATAGATAGAAATCAAAGTGTAAAGGTTGGTTTATGTAAGTGCTGCTGAAGTGGAGATTACTCCTCAACACAGCAGCCGTAGGTTCAACTCTGACCTGCGGCCCTTTGCTGCATGTCATCCCCTCCCCTTTCATGTTTTCATCTGTCCCGTGAAAAAAATGCCCAAAGAAATAATCCTAAAAAAAAGATATGGATTATAAAATTCAGACATTTTAAAGGCTCTACAGGTAAATAAGTGCTATTTTGCAAACATTGCCTTATCGAATGTTAACTTTTGCTTCATTAAGAATGTTACACTGAAGATATTTGACAAAGCTGACATACTCTACATAACGTATTAAAGAGAAACACAAAAACAGAAAAAATACTATGAACTATAAAATATCTACCAGACAGCTGATTATTCAAATTATCTATCATTATAAATAAGTGCTATTTTGCAAACATTACCTTATCGAATGTTAACTTTTGCTTCATGTTACACTGAAGATATTTGACAAAGCTGACATACTCTACATAACACAAAAACAGACAAAATATTATGAACTATAAAATATCTACCAGACAGCTGTTTATTCAAATTATTTATCATTATAGAAGTGACAAAAAAAGTAGAAAATAAAATAAAGTATCTTAAAAGACCACAGAATTTAATCTTAGTACCTGCTAAAATGTATTTATATTGTTAAGATGACAACTACAACAAGTAACACACACACACGCATACACAAACACACGCATACACACAAACAGAGGTGGGTAGTAACGAGTTACATTTACTCCGTTACATTTACTTGAGTACGTTTTTGAAAAAATTGTACTTCTAGGAGTAGTTTTAAATCACTATACTTTTACTTTTACTTGAGTAGATTAGTGAAGGAGAAACTGTACTCTTACTCCGCTACATTAGGTTACAATGAGCTCGTTACTTTTCTTTTTACCTCTTTGGTATTCTACGCGTCATTGTTTTTATCCCCCCCGCGTACGCCTCATTTTTGTTTTATTTTGACAGAGGGAGAGAGAGACTTCCGCTGAAGGCTCTACCACGTGACTGTGTTTCACCAATCAAACGGCGTTGTGCAGTCTCGTCACGCGACCATACTCGATCTCAGCGGCGGCCACGGGACGTGTTAGCTTGACAGTCGTAGCATAGCCTAACAAATGTTACAATCAAATGTTGCCAAGGCAACGCAGACCAGGAGGAACCCCCCCTGGCCTCATAATGAAAGCATGGTTACTTTTTGATAAAAGTGGGAAACAGCAGCTACATTATGCGGCGCCTTCTGTATCGACCAAAACAAACGGACATGTGAGCATTCAAAAACTCAACATCTAACCTGAGGAAACATGTAGCAGTCCTTTTTGTTTTTGCTTTGGATAGGTGAATGTTTGTCTTTTACACATGTTTTGAACATTTCCTATATATATATATATATATATATATATATATATATATATATCCATCAAAATTTGATGTTTAAGTCTCTTCACTTAAGCTATTTTGTAATTAATAAATTAATTTTAATTTATTTTATTGATTGGATGAACTATAATTTGCCTAAAGATGATTATTTTGTATTTTTGTCTGTCTGGTTGATGCTTGTGTTAAGAAATAAATCAGACGTTACTCAACAGTTACTCACTACTTGAGTAGTTTTTTCATCAAGGACTTTTTTACTCTTACTCAAGTAATTATTTGGATGACTACTTTTACTTTTACTTGAGTCATATTATTGTGAAGTAACAGTACTTTTACTTGAGTACAATTTTTGGCTACTCGACCCACCTCTGCACACAAACAAACACACACATTTATGAGGTTTGAGTAATAAACATACTTTGGAAAAAAAGAGTTCCGCACTACAAACAAAAAACACCATCCAGGAGTACCAATTTATCATTAAGTCAACAAAGTGCAGAAACACAGATACATACACACACACAGAAAACCTTCAAACGCGTGACACTTGTAGGTTCATCCCAGCCGTGTTGTAAACTTCCAGTCAACTACATCATGCGTCTAATTCCACGAGCCACCCGCATCACAAGGCAGTAGCAGCTCACTGTTTATCAATCAGTGGGAAGTTAATGAGAAATGGGGGGGGTTTGCACCCCCCATTTAAAATGCATTACCCACGAGACAGGCCTCCAGCAGGGCTCCGTCTGACTGACAGGGAGTCGACATTGGGGAGAGGAGAGAGCAACAAAAAGAAGCCACGTAATGGCTGTTAATTCCACAGAACATGTCCCGGATGTAGGCAGCCTGACATCTAAACAACCACAAAAACACATAATGACTGTGACTGCAAGTGTGTCACAACAGGAGGTAAATATCCCTGAGATGTGTATTACTGCTGTATTAGCTTTTCCAAATACTATGACAGAGAAATATTTGTTAACTTTCCCACATCTGTTGGACAAGTACAATACCTATACTTACAGTTATGTATTGCCATGCTGTCACCAAGCTGGAAAACCATTTTGAGGGAAAGTATATTAGGTCGGGGGGAAGAGTCAGCTTGGCCTGTCAGTAGATTTGATAACACAGACAAAAAGACAATGATGTCACTTCAAGCTAATCCTGAATGCCAGCAACTAAATACCACCTCTGTTCTTCCTGCATTCAATTATCATATTTATTCTGTTGTATCTCTGTTTAACATTGTCAGCCTTTCTCTCTGTCTTTGTATAGGAAAATCACATCAGGATTTGTACACTGTCTTATCTGAATGGAATATAATCGCATAGAGAAATAAATGTCAAGGTTTACTATTCAAACACACAAAAAAAAAAGTATAGATAAAGAAAGGCAAGAGAAGCTAACTAATGCCATAGCGACGTGGATAGCTACAGACTGCAGGCCCTTTAGGGTTGTGGAGGACATCGGTCTGAGAATCGCAACAATGACGGCAGGTATGAGATTCCCTCAAGACGCACCATCACAAGAAGAATACGAGTTGTATGAAAAGGAGAGGACTGCAACAACGCTACAACATGCACCCACTGTTGCTCTTACTAGGGACTACTGGACTCACTGGGTAACCAGAATTATCTTGGAGTTACAGTGCATTATATTGATGAAAAGTGGGCGCTGCATTCACATGCTCTAACTGGAATAAAAACAGAGGAGAGACATTATGCTGAAACATGCGTGGGACACTTTATTGAAGTTGCACAGCAGTGGAATGTGTCAAACAAAGTCACCGCAGTTAGCACAGATAGTACGAATAGATACGAAATATGATCGCTGCTGCGAGCCTTCTGACTTTTGATCATGTCCCCTGCTTTGCGCACGGTCTCCAGCGTTCTGTCACAGTGTCTCTGCTTAACAGTGCCTTTGACAGTGTCCTTGCGAAGTGCAGAAAAGTTGTGGGGCACTCTAAACTCAGTCCAGCAAGTGCTGCAGAGTTAGGGCAACAACAGAAGAACGTGTACATAAGAAGAAGTCGCTTATGCAAGACGTTCTAACCAGATGGAATTCCACTCTGGACATGAAAAATACATTGTTTAAGTTGAGATGTACACTAAATATTGCATGTAACTGCTACTTTATAAACAAAATGTTTTTGCGGAACAAATGTTACGGCACTTTTGTTCATATGGCAGAACAGTTAAAATAAAATTGCACTATATACACTACTTTTGAATTCATTATTTCATTTTGCGATTAATCGTGATTCATCAGGGAAATTATGCTATGTGACACATGAAACTATATTGATGAGTTACATCGAGTTACATCGGTCATCATAGAGTAGATACCAGGCGGACACACAGCTGACAACCTGCAGGTGGAGGCTCTGGAGAAGGGCTCAAACATGCAAGAAGTTTTAGGAAAGTGGCTGCATGTGTCCCACAATGTCCAAAACATCAACGCTGGTACAAGCTTACAGCCGTCCGCGGACACGGAGTGCTTAAAGAGTGTCTGAGCCTCCCGAATGGTGAACTGAGACTCCGTTTCCTGTGCTTTCTTTTGGAAGGCTGGCTGCCAGAAATCACACCTTACTAGCTAGTTAATGAGCCTGAGGTGAACACTAGCTATCAGTTAACAGAAGGCTGGTTGGTGTGTGGCCCCGTGCATTTGGCGACTGGCGAGTGTTAATGTTGGACTCTGTCCATTTACTTTGTAAATCAACGTAAGAGAACTTGATTGAAGAAGAATGTTCAACATGCTCGGATCATCTCTACAATGGAGTTTAGTTCTGTTTGTTATCCAACTGTTTTGTTACAAAGAAAACAAAGTGTTCTAGCTTTGGCTATTTCTTTATTTTACATATTGTTAATAATTTGTATAATTAAATGTAAATGTATTTTATTTATATAGCACCTTACATCAACCGATAGGTGAACCAAAGTGCTTCACAACAGATAAAAACCACAGATTTAAAAACAACAACACACCACTAACAAAGATACAATAATGAATGAGAAAAAGTAAAATCCGTAAAATCAAAATATAAATATAAATGTGCCATCACATTACTAGGTACCGAACGCCATTTTAAAGAGATGCGTCTTAAGTCTTGATTTGAAAAGGCCCAGATCAGTAACAATAGGCATCTCACTGGGTAGCTTATTCCAGAGCTTAGGTCCAGAAACCGAAAAAAAGCGCGGTCACCCCAGTGTTTCAGTCTTGACACTTCCAACATAAGTTGATTAGATGACCTCAACGTCCTACCATAATTACGAATAGTCAGCATGTCTGAAATGTAAGATGGGGCAAGGCCATTAAGAGCTTTAAAAACAAACAATAAAATGTTATACTCAATTCTAAAGTGTACCGGGAGCCAATGAAGAGAATAAAGAATCGGAGTTATGTGGTCTCGTTTTTTCGTGCTCGTTAACAGGCGGGCCGCTGCATTTTGGACAAGTTGGAGACGGTCAACAGAGGACTGGGAAACACCAATATACAGGGCATTGCAGTAGTCCAGTCTAGAGCTTATTAAAGCGTGAATAGCCTTCTCAAGGTCATGACGGTTTAAAAACGATTTTACCTTTGCCAGAAGGTGCAGTATAAAAAAAGCTCAATCTAACAACATTAACAATCTGTTTGTTGGATTTAAAGGAACTATCAAAAATCACCCCTAAGTGCCTTACCGTCTGTCTGGCTGTTGGAAACCAGGGACCAAACCCGTTAGACACAGATTCTCCAAACACAATATATTCAGTTTTATCCTCATTTAAGTGCATACAAGTTTGGGCAAACCACTGCTTAATGTCCGTGATGCAGTCAACTAAGGTACCTTGTACATCACCAGGCTTCAATGGCAGATAGATTTGCAGATCATCTGCATAACAGTGAAAAGATAGGTTGTGTCTGGCTATAATTGACCCTAACGGTATATAATGAAAACAAAAATAGGGCCAAGAATGGAGCATTGCGGGACTCCACAGGAAAGAGAAGCACAAGAAGAAGACAAATCCCCCTTCATCACAGAGAAAGTTAATTAATATTGTTCTTTGGTGTTAATTTTATACAGGTTTTTCCAATGTAGGTCGTAATACAACATTTTTTCTGCCACATGGCATCGTTTTGTCATTTATTACATCCCAGTTTGCAACATAGTAACACAACAGATACCTTATTTAGTGACATTGATTGATTTCAATGTTGATCAATCCAACACAAAGATTCTATTGTACCTTAAAATAATGAATCCAAAATTGTTTCAGTGGTTCATTAACTCATCGGAATGAGACAAAATAATATTGTAAACAATTCTCCTCCCAACCTGTAGGGGGAACAAAGAGGAAAAGTGCTTTGGTGCCTACTGCAAAGGTGCTGGTTGACAAGTAGCAAATGCTAATGCTAATTTAATTCTTGGTGGGTAACGTAAGATTACGACACCATCCAACACACTCATTTATTTTTAGTATGATTGTTTTGACCACTGTTAACAACTCTGGGCTAACCCACAAATTCATCAGTACTTTTATATGGAGGACCATGTCTTTCATATTTAAAAATAAATACAGAAATAAATAAATGCTCAATAAATAAATAAGCACACAATTAATTGCCCCAAAAAATACAATGAAGAAATAAATGTAGGTAGAAATTAAATTATACAGTGTGACAGAGAAATTCGTTTTTTATATGTTCCTTATTAGACAATTCTCTGTAGTAGTGTCTTAGAATATTATATCTTGCATGCTTAAATTTATACATTCATATTCATATCATAATCACTGCTTTCATGCTTATCATATATCCATAGCTTGCTTCACGTATATTCATGTATGCTTTATGTTTTATGACCTTATATGCACATTTAACCAACTATGTTTTCCTTAAAGCTGCAAAGTCTACTCTGTTGTAAATCCTTTAGATAGTCTTAATTTCGAGGTCAGGTTGCCCCGGCAATCTGCACTCTGCCCTCCTTTTTCTGTGTAGGCATGAACCAAACACCAGATGCCTTAGACTCAACAACTGTAAATCTTTGTGTGTGTGTGCTTCAATAAAAAGCCTATGCTTTTGTAACTAGGTGTCTGTTCCGCGGAAGCAACTCTGGCAGGCAGATTGCAGTCACGGATCTAGCCCTTTTGCAAAAGCTTTTCAACTACACATTTTGCCGTCTGCGTCTCGTTTCTTTGCTTGACCATGTTTATTTAGTAAGATAAAGTGTCCTGAACCTGACATTTTCTGGTGCCGAAACCCGGGAGTCAACAGCTGAGGAGTCCAGGACCGCGCCCGATCAAGGCCAGATGATCTGTTAACAGCCGTCCACCTCTTCGTGGGGCCGGGGCCATAGGTTGGTCCGGTGCCGCCCTGCACCCACTGGTGACGACTCCCCATGGTCAAGCGGCGGACAGAGACGGTGAGTGTGGCAGTTCTGAGTTTCTCATGTAAAAAAGTGGTGCACAGTTTTTGCTAGCTAGGGTTTGTACTTTGGATGTGACAAATTGAAAGTGTGATTATAGTACCCGCTGTCTGGAGACTTTATTGGGGCTATTATTCTGTTCACCTGTATGTACATGCAAAAGCGCTCAACGTAACGGCTGTGTGTCTTACGGTCTGGGACTTTATTGAGTGATTTGTTGTGGATGCTGGTGTCTTACGGTCTAGGACTTTATTGAGTGTTTTTGTGGTTAATACTTTCTTACGTCTGGGACATAGTGGTTTTGTTTGGGTGCTGGGGGCAGCTATCAGCCTGGTTGTTTTTGATTAATGGGGACATGGCTAAGCGTCTATCAGTTGGTTCTGACTAGTTCGGGGCGTCCAAAGCGACACGTTTCCCCAGCGGGGAGACCGGGTGTCTAGAAGCCATCCTGATTGGGTTTCGGGAGTTCGGCAGGGGTGATCACCGGCTTTTTGTTTCCCGAGACACCGTGTGTGTGTTGTCACTGCGGTGGTATAGTCGGAAGCGTTGTGTGTTCACAGCGAGGCAGTGTTGTTTGTTTGTGTATTGTTGCAGTGCACTGTTTGCTATGTGTTTTGTGTTCTATGTTGTGTTTCTCACTCACTACGCTATGTGTGTTGACTCATAGTAGGTAGCGGATTTGTGTTTGTTTCCCGACACACCGTGTGTGTGTTTACACAGCGGGTGTCCGTCGGAAGCGCTGGGTGTTTTTCCCGTAGCGGGTTAGTGTTTGTTTCCTGACGCTCCGTGTGTGTTTACAGCGGCAGGTGGTCAGAAGCGCTGGGTGTTTTTCCCGTAGCGGGTTAGTGTATTGTTTGTAACAATTTGTTTGTTTGTTTGCTGGTTTGGTTGTGAGACAATAAGAGTGTTGCTGCACAGCGGTTTATTGTGATAACTTGTGGTTCTTTGTGAGACTTTGCTTAGGACAGGGACACAGGTTGGTGTAGAGCGCAGCGTTTTATTGTGATTTGTGAAGTTTTATTGTCGCAGTGTTTTATTGTGATGTGTGATTTGAGAAATAGAGCAGGACAGATGGGTAAAAAACCAAAGTACCGCTGTACCTAGCTAAAGATGTAAAATTCATGGAAAAAACCTTCCCAGGAAGTGTGGAATTTGTGAAAGATTGGACAAATAAATACGGCTTTGATTGTAAATTTAGAATGACGTCTGTTACTAGTTTATTACAGCGATTGCAGGTGTAGGAGAGAGTTGCTATTTGGGAGAAATAGAGACGGGGATAGACTACGGAGAGAGTTGTGTGCTGCAGGAATGTGGAGAGAGCAGGCAGCCAAAAAGGGAGACAGAGACAGATAAGGGAAACTACAGAGACAATGTTTCCCTTGTTTTCTGTTTGCGCCTTTTTATTTGGAATATAGAAAACCAAGCATAAATCACATCTGAAAATGGGGGATTCACTCAAAATTGAACATTGGATTGGATTGATTAAAAAATTGGATGGGAACAGTCAGAACAGGAAACAACGGAGCCTGGGGCGCCCTTAAAATAAAGGTGAGCAGAACCTGTTGGGAATCGAATCTGCACATTGGTGAAATCTAAATTAAGGCAATGATGTTTTCATGGTCTGACTGATAAAAATTGGAGTGATCCAGTGGGGTTATTAATGCTATGTGTTGTTGAAGAGTAAAGAGTAGCCAAACAGCAGGTTTGGTGAGAAGTAGTGTGTACTTTGTCTGAGAGACAGACTACACACACGGAAGAGGTAATGTGTTAAAATTTCTGAACGCAGAACCTCTTGAAACATGAGTAGTGTTAAAATTTCTTAACAAATTCTATGAGGAGTAATGCATGTATACATGTTTACAATCACAATTGTATTTGTCTGACAAATTACATACATTGATTACTAAATTGGGACCAGATCCCTATAGATTACAGATGGACTTATTGGTAAAAGAAAAGGAAAAAAACAATGAATCAGAGAGCTAGTGAGAAAAAAATTAGGAAAAAGTAAGGAAGAATATTAAACAGTTGGTTGATACCAATTCCAAAATTGTTAGATTTAAAAGGAAAAAGTAATGGAAGAATATAAAACAGTTGATTGATACCAATTCCAAAATTGTTAGATTTAAGAAAAATAAGAAAAAGGGTACGTGCATGTACGTGTGTATGTGTATGTATATATATATATATGGAGATATATGTATGCATATATATACATATTTGAAATTGCTCAAGAAGAATGAGCCAGAGTACATGGATTGCCACTGTTATGGGAAGACTAAGTTTATTTTTTGTTTTTTTTAATTTTCAATGGGAATTCGAATTCAATTATTTTATTTCCAGTATGTTTTTTTTTTTTAACAAGTCAAAAGCATTGAGGTGCTTAGTCATGGAGGGAGTATGAGCAACATGGTCACAAATACAGACAAACAGCTGAACATTCAGAGGAAACCTGAGGTTGTATATGTGTAGAGATGAATTTGTTTTTTAATTAAGGTACAATTACGTTAACAGCTGCTAGATTTGTAAAAAACATTGTTGAAATAGTTTAAAATGCCGGACTGCAGTGGGAACATGTGGAGAGGTCCGTGTCAGTCTGTGCTTATGATTCAAATCTCGAGCTAGCTAGCCTTGGTCAACAAGATTTCAAGAGTTATAGGAGGCAGTTTGCTAGGCATGTAATATAATATTGACTGACACACAACAGGTCACAGCATGCATCATAGTTTGGCATTGTTAACAGTAATTTCACTATGTCAAATTTCTGAAAAGACAACTATTGTGTTAGTGCCAAAATAAGACCAGATTGCTCCAGTCAAGTGCCACACGTTTCACTAGCAAACACATATGATATGAGATGGAAAGATTTGGGAGAAGTGGCACTCAAAGTTCAAAGAGCAGATGATTAAGGGCCGGTAGATGACCCAGGGTTGGCATACAGCCCCTCCAGTGAAACGTACAGATATCAACAGGGGTGGGAGGTGCTTACCACACCCAACCTATGCAAAACTGACCAATGATTTACGTCCATAGGTCTGAGTGAGAGAGATGTACAGGACCCAGCAGGGGTCCTTTAAAGTTTATGGACTAAAGGGTCTGCCTATGTAGGCCTGATAAAAAGCTGCCCAGAAACAAAAACAAGGCCAGACAAGACAGCCAGGGTGAGACAATGCCCACTAAACCAGAGGCAGAGAGAGACATTGCACCTGTAATTAGAGAGTTAGTAGAAGCAGGACTAATCAGAGAGTGTCCTGACTAGCCATGTGATACACCAATTTTCCAGTAAAAAGGTGATAAGGTTCATTGGCGCTTGATTCGAGATATAAGACAGGTAACTGAGGCCTGTAATAAGACAATCACATAGACAAGATTTTCTTTTAGTTAATTGTTCATATATTAAGTGGATCTACATTGTAGGTGCCTCTGAAACGTGAGCTTCCTAAAGATAGATCCTTGAATAGAGCCTCCGGCGTCTAGAGACAGCTAGTATTGTTATGGCTTTGCAATTTATCACTGTGAGAAAATAGGCAACAAAAAGCTGGCGCCTTGAGAGATATGCAACGGTCAGCTTGCCCAAACTGTAGGTTAATGCCTGAACCAATCTACAGACGAGATAAATTTCTAGCTTCTAAGATTGAATGACAGCTACAGTCATTTTTTGTTTTTGTTTTTTTTATATGTATGTGTTTTGATATTTTTTTTGACGCACTAGGCGGGTTCACAGGGACAGCTCTGGCCCCTAGAAGCCTGAAAACAGAAAACAGAAGGATGAAGTGTGTTGTTTAAGATTAGAGTGTTTTCCAAACATGGTCTGGTTTCTGTTGGGGCAAACGGGAGATAGGGAGCAGTCATGTGTTATGTGCACGGAACTGTGGGGTCACTCTGTGACTCTGTTCGTTGTGAAGTTAGAAGTTAGAAGTTGAAGAAGTGTAGAAGTTCAGTTCTTGTCATTTTGGTTTGTTTTGTTCCAACAAGGTCTCTACTTCGCAACGAATTCCTGAGTTTGGCTTAACAGAAACAAGCAGTACAGTCCAGAGCCCCCACACTAGACATTAGACACACTAAAAACTCAGGAGCTACAAGACCTTATCTGACACGCCTAGGGCCTTGATCAACAAAAATGAGATGGAACAATGTGGGGGAAAGAAATGCTTTTCCTCACCTAAAAGAAGAGCTAATGTCATCCACAACAATTGAACAGACTGTGGATTTTAGGGAAAGATTTTTGGCCTCAGTGGAATAAAGTCAGAGAGAAACACAGTGAAGGTCACAGACATACACTGAGATAGCCAGCCAGAGCCACAGCCCCGTGCCCCTCCCCTCCCCCTGCTCCTCTCCTTCTGTGGAACAGGAACGCCACTCTCAGAGCTGAGGTGCCAGAGCACACAGAAGGTCAGAGAGAGACAGTTTGAACATGCAGACTTGCTAAGTGAAGTTACTTCAGGCTATTCAATTAACACACAGATTAGCTACTTGCAAGTGTGCAGCACGTGCTAAGCGAGAAAAGATCCAGTCAGTTTAGGTAATGTAAAAGCAGATGAGAAAGCTAGAGAGCAGCTGTAAGATCAGAGCTCTTAGCGGTTCAAGAGGAACCACAGAATCCGATCCCTACAGAAGTGCTGAAAAACATGCAAGATAACTCCCCAAAACCGAGAAAGATGTATGGCTGGCGGACGGTGCAACTTGTGTTGATAGCCTATATCAGAGAGATGACAAGCCCTGCTTGTCTAAAATTTGTATTTTATGGTAGCTGGGTGGGCCATGGCGAAGGGCCATGTCCCAACAGCGGGGAAGAGTATGGTACAGAATAAGGTGTTTCACACCTTCAAGGGATTAAATTCTTACTTAAAAAATTAATCCGCAGGGAAATGTAAAGAGAGGGAAATGCCCACAAGGGTCACATCCGAGATCCTATACATGGATTTCATAGAGCTAAAGCAGATGCCATTACTGTAGCCAAAACACTCGCTAAAACGGTAATACCCCAGTATGGCATCCTAAGAATAATTTGGAGTGATTATGGCCCACATTTTGTAAAAACACGAGACAGTAACAGTAACATTGCTTTGTGGGAAGGGGTCCCCTGGGCAGAGAAAAGTGATGATCCAGGGGCCCTCTTAGCAGAGTGGATGTGCAAAGTGTTTAGAGATAGGACTGTTCAAAGTGCATGTAATCTGCCTATCTCTCTCCTCTCTGTCTCCCCAGGTGGGGCAGACCCCAGCCAGATGACCAAGTGCTGATAAAAGTGATAAAGAGGAAGTGCTGGTCATCACCAAAGTGGGGGGGCCGTACACCGTGCTCATCACCACGCCCACAGCTGTAAAGATTGCTGAACGATCCACGGGGTTCACCAAAGTCACTGTAAAAGATCATTCCATTCCCACACCCCGAATAGGCTGGAGGGCGGGCGGTATCAAAACCTTGCCTGCTGAAGAAAAAGAAGAAACCAACTGAGACTTTATACTCCAGCTATGGGTGAACTAAAGGGATGGGTTTGTTCTGTCCTACTGGTCCTCTGCGTGTCGCTGACAGCGACTAAAGGACCACAACAACAACAGGTTTCACATGGAAACCGTGTGCTCATCGACAAAGCCATAAAAGACTATGATGTGGTTTATAATTCGTCCTTTGATTTGAACCTTTGGTATTGCTATGCTAAATATGTAACTAAATCTGAGAACCACAAAAACTGTTATGTATGCACACGTATGCCAATCGCCGCCCACAACCCGTAGGTGGTCCCGAAACCCGTCGACGCCAGCACCATCTTCCCACACGCCGCTACCCCGCCCCGCCTTAACACCCACTCTGTTGAACGAGACCCTGAATTGGCAAACGGTCCCGCCATTGACTGTATGCAAATTGGACATCACCAAGTCTGTAGGTAATAAGACTTGTGTGCCCTATTTCCAGGCCCCTGATGCATTGAGAACATATGGCCAGCTAGGAGTCAATTGGCTGTGTGGCTCCTACATGTTCCTAGATTTACCGGTGGGTTGGGAGGGTCATTGCGCCTAGAACCGGCAGATCATTCACACATGGTAACGCCCGCCACCACCCACGTGCGAGACGTAGTGCTTTTGAACGCCATGACAGCGTAGGGGGATCGGATGTCCCCAAAGGTCACGAGCTGTGGTCAGATGGCCAGAAAGTTTTGCATGCACTTTTCCCGTGGGTAGGGGTGGGTAAAGTTGAGCTGAGAATGGAAACAATCAGTTACCGAGTAGGGCTGTTCATGAATTCAACCGTAACAGCCCTGTCAAAAATATCTGCCAATTGACCGCTATAAGATTGATTGCCCTACAAAATAGGCTGGTGTTAGACCAGTTGACGGCATCACAAGGTGGTGTGTGTGCGCTTATTGGTACTACGTGTTGCACTTTTATCCCAGATAATGACAAAGATGCAGGTGTCATTCAGAAAGCCATTCTTAATTTGACTGCACTTTGAGAGATGCTGCAGAGGCAGTTAATGTAGTTAGCGGAGATTTCCTGGTTAACTTCAGGACCTTGGTATGGATTATTGCTTAGAATTGTTACTTTCCTTGTAGCAGTACTTGTAATATTTTTCATACACTGATACAACTGACCAACTATGCACATGTCCAGTTTCATCAGCTCTCTGCTAAATCTGATAAGTAATGATGAATGTGTCCCAAGCCCACACAATGATGTATTAAAGCACACATAAACCTTTGAACTCATCTTGGCCAAAGGGTGATCGCTCCCTAAGGGAGGGTCGAGAAGGAATTTTTCCTTTCTAACAGACGGAAAGGGTTTTTTGCCTTCTCCCTGATGAAGAGTAAACAAGTATCCTATCCTGTGTGTGCATGCTTTGACGTAATTATTGAAAACCGCAACCCGAGTCATAATTGCTGATGTTTGTTAAATGTACAACAGGAGGGAAATGACAGAGAAATTCGTTTTTTATATGTTCCTTATTAGACAATTCTCTGTAGTAGTGTCTTAGAATATTATATCTTGCATGCTTAAATTTATACATTCATATTCATATCATAATCACTGCTTTCATGCTTATCATATATCCATATCTTGCTTCACGATATTCATGTATGCTTTATGTTTTATGACCTTATATGCACATTTAACCAACTATGTTTTCCTTAAAGCTGCAAAGTCTACTCTGTTGTAAATCCTTTAGATAGTCTTAATTTCGAGGTCAGGTTGCAGGCACTCTGCACTCTGTCCTCCTTTTCTGTGTAGGCATGAACCAAACACCAGATGCCTTAGACTCAACAACTGTAAATCTTTGTGTGTGTGTGCTTCAATAAAAAGCCTATGCTTTTGTAACTAGGTGTCTGTTCCGCGGAAGCAACTCTGGCAGGCAGATTGCAGTCACGGATCTAGCCCTTTTGCAAAAGCTTTTCAACTACACATTTTGCCGTCTGCGTCTCGTTTCTTTGCTTGACCATGTTTATTTAGTAAGATAAAGTGTCCTGAACCTGACACAGTGAGACATAAATGTATATATCTCTTTTAATTAGCTTCTTTATTTATTCACCTTTGTAATAATTACCTTATTTATTTATTGTCCGTTATAATCTTCAACTTTATTTATTCCTTACTTATTTTTTTTAAATGTATTTATTTCTGTGTGTGTTGAATTTTTTTTTCTTTTATTCTTCCGTTGCATTTTCTACCCTATTTATTTTCACCCCTGGTATTTATTTCTGCCTGTCACTTTTACATTTCTACATGCATCTACAGGTATTTTCTTTTGCTATATATTGTACAACATTAAACTTTTACCAGACTTTTGTACAACTAAGCCATGGTAATAATGCATTTTCAAATAGTGTGTAATTAAGAGTGCTGTTTATTTATCCTTTTTCTCTATAGCGTAAAAATATTTGCTGGGCTGGTCTGCGGTGGAAGAGACTTCTCCTTTCTTTTTACCAGTCCCTACAAGGAAGAGCTGTCCCGGACGTCCCTCCTTATTCACTGAGACCTGAGAGATGTCAAGGGCGGTAACCTCGTCGCAGGAATGAACGAGAATCTGCAGCACCTCCACCTGCAGTAACCAGGCATGATAGCACAAGTGCTATAAGCTTTTATATGTTAAGCTGTATTTTTTATTTGTGATTTGTAATGTCAACCATTTCTACTGTAATTAACAGTGTGACACTAGGGATTCAACAACCTCTTTATTATGCAGACATGTCTTGTGACAGTTAAGTTTGCCTTTACCTTAACCCACATTAGTGTTTTATGTGTGGAATTTACACTTGTAAAAAGGTGAACTACATTATTTAATTCATACATTTTTAAAAATCTTAAGTGTTTGGTGTATGTATTTTTAAGTTGATGCCCATTTCAATGTGAAATAAAGGTCCTTCTAAAACTACATTTGTTGTTTTTCTGAAGTAACTATAATAGGTACATCCAACATTGTAGTCATACAAAAGAAGACTTTTGGAAATTTCATAGAATTTTAATTGATTAAAAGTGTCTTTTCTATTTTGGCTTTAATACACACAAATATAAACGTTTTGCACTAGGTGCTGTTTAATCTGTGCAGGGCTATTGTAAAATCATAACGTATGATCACAAATTGCAAAGGAGAATTAAACAACTTATTTAATTGTTAACTGTAATGATTAAATCAAATGTATTAGGTACATTTGATTTAATCATTACAGTTACTGACATGGTATGAAAGTATGAAAACTAAAAACCATACAAGGATATGCAATGTCAATATTTAATTCTAACAGTACATAAATACATAAAATATACAAGACCCTTTATGTGAAATTACCAAAATACTTTCACCTGTGAAAGTGGTGACTGCTAGAGTATTTTCATTTTTTATTCCAGTTTAATATTTATAAAATAGTTTTAATCCACTACTTAATGTTACTACGATCACCTATCAAACTACAGCAGAAACTAAGTCAACCACAAGAAATTTAACCTCTAAATACCAAGTGCTAAAAGTTGGTCCGTCCTTTCAGCAGAAGAAGCTGAACCAAAAATGATTTTCTGGCATCATTATAATCAGAACACATTTGAGAACTTTGGATGTGGTCAACGCAGTCTGTTTTCCACATCCAGATGAAATGGCACCAAATACACCGCTCTATACACAAGGTCTTCCTTCTGTAGGCTCTGGTCATTCAGTTTTCAGTGTGGATACCTTTGTAGTTACAGTAAAAGACAAACATGTAGTTAAGGCATGGTAGATCACAATGAATTATATTAATATATGAGTCAATATATGAGACACACTAAATAATGCATTTAAATTAATAATACCTGCTTGTCTCTGAAAAACTGATCTTCATCAAAGTGTGAACTGCAGACGGGACTTTTCGTGCTTCCATTTGCTGGTCTCTCTCCTCATGTTCATCAACCCTTGCTTCAGCCTGGAATCATCAAAAGGAAGTCTGTTTGGAAAGAAATTCATGTTTCATACATCCCGAAGGTGTATATACTATCAATTTACACTAAAAAGGCACCACATCTGCTGTATGCATCTGTAATGCAAATGATTGAAATGTATATTTAATAGATTAATATAATGTAATACCCCAATGTAACTTTACAATAATGTCTAATTGTTTCATGTGCGCCATTTTATCGCTAACAATCTGACCCACTCCCCCGTCGGAGACCTCCAAGTCAACGCGCTCCCCCCGCAGCTTTGTCCGTGTGGTGATGGTGATGCTGTGTGGGTGCTGCCGCTGCGGGGTGACAGGGTATATGCCCGGTAACCTCTCACCCAGAAAGATATGCAACCCCACTGGGGTGCGGTGTGCAGGCTCTCGCCCTGGCCGTCCCTTGCCCGCCTCCGGTAACGTTGCCCAAACTTTTATATGTGAGTCAAAAGCAGGTTACGTTTGACGCACAAATCCGCCACACGAAACTCAGATGTGAGGGGTTATTTCTAAATCACACGCTGTCCCAAAACGATCTTATCCCGTGCTAATAGGGTTTATGAATTTGCAATATAACGTTAGCTACATCAGGTTTGATTTTAAGCTAACGTTACCATTACATGCGCATCGATTAGCACTAATACCACCTATTACAGATCACAGGAGAGATCGGTACATATACTGTAATCGACTAACATTATATATATTTTAATACGTTTATACATAGACTGTATGCGTTTATATGGTCTGCATAGCATTGTTTGTTAGCCCGCTAGCTTGCAAGGTGCAATCTAGTAGCTAACTAACTGATATTAATTGAGATGCTAACGTTGGCTAACCAAAACTGTGTTAAAACTAAATATAATTTTACTTACCCGGAAAAACTGAACTGCCGATTCCTTTGAGTGTCTTGCCGTGCAACCGACCGCTAAACAAGACAATATTATCCGACCAAAGTGTCAAAGTCACTGCGATGAAACGTAGGCAACCCCGTGCCATGGGCAAGCTTTGATTGACAGGCCGTGAACTGTCAATCACACCATAGCCACGCCCTAAAACACCCCCCGGCTTTCGCCGATTTTAAAATCAATGAGACCGTAATTTAAAAAATGAACATCATTCTGTGTTGCAGAAGACTTAAAACTAGCGATCGAGACCACAAACTCATTATGAAGATGTTTACTGAGGTAATAAATCAAGTGAGAAGTGGCTCATTTCTCCATAGACTTCTATAGAAACCAACTTCTTTTGCAACCACGCGTGTCGCCCTCTGCAGGAATTCAGATAGAATGCAGGTTTAAGTTACTTCCGCATTTGCTTCACTTTTTGCTGAACTGGATGCTCTGTCCATCAATATATATACGGTCTATGGTACATACATATTTACTCAGGAAGTGTAATCAGTTATTTGTTATTTATTACTACTTAAAAAAGTAATATTACCTTACACATTACTTAGTATCAAAAGAAATTAGTTATTCAGTGTGCCAATGTGCAGCAATCGGTGCAATGACTATTATTGAATGACTTAATATTCCGCCTGTTTTTTGTCCCACTACTAGTTACGGAGCATTGCCAACACAAGCACACAAAATACATCAAAATGTGTGTCATGATCAGGAATGGTGTGCTATGACTTTTCAAAGAGATTTGCTTTGTGGTTTTCACAAAATCTGCAAAAAATGGCAAAAGATTTTGTGTTGGAGCTAAATCCTGCTCCATTCTCAGGGTTCAGTCAATTAGCAGTCAAAATCTCAGATGTTGATGTGTGAATCCATTTTATTACATAGGATATCCTAGAGACAAATACATGGATCAAGCTCGCAGCTCTCCCCTTCCTTTGTCTGGCTCTCTGGCCCTTGCATCCCTAATCTTATTCACAAAGGATGGGGTCTCTAGACCACAGTGATGTGTCTGTGTGCTTATTCGTTATCTTTCAGTTGGAATGTGACTGAAAGTTTATGACCCTCAGTTTAGGACTTTGCAGTTGGGCTATAAAGGGGACTGAAACCAGAGACAGGAATCGTCTTTAATCATCATCATCATCAATTTGCTTCTGACACATTTATGAGAGCTGGGTTATAACAAAATGTACCAGAACATCTTATATTATAAAAACCGAAATATTGCAAAACAACTTAATGCAACAAACAACAAACTACACTCACCGGCCACTTTATTAGGTACACCTGTCCAACTGCTCGTTAACACTTAATTTCTAAGCAGCCAATCACATGGCGGCAACTCATTTAGGCATGTAGACATGGTCAAGACAATCTCCTGCAGTTCAAACCGAGCATCAGTATGGGGAAGAAAGGTGATTTGAGTGACTTTGAACGTGGCATGATTGTTGGTGCCAGAAGGGCTGGTCTGAGTATTTCAAACTGCTAATCTACTGGGATTTTCACGCACAACCATCTCTAGGGTTTACAGAGAATGGTCCGAAAAAGAAAAAACATCCAGTGAGCGGCAGTTCTGTGGGCGGAAATGCCTTGTTGATGCCAGAGGTCAGAGGAGAATGGCCAGACTGGTTCGAGCTGATAGAAGGGCAACAGTGACTCAAATTACCACCCGTTACAACCAAGGTGGGCAGAAGAGCATCTCTGAACGCACAGTACGTCGAACTTTGAGGCAGATGGGCTACAGCAGCAGAAGACCACACCGGGTGCCACTCCTTTCAGCTAAGAACAGGAAAGTGAGGCTACAATTTGCACAAGCTCATCGAAATTGGACAATAAAAGATTGGAAAAACGTTGCCTGGTCTGATGAGTCTCGATTTCTGCTACGACGTTCGGATGGTAGGGTCAGAATTTGGTGTCTACAACATGAAAGCATGGATCCATCCTGCCTTGTATCAACGGTTCAGGCTGGTGGTGGTGGTGTCATGGTGTGGGGAATATTTTCTTGGCACTCTTTGGGCCCCTTTGGTACCAATTGACCATCTTTGCAACGCCACAGCCTACCTGAGTATTGTTGCTGACCATGTCCATCCCTTTATGACCACAATGTACCCAACTTCTGATGGCTACTTTCAGCAGGATAATGTGCCATGTCATAAAGCTGGAATCATCTCAGACTGTTTTCTTGAACATGACAATGAGTTCGCTGTACTCAAATGGCCTCCACAGTCACCAGATCTCAATCCAATAGAGCATCTTTGGGATGAGGTGGAACGGGAGATTCGCATCATGGATGTGCAGCCGACAAATCTGCGGCAACTGTGTGATGCCATCATGTCAATATGGACCAAACTCCCTGAGGAATGCTTCCAGCACCTTGTTGAATCTATGCCACGAAGAATTGAGGCAGTTCTGAAGGCAAAAGGGGGTCCAACCCGTTACTAGCATGGGGTACCTAATAAAGTGGCCGGTGAGTGTATATTCTTATTACAACAAACTTAATGCATGACCAACATGTCTTCATTTATGTTGAAATAATGCTTTTGCCTTTTAGCTTAAATGTATAATGCAAATCACACACAATGTTTAAGCACATATAAAATTTAAAATTCCAACACCGTCTGGATCTGTCCCCGGAAATGTCCCCGGTTTTCACTGTGACTGACAGACCCAAAATTGTAATGAAAGAAAGAAAACACTGACCAAACGGAGCCGATCGAGCAGCGCTGCTCAGAGCTCAGAGATGTTTCAGAAAGTCGTATTTTTACGATGCTAAAATTACAGATTATTTACATGGAGTCTGGTGGGTTTAGCGAACACAATTTCGCGGACTTTTATGTTTTAAAAAGGATCTTAATCTTTAACAGAAAGGTCGACCTCAAGTAGAAATCCTTTCCATAATGTTGTCAGACACTTAGAATATTAATCTGAGTCTGTCAGCATCAAAGCGAGCACTTTATGAACGTAAAAACTGGACAATTATCCCATTAACTTCCATTGTAGCTTGTTTCTCTGCTACCGACTGCAGCGATCTCGCTTCATACTGCATCAATGTCAAAGGAAAATCTTTCCTCAATAGTTTTTTGTATCCGATACTCAGCTCTAGGTCTAGTGTCCCCGTTTTAAATTTTACAAAAATTGTTTTGGAGGTATACGCTTCTGAGCTGAAAATGTCCCCAGATTTTGTCTGAGAAATCTGGTCACCTTACTTTAAAGGGAAATCTTTGGGAAATCGCTTAACATTGCTCAAAAACGGCACCTCTTTGGGGCCATGCTGTATCGCCATACTTTAACGTAGAAACATAATTAAAAGTTTGACTTTGGCCTTTATTGGGCTAAATGGGCATTCAGATATCAAGCATGGTTTCTCCCAAATCCCACTTTCAGACCGCTTCAGATTTTCAAATGTGTGTGTACAGTATGCTGCACGGAATGGTGAGAGCTAGAGGGGAAGACAGGGGGAGCTGCAGTACGATTCTCTAAACGTTTTAAAACAAATTGCTCTCTCATTTAGTTTTCACTCTTCATACGTCATGGTTGGTCAAAATGTAGGAAATCTTGTGGTGGTCGCAGGCATGTAACTATGGAGTCTATCGGATTTAAACTTTTGGCTCTATTTGCACCAACTGCTGATAGAAAACATTGAAAAAAAAAAATCTGGATTCTTCTCTGAGGAAATCACCATAGCAACAAGGAGAAGAGGTGTTATTTGTCAGCTAACATGATGTCATGATGGACTAACTGACCAACTGACTGACTCCTAACTGACTTGAGGCCTCAACACCAGCAGCTGTTTCACAGAGACCAGACTGGTGCAGGAGGAGGAGGAGAGGAAGGAAGGAGAAAAAGTGTTATTTGTCAGCTAACATGATGTCATGATGGACCAAACCCACCAGACTCCATGTAAATAAACAGTTGTTTTAGCATTGTACCACACCTTTCTTTCAAACTCAATAGAAACCAAATAAAACTTTGAAAAGCTGTTTTTGGTCTTCTTTCCAATTTTCAGACCATGACAACTCTAGTGTTGGTTGAAATAAACACATACTTTACCGATTTACATGTGAAAATATGTTGGCTCTATACACGCTAAAAGTACTTTAAAGTTTTTTAAATGGAGTCTGGTTGGTGTAGCGCTAGCTACTTTGTAGCTGTCTGGGAAACAGAAAGGTCTTAAATAGATTTTAAATAGGTCTATCTCTGAAGGGTTAAGACAAGTAACACTTTTATTATTATTATAGGTTTTATTGTTATTAGGATGTGCACCTAGTAGTAGGCACACTGTAAACATTTCTGCGGAATTTTCTAGTTGTACTTGTTATATTTGTTGTAGAAGTTTCTTGAACAGCGAGGGAGGAATTTGGTTGGAGAAGAGACCTTGTTGAAATCAAATAAAGACAGGTTAAAGGCTAAAGGTTTAGGTATTCGATGAAAAGGTTTAATTGTTTTCTGCTGCGAACAATCAAATGACGCTTTCACAATGAACAGAGTTACAAAGTGGTCACAGTCCTGGTGAATACAATCATTAATACACTTCCTTATATCCAGTGCCCCCAGAGGAGAAAAAAACCCTTGTTTGGAAAACAGTTTAATCTCAAACATAACAATTAATGGACCTCAGGCAGACAGTTTGTTCTATTACGTATTGCTGAATCTGCCCCTTACATGTCCAAGTTTCTTGACCGGTCATTCTATCTTAGCTGAAAAAGGAAATATTGTCTCTTGGATAAGCTTTGGTCTCGACCTGGGACCTGCTGTGATAAACACCGCTCTAGGCAACTGTTTCTGTCAGGCTCCATATCATCTATTATTTAAGGAAATGGTGTAGAGTCATAACAAACCCAGTTTTCTCCCATCAAGGAGAAAGACACAGATGACAGATACAGAAGTCATATACTCTGAGAGGCATTGGAGATCTTATTATGAATAATTAATATGAAAATCATTGATTAAATGTAATTTTCCCATTACAATTACTTCCTTACTGGATTAATAAGTGTAATATAATTACTGTTTTAGACATTGTAATCCCTTACACTACTCATATATCAAGTATCCTAATAATATAACAGTAATTTATTACTTAGTAATGCGTTACTGCCCAACACTGTCTGGCTGAGATGGAGGTGAAATATGTGAACCTTGGCTGTGGTTGACTGATCTCTTCCTGTAAAAAACACTGTTTGACATCTGTTCATCTGGAGGTTTTTGTTCAGGCTGCAGGATCATTTCTCACTGTGCGTACCATAGTTCAGACAGGTGCAGTAGTAGGAGGCTGAATGATCGGGAGTTTAACTTTCTGGATCTGCAACTCCCAGCTGTTCTGTTTATTCACAGCTGAGAAATCATCTTTCTGAGGATGACTGAAATCTAAATAAATGTCACCATCACTCTGGGCAATATGCAGAATCCTTGTTAATGTTTCTGTGTCTCTCTTCTGGTACCAGTGTACGTAACTCCCGTAACACAGCTCAATGCCTCGACAGCTGAAGGAGACGTCTCCACCAACTCTCCTGGTCAATGTTAAATCGTCCTGAATCAGCTGTGTTGCCATGGCAGCCAGTGCTTTAGAGAAACAGACAGGTAGATGAAGGTGAGTGTGACCCAGTGTGTGTTAAAGGTGGAGTTTGTCGGCTCCTGATTGGCTGGAAACACTCACCTGAACACAGACAGCACAGAGCAGTAGCTTGGAGGAAAAGCATTTTGTTCAGTGGTGTTTCCTGTGGTGAACCTGGGGAGAAGTGGCGCTCTGATGTAGCTGAGGCCAAACAAGGACGAGCTGTGAGATCAGACGAGGGCCACGTGGTTGCTAACAGCTCCTCCTCACATCTCCCAACAGCCCCTGCAGCAGGCAGATAAGGCTGCTGTCTGACAACAGGCCTTTCTCACTGCAGACATTTTTACTTCATTTGTCATAGAAGGAAAAGCACCAGTGTAAATGAAGGATGGCTCTGTTGTGTTCAAGTGTTCCAGTAAACCACGATGGTGAGAGAGAAAACAGGAACAATACAGGACCCTGAAACTGAAGCAGCTAAATGGAATTCAGCAATTTATTATTCACACTAGTACCATGTCAAAATGTCTAGTAAGTAATAATAACAATAAGAAGAAGGAATGGTCAAAGGCAAAACATGCAACCAAAAAGGTTACAGCAGTAAAATCAATTATTAAAATAAAAAGCAATAAAAAATAAAAATATAAAATGGAGAGAACATCACATTAAAGTTAGTCTATAAACTTTATGTTTTAAGAAGGGATTTAAAAGAGTTTCCTGATCCTTCAAGCTTTGTCTCCTTAAGGCTGAATGAATCAACGGCGTACCCCCGCAGACCCCTATGGACGCCCCTCCAAGCCCTCCGCTCTGTGCGGTAGTCTACATATGGTGTTAGATAGATAGATAGATAGATAGACATTTATTGATAATTTTAGAAGTGCATTATCATAGCACCAGTGGGCTATCAATAGTAAGGCGCAACATCATCCGTGACATATATTAGCCCGTCCTTTCCTCATCAGCCTTCATGCTCTTAGATTGTTGGCACAACAATAAATCAGCTCTTCCAACATGGCCACCTGACACATTTCAAACTAAACCTTACTTCACGCTGGGTTTGTGTGTTTGCTGCCGGTGCTGACAGCAACCACCAAAGAGAAAGAGGGCCACCCTGTGGTTAGTCACAGGAAGTGCAAGGGTACCCAGGTGATGCTGATGAGGATGGTCGCCCATGACAACATGATGATGCTCTTACCTCTTGTTGTTTACTGATAAAGAAAAAAACAGTGACATTTCGTGGATAAAGAAACATACAACAGTCAAAGACGAGTATTACTGGTAGAACTGTTCTTCTATTAGTTACATTATAGAAAAGCTTTTTTACACTTAGACTTCTCTTTATTGATCCTTTTGGGATGACTCCCGCAAGGAAATTGAATATCCAGCAGCTTACAAAAAAGGTATAAAAAATACAGAATAGAGAAGAAAAACAGTATAAAAATAACAATCACAATAAAAAAAAGATCACAAGCAACGATTTGCGGATTTAAAGCTTTTTTCTCAATAGCGACTTCAAAGTAATTTCACACATGTGGTCCACCGTGGTTATAAAACATATTCTGCAAGCTTTGTAACGATTGGACAAACAGTGTACTTTGTTTAAAATGCCTACAACTGGTTTGTCAAAAACCTTTATTTTCAGTTCATTGTGATATGTAGCTCAGTCCAGCTCACAGCAATGTGAGAAAAGCAGATGACCAACACAAAAACAAACTTTACGGTTGCTGACTTGTGTTCATTTATGTCCAGAGTCACGTACCTTTTGAAGTTGGTCAATAACTTGAAAAGTAATGAAGACATGGGCATGCTTTACACAACTCGTAATAAGCTTGATCCATTTATGGTTCACTGAAAATTTGGTGGCAATTGGAGCCACGGTGTAGGAGAAGATCTTTTCAAAATATTCATAAAAATGTTCTACAGGGACCTTAACTCTTTGGTGCCGGATGCTTCGCGACGACACATCTACCGCCGGTTACTGCGTTGCGCAACTTTGAACCTCCCGCCGGCTGCTGCGTGGCGCAGCACAGCATTTTGTATTCGTCGGTCTTTTCAAGACGCGTGCAGCAGTGAACGCACTGTCATTGGTTCAAATACACATGAGGCGGGTCTTGTTGGCCATTTAAAGCCATGTGACCACTAAAATGTACTGTAGTTTGCTGAAAATCATGTCAATCAACCAGACATACACGTGCGTTTGTTTATGATTTTTTGAGTGACAAGCGAGAAAATGGCTCCGACAGAGGAGCATTTTGACCGGCGGTAGACGTGTCGGCGTGAAGCATCCGGCACAAACGGGTCCCGTTTGTCACTGCCCTCGCTGTCAAAATCCTCCTCTGTCGGAGACATTTTTCTCGCTCGTCTCTCAAAAAACATAAACAAACGCACGTGTATGTCTGGTTGATTGACATGATTTTCAGCAAACTACAGTACATTTTAGTGGTCACATGGCTTTAAATGGCCAACAAGACCCGCCTCATGTGCATTTGAACCAATGACAGTGCGTTCTCTGCTGCATGCGTCATGAAAAGGACTGACGAATACAAAATGCTGCGCCACGCAGCAGCCGGCGGAGGTTCAAAGTTGCGCAACGCAGTAACCGGCGGTAGATGTGTCTGTCAGGTTCAGGACACTTTATCTTACTAAATAACCATGGTCAAGCAAAGAAACGAGACGCAGACGGCAAAATGTGTAGTTAAAAAGCTTTTGCAAAAGGGAGAGATCCGTGACAGCAACCTGCCTGAGCATTGCTTCCACGGAACTCTGGCAACTAGAAACTAAAAGCAAAGTCTTTTTATTGAAGCACACACACAAAGATTTACAGTTGTTGAGTCTAAGGCATCTGGTGTTTGGTTCATGCCTACACAGAAAAAGGAGGACAGAGTGCAGATTGCCGGGGCAACCTGACCCTCTGCCTGACCTCGAAATTAAGACTATCTAAAGGATTTACAACAGAGTAGACTTTACAGCTTTAAGGAAAACATAGTTGGTTAAATGTGCATATAAGGTCATAAAACATAAAGCATACATGAATATACGTGAAGCAAGCTATGGATATATGATAAGCATGAAAGCAGTGATTATGATATGAATATGAATGTATAAATTTAAGCATGCAAGATATAATATTCTAAGACACTACTACAGAGAATTGTCTAATAAGTCCCTTATAAAAACGAATTTCTCTGTCAGTGTCGTCGCGAAGCATCCGGCACCAAAGAGTTAATGATCCTTGAGGATTATTTGTAGAGCACATTAAGCTGCACCTCCATCCATCTTCAGCCGCTTATCTGGTATAATATCACGGGGGCAGCAGCTCCAGTAGGGGACCCCAAACTTCCCTTTCCCAAGCCACATTGACCAGCTCTGACTGGGGGATCCCGAGGCGTTCCCAGGCCAGGTTGGAGATATAATCCCTCCACCTAGTCCTGGGTCTTCCCCCGAGGCCTCCTCCCAGCTGGACATGCCTGAACACCTCCCTAGGGAGGCGCCCAGGATGCCTCCTTACCAGATGCCCGAACCACTTCAACTGGCTCCTTTCGACGCCAAGGAGCAGCAGCTCTACTCCGAGCTCCTCTTGGATGACTGAGCTTCTCACCCTATCTCTAAGGGAGACGCCAGCCCCCTCCTGAGGAAACCCATTTCAGCCGCTTGTACCCTGCTTGTAAGCTGCACCTGCGTGAGAAATTTCCAGTCAATTGACTTACAGTATAGGGGGCGTGGCCTTTCAAAGTTTTTATATATATATATACCTATTTAGAAAAAGGTCTTTTTGAAAGGTATAGAAATACTGTATGCTTGACATATTATGACAACTTGTTCAATCTTTTTTTGCGTGTAAAGACTTATGCTATGAACTAATGCCTACATTTTGTGGGGGGGTGAGACTATTCAAGACCCAATATAATACATTTTGAGCAACATGACATAAGCAGTTGATAATGTAGGAAACAGCAGAGAATTGTACACAATCATTTGCTTGGATGTAGCAAAGCATTCGCAGCTTGTTCAAAGAAATGAGAAACAACTTTTTTGATGTGCACATGTGACCCAATGATGTGAAGATGGAACGGGTAGTTTTGATAATTTCAGTCGTGATGTGAGAAATGTACCAAAGCAACTGAGAAAAAAGTGTAATCAACCTGAGGAATAACAGAGACTGGAATGATGAATGGAGGTGTTATTGTGACGTCAGCAGTACAGTTTGAAACTGTGTGTTGTTGGAGACACTAGAGGACAGCAGTGGGAAGGTTTTATTCTTCACAGAAGCATCACAATCACAAAAAGCTTTATTGCAAGGTACGCTTTTTTTTTAGGAATTAGTTTTGGTGTTGTCGGTGCATATCACTCACTCAAAACACTCACTACAGTGTCTAATTTCCTTAAATGACTTAAAGGTTTAAAGGTTATGTTAAAACCTTGGACCAGGAGTCCATTCACACATGCAAAATTTAATCAATGACACAAATAAAAATTAATTCAATTCAATTCAATTTTATTTATATAGCGCAAAATCACAACAACAGTTATCACATTGCGCTTTTCATAAAAGAGCAGGTCTAGACCGTACTCTGTGATGTTATTTACAGAAACCCAACAATTCCCACCAAGAGCAAGCACTAGGCGACAGAGGCAAGGAAAAACTTCCTTTAAGAGGCAGAAACCTCGAGCAGAACCATGGCTCAGGGTGGGCGGTGATCTGCCCCGACCGGTTTGGGGTCGAGGAAGAGAGAGAGAAAGAGAGAGAGCGAGAGAGACAGAGAGAGAGAAAGAGAGACAGACAGACAGACAGAGAGAGACATGGAGAATTGTAGCAGAGGATGTCGAGCAGGAACATGGAGGCAGCAGAGCCTGAAACACCTGCAGGAAGCGATAGGTGGAGAGAGGAGAGGGATGAGAGAGAACAAGACTCCGGGGGCGAGCGAGAGAGCACAAGACTCCGGGAAAGGGAAGAAGTTGAGTTAGTAACATGCATAAATGTAATGAGGTTGCATACAGATGGAGAGAAGGCGGAAGAGAGAGGTGCTCAGTGCATCATGGGAAGTCCCCCAATTAATGACATGTTTTTTATATAAATGCACTTGAGTTGTCTTTGTCTCTTTTGTGTTTGTTATGTGATTGTACATTTTTGTTACATGTACCTAGTTTGTTCTTCTATCTTGGCTATCTCCATTAGACTAACCTGGTTTAATAAAGGTTAAAAAAAGAAAATCTCTAAATATAAGAAGTTTAAGAAATTCAAGTGTAAACAATATAAGTATACATACTGTATATATAAATACGTATACACAGGATAAATTAGAAATTGAAATAAAAAGAGCAGTACAGCAGAGTAAGTCCAGTGGCATGTAGAGCCAGAGGTGGAGTGTGGAGTGTTGATAATGCTAGGGTTGTGGTGGCTTACAAGTCCTGGTGGTGTACAGGTCCTGGTGGCGTACAGCTCCTGGAGTGGCGGCAGGTTGTGGCCAATCACTTTCTCTGCAGACAGAATAGCAGCAGCACAGAATAGACACAAGGACTGAAATATATACTCTAGTACGAGGTGATAACCAAGGTTCAAAGTGAGGGGATCTGAGTAAAAAAACTCTTGGAACAACATGAAGATTATGTATAATGTGTTAAATCAGTTAAATCCCTGAAACTAACGAAGTCTTGTTGGTGCCCAACCAATCCTGAACCATAGTCGTCTCACATCATAAACCAGATTTATTCTTTACAGACAAATGTTTCATCAGATGATGAGTGTCCTGACGCAGAAGGAGATTTTATCCTCAAACATGACAAACTGCACAATGCACCTTGCACTTTAAGCCCTGGATCTACTTTAGTAGTAAAAGGTTTTATTATATTTATAAGAAGGAGTTCAAATACCTTGGGGTCTTGTTCGCAAGTGAGGGGACAATAGAGCTGGGAGGAGGCCTCGGGGAAGACCCAAGACTAGGTGGAGGGACGTCCAGCTGGGAGGAGGCCTCGGGGAAGACCCAGGACTAGGTGGAGGGATGTCCAGCTGGGAGGAAGCCTTGGGGGAAGACCCAGAACTAGGTGGAGGGACGCCCAGCTGGGAGGAGGCCTTGGGGAAGAATAAACTTGTGTGGGTGTGTGAATGCGTGCGTGTGTTTCCTCTTTGCTACATCGGGGTAAAAGAACATTTACAGGAAGAGAAATATAAAAAATCGATTTGAGGAGCTGTTAGAAACCACATGGCCCTCGTCTGATCTCACAGCTCGTCCTTGTTTGGCCTCAGCTACATCAGAGTGCCACTTCTCCCCAGGTTCACCACAGGAAACACCACTGAACAAAATGCTTTTTCCACCCAGCTGCTGCTCTGTGCTGTCTGTGTTCAGGTGAGTTTTTCCAGCCAATCAGGACCCGACAAACTCCACCTTTAACACACACTGGGTCACACTCACCTTCATCCACCTGTCTGTTTCTCTACAGCGCTGGCTGCACAGCTGATTCAGGAGGATTTAACATTGACCAGGAGAGTTGGTGGAAACGTCTCCTTCAGCTGTCGAGGCATTGAGCTGTGTGACTATAGTTATGTACACTGGTTCCAGAAGAGAGAGACAGAAACATTCACACTGATTCTGGGTATTCATAAGATTGATGGTGGAGTTTATTTAGGTTACAATCATCCTCAGGAAGATGATTTCTCAGCTGTGAATAAACAGAATGGCTGGGAGTTGCAAATCCAGAAAGTTAAACTCAATCATTCAGCCTCCTACTACTGCTCCTGTTATAAATCTGCTCAACACAGTGAGAAATGATCCCTGCAGCCTGAACAAAAACCTCCAGATGAACAGATGTTTGTGTCAACCACAGCCCAGGTTCACATATTTCACCTCCATCTCAGCCAGAGTCACAAACAGTAATGAGTATTGTAAGGGATTACAAGTTCTAAAACAGTAAATATTACATTTATTAATCCAGTTAGGAAGTAATATAACAAGTATAATAACTAAATACTTTTGATACTAAGTAATGTGTAAGGTAATCCTTGGCGGGGAGGCCAGAGCTTTTTTTCAGCTCAAGTTGGTGTCGGTGTGTACGTACGGTAAGTAAAATAAAAAAATCGCCAAAGCTAGAACACTTTCTTTGTAACAAAACTGTTAAACAACCAGAATTAAACTCTATTGTGGAGATGTTCCGAGCATGTTCAAAATTCTTCTTCAATCAAGATCTCTTACATTGATTTACAAAGTAAATGGACAGATTCCGACATTAACACTCGCCAGTCGCCAAATGCATGCACGGAGGGGGGGGACACACCAACCAGCCTTCTGTTAACTGATAGCTAGTGTTCACTCATTAATTAGCTACTAAGCTGTAATTTCTGGCAGCCAGCCTTCCAAAAGAAAGCACAGGAAACAGAGTTTCAGTTCACCGTCAAAGTAGGATTCATCCTCTTAGGAACATGAACGTCTGAACCAACGATCCACAGAGACACTCTGCTAGTGTCTCCAAAAAAGGACAGAAAAGAAGAGACAGTCATGTTAATATGAACATTAGAAAAACATCATGGAGCTGGAATATGAAACTAGTTAATAATTTGGACTGGTTCACCTCAGCAGACGCACTCAACAGCAGACAGGTTTTTGTATCACTCAGTTTCACTGTGAAAGGCAGAGGATTGCTCTACTACGACATCTTTGGCTCTGGAACTAAACTGATTGTAACAGGTAAGAATAAACATTTAGTTTCCTTCAGTTATTTTAATGAACAAGATGAAAATGTGTTTTAATGAGTTTCTGCTGCTTCAGGCTTCACATGTTAGTTTTTTCATCATTAGAAGAGAAGCCATGCAGCGATTGTTACATAAAACAGGTTCATAGTTCTTGAAAACATGTTGAAATCTCACTGCACAGCTCCAGTTCTTCTTTATTTCTGCAACAGATTAAACTGATTTATAGAAAAGGTTTGATGAAATGTTACAAAAATACAGTATCTGATCTTCTCAGATAATCAGCAATAAGATATTATATGATGTTAAATATAACCTAATACATGTCAGTACATGTATTTGGTAAAGAGTATAACTTTAATTATTCTGTTTAGAATAATGAATAAAAATAATTTAAGGCAATTGTATTTTATATGATGGTACATTTGTCTTTTAGTGGAAGATATATTTATACATGAAGACAGAGATACTGAATATGATATTACAATAAATAAAATGTATGCTACTAATTTATATATATCATACACGATAATATATAACAACACAAATACACACACATATATAGCTATATATGTATTTATATATATATATATATATGTATATGTATATATATATATATATATGTATGTTTGCCCATTTTAAAATAAATAGTATTTGATAATTAACATAATCTGAACAATTTATTGTAATTGTTTATTAAAGGTGAAATTGTCTAAAAAAAACTATGAAATTACTGATATATTGATTTGTTCCTGAAGCTCTTAGAGTAAAATATATAATGATAAATATATGTTGTATGTAGCCTATTGTAGTAATTAAAATGATAAATGTATTTCATGAAACGATAAATATGTAATTTATTTTAATACTGTAACACTTTTCCTTTGTGTGAAGGTACATTTTATAATTAGGCTATGTTAATTTCCAATCAGGGATCAAGATGGTCCTTTTATTATATGACTTATTATTATATTTTATTTAAATTTGATATATTATAAAAATCAATCACGCTTTAATGTTAAGATTTTTTGATGTAAAAATGATTTCTACTCCTTCGAAGTCAATCTGTATTTGCTCCGATGCAAATAGTTTTTCATTAGTGGATATCAAATAAGAACAAAGACTCAAATAAATTGTTATATTTAATCTTTATATATAATGTATGAACAGTGTCATAGATGGAGTTAAAGTTCATACTGAAAATCTTATTACTATTACTAAACTTACCTGAGAGACAGTGATTTCTATCTGTTTTTAAAATATAAATTATATAAATCTTTTTAGTTGTTTTTATATTTACTTCCCAGATGTGACATTTTATTTTCCCCGGGCCATGGGACAACAATGATTGTTGAACATGTGATTGTAGTTGTAGTTAATTAAAACGTGTTATATAGATTGTAATAATTCAAATTTGCTCAAGTAGTAAATGTGAAAGTGTTTCATATGAAGGTAAATACAGTATGTAGTGAACTCTGTGCTGTATTGATGAGGAGTTTAGTGATTGCGCTTCAGCTTTTGTTTTTAATGCCAACATTTAACGACACTGTCCTGGCTCCATAACTAAAAAGATTAGTGGGGCCCTGACGTGTGTGTATTTAATAATGGCCTTTGACATTTACTTCAAATTGTAGCCAACCCCCATTTTCATTTAAAGATGGTTGTCCTGTCCAGAAAAGTCCAAAGTATATCTATAAAAATCTGATGATGTTCTGATGAAATGTACATAGGAGAACATACTGAAACAGTGTCTGACTGTGTCTGACTGTGTGTGTGTGTGTGTGTGTGTGAGAGACAGTGTCCTTCCAGTTGCAGTGCAGGGTGAAGTTGTTCTGTCTGCTGTACACACAGCAGATAGTGAAGAGTCTGGTGTACTGTTGTGGACTCTCCCTGCTGATGATCCTCAGAAACAAGAGACCGTCCACCAACTGCGAATGTGCCGACTGATTTCTGCTCATCAATTCATCTTGTTTATACTTTGATCAGTATTCACGAATATCAATTACTTGTTGTAGTTGTCATCTTAATACTTAATACTCTGCCCCCAAGCTGTCAAAGCGCCGTTCTTCACCTCTCCCTGTTTTCCTTCTTGCTTGCAGCGGGAATTATGTCAAAAGGATATTTGACAGACTTGTAGGTCTCCAAATTCTTCACTCTAAGTCACTGCTGAAATCATTGTAGCCTCTACTGCCATGATGTGCCATGTTGTGTTTGCTCTTTTTTTGTGCATTCCATAAAGTTAAATAATAATATAAGGAACAGAATTGACATTGAAATAGATCCCATTCCTCTATTCGTATAAGCAACATTATATGCTTGCTACAGTCATGCAACGTGTAATACAAAAGATAAAGTTAAATACTATTATTTTATTTTATAAATGTGCTTGTAGTTCTGCAGGCTCCCCCCTCCCCAGGCCGTAGCTAGTCTGATGGGGACAGGGACATGAGGGGGGACTTCAGACTCTCCAGGGGATCCTTCTACGGTCTGATGGCCATCGCCGCCCTAAATGACGGCCCTCTACTCCTCGTTTGTCCCTGAAGAGATGGATTATACAGGATATACATCAGTATATCCTGTATAATACTATATACTTAATTTTATTTTCTTCTATAATGATAGATAATTTGAATAATCAGCTGTCTGGTAGATATTTTATAGTTCATAGTATTTTGTCTGTTTTTGTGTTTCTCTTTAATACGTTATGTAGAATATGTCAGCTTTGTCAAATATCTTCAGTGTAACATTCTTAATGAAGCAAAAGTTAACATTCGATAAGGCAATGTTTGCAAAATAGCACTTATTTACCTGTAGAGCCTTTAAAATGTCTGAATTTTATAATCCATATTTATTTTTTTAAGATTATTTCTTTGGACATTTTTTTCACAGGACAGATGAAAACATGAAAAGGGAGGGGATGACATGCAGCAAAGGGCCGCAGGTCAGAGTTGAACCTACGGCTGCTGTGTTGAGGAGTAATCTCCACTTCAGCAGCACTTACATAAACCAACCTTTACACTTTGATTTCTATCTATATTCTGACATTTCTTTATATAGGGCTTTGTTCAGTTATCATTCAGAGTCTCACTTATACAACATTGTATGTATGCAAATAAGAACATGTTTAATAAGAAGATGCCTTGGATCAGGGAGGCCCCAAAATCATGGTTGCAGCTGTCGCCATGGTCCCGCTACACGTCCTGCAATGCCCTGCTACATCCTGCTACGCTCTGCGGTGCCCTGCTACGTCCTGCTGTGCCTTGTAACGCCAAGACAGTGCCCTTATGCCATGAACTACTACAAAGAACTACTACAAACTACTATTTTTTGTGACTGTTATTGCCACTCTTCATTGTAACCCCAACCCCGGTACTAGTCCAGACACCGCCTACCAAGAGCCTGGGTCTGACAGAGGTTTCTGCCTAAAAGGAAGTTTTTCGCACTGTTGCTTGCTCTGTAGGAAAATACTAGAACTGTTGGGTCCTTGTAAATTCTGGAGTGTGGTCTAGACCTGCTCTATCTGTAAAGTGTCTCGAGATAATGCTTGTTATGAATTGATACTATAAATAAAATAAAATTGAATTGAAATTGAAATTTGCATTGCAGACATTAACCACTGAGACGTAAAAAAACTTGTGTGTTGGTGTTGTTTGTATGAGGACTTTCATCAAATCAAAGTATAAACTGTAAAGTTCACCTTTGAATGCTAAAATCTCCATGAATAAAGTCCATCGACGTGACCTCCGGGGGGGTCATCATTGTTGCTCTCTGGGCTCAGTTAAACTGTGTTTGGGTAGAGGGCTCAGTGGGAAAAATGCTTCCAGACAACCAGAGAAAAGACCCACAGCTGCAGAGAGGAAGAGGAGTTCCTGAGTGTTTACAGCAGCAGCAGATATGAATCTGTTCTCAGTGGTTATTAGAAATCATAAAAAACTGTTGACAGCAAATCACTTCAATTCAATTTTTCAATTTATTTATAGTATCAATTCACAACAAGAGTTATCTCAAGACACTTTACAGATAGAGTAGGTCTAGACCACACTCCAGAATTCACATGGACCCAACAGTGTCCTCCAGAGCAAGCAACAGTGCGACAGTGGCGAGGAAAAACTTCCTTTTAGGCAGAAACCTCGGTCAGACCCAGGCTCTTGGTAGGCGGTGTCTGACGGGCCGGTTGGGGTTAGAATGAAAAGTGGCAGTTACAATCCCAAAAAAAAATAGTAGTTGTTAGTAGTCCTTTGTAGTCGGCATAGCAGAGTGTAGCAGGAGGAACATGGCATCGCAGAGCGTGTAGCGGGACCATGGCGACAGCTGCAACCTCGATTCTGGAGCCTCCCTGATCCGAGGAAACATGCTGGGGGAAAAGAACATAAGGACTCCGGGAATGACTCCCCAGAGCTAGGTTAGTAACAAGCATTTCTGGGACATGGATGCACATAATTGGAAAGATAGAAAAATAGAGGAGAGAGGAACTAGGTGTGTCACAGGAAGTCCCAGCTGTCTAAAACCACTATTACAGCATAACCAGGAGAGACAGTGTAAAGAGAGGAGCCTGGCCAGGCCACAACTTTCCCCAAACCCTCCCCTGGCTAGGTAGGGGAGATGCACCCAGGGCCAAGGTCATGAGGGTCAGGGCTAAGGGCAGGAAGGTCAAAGTAGGGGAAGGATACAGACCCGGTTAGGGTAGGGGAGAGAAAGATAGAGTTAAGATCAAGACGGTCAAAGTGGGGGATGGGATACAAACCCTGGTTAGGTAGGGGAGAGAAAAATGGGGGTTAGAGTCAGGAAGGTCAGAGAGGGGGGTGAGATACAAACCCTGGTTAAGGTAGGGCATATTATTATATATGCCCTAACTATAAGCTTTATCAAAAAGGAAAGTCTTAAGCCTACTCTAAATGTGGAGACGGTGTCTGCCTCCCGAACCCAGACTGGAACCTGGTTCCACAGGAGAGGAGCCTGATAGCTGAATGCCCTGGCTCCTATTCTACTTTTTTTAGAGACTCTAGGAACCTCAAGTAATCCTGCATTCTGGGAGCGTAGTGCTCTTGTAGGGTTGTAAGGTACTATGAGCTCTTTAAGATAAGATGGTGCCTGACCATAAAGAGCTTTGTAGGTGAGAAGAAGGATTTTAAACTCTATTCTGGATTTTACAGGAAGCCAATGCAGAGAAGCTAAAACAGGAGAGATGTGATCTCTTTTCTGGTTCCTGTCAGAACACGTGCTGCAGCATTCTGGATCAGCTGAAGAGTCTTTATGGACTTTTTTGAGCAGCCTGATAATAAAGAATTGCAGTAATCCAGCCTAGAAGTAACAAATGCATGGACTAGTTTTTCTGCATCATTTTTAGACAGGATATTCCTGATTTTTGCAATATTATGTAGGTGAAAAAAGGAGATCCTTGAAATTTGCTTTATGTGGAAATTAAAGGACATGTCCTGATCAAAGATAACTCCAAGATTCCTCACAGTGGTGCTGGAGGCCAGGGTGATGCCATCCAGAGTAACTATCTCTCACGGAGGTGCTTGGGTCCCAGAACAATAACTTCAGTTTTATCTGAGTTTAACATTAGAAAATTACAGCTCATCCAGGTTTTAATATCCTGAAGGCACATTTGAAGTTTAGCTAACTGATTAGTTTCATCCGGTTTAATTGATAGATATAATTGAGTATCATCCGCATAACAGTGAAAATTTATGGAGTGCTTCCTGATAATATTGCCTAAAGGAAGCATATATAAAGTGAACAGGATTGGACCTAGAACAGATCCTTGTGGGACTCCATAACTAACTTTGGCGTGCACAGAGGATTCATCGTTAACATGAACAAACTGAGATCGATCTGATAAATAAGACTTAAACCAGCTCAGAGCAGTCCCTTTAATACCAATGAAATGTTCCAATCTCTGTAATAAGATATGATGGTCAATGGTATCAAATGCAGCACTAAGATCTAATAACACCAGTACAGAGATAAGTCCTTTGTCTGATGCAATCAGGAGGTCATTAGTAATTTTCACAAGTGCTGTCTCTGTGCTATGATGAGCTCTAAATCCTGACTGAAAATCCTCAAATAAGCTGTTGCTATGCAGAAAATCACATAGCTGTTTAGCGACTGCTTTCTCAAGAATCTTAGAGAGAAATGGAAGATTGGATATAGGTCTATAGTTGGCTAGAACGTCTGGATCAAGGTTGGGCTTTTTCAGAAGAGGTTTAATAACAGCTACTTTAAAGTGTTGTGGTACATAGCCTGTTAATAAAGATAAATTGGTTATATCTAGTAGAGAAGTGTTGACTAAGGGTAAAACCTTTTAAGTAGCCTAGTCGGGATGGGGTCTAAGAGGCAGGTTGATGGTTTAGCTGAAGAAATAATTGAATTAAATTGATAAAGATCAAATGAAGCAAAGCAGTCTAAACATATATCTGGTTTTACAACTGTTTCTAAGGTTCCTGAGTTTAGAGATAAGTCAGTGCCAGTTAAAGGCAGGTCTTGGGGAATTTTGCTTCTAATAGTTATAATTTTATCATTGAAGAATCTCATGAAGTTGTTACTACTAAGAGCTATGGGAATACTTGGCTCAGTAGAGCTGTGACCTTCCGCTAGCCTGTCTACAGTACTGAAAAAGAAACCTGGGTTGTTCCTATTTTCCTCTATTAATGACGAGTAGTACGCAGTTCTGGCATTACGGAGGGCCTTCCTATAAGTTTGAAGACTATCTTGCCAAATTAAATGAGAATTTTCCAATTTGTGGAACGCCAAATCTTCTCAAGTTTCCGTGATGTTTGCTTTAATTTGCGAGTTTCAGTGTTATACCATGGAGCTAAACGCCTTTGTTTTATTATCTTCTTTTTTAGAGGGGCAACAGAGTCGAGTGTCGTTCGCAGCGAGCCTGCTGCAATATCAACAAAATGATCGATTTGGGAGGGACTGAAATTAGCATAGGAGTCCTTGGTTACTTTGTGACTTGGTAAGGAATTAAATGCTAATGGGATCACATCCATAAATTTAGCTATAGCACTATCAGATAGACATCTTGTATAGACGGTTTTGCCTAATGGCGTGTAGTTCAGCAGTATAAACTCGAAAGTTATCAAACAGTGGTCAGATAGGAAAGGGATTCTGTGGGAACACTATTAAATGTGTACCATATACCAGAACAAGATCAAGGGTGTGGCCAAAACGGTTTATGAACACTTTGAGAGAAGCCAATAGAATCTAATAGAGAGATAAACGCAGTACTAAGCCTATCATTCTCATCATCCACGTGAATATTAAAATCCCCTACAATAAGAACTTTGTCCGTTTTTAGCACTAAATTTGACAAAAACTCTGTAAATTCAGATAAGAATTCAGAGTATGGACCAGGTGCTCTGTACACTATAACAAATAGAACTGGCTGCAGTGATTTCCAACTTGGGTGTAAAAGACTAAGAACAAGACTTTCAAATGAGTTATAATTTAGTTTAGGTTTAGAGCTGATTATTAGACTAGAATCGAAGATAGCTGCAACTCCACCTCCTCGGCCTGTGCCTCGAGGAATGTGAGTATTAATATGACTGGGGGGGGGTGGATTCATTTAGACTAACATATTCTCCATCACCCAGCCAGGTTTCAGTAAGACAAAATAAATCAATATTAGAATCTGATATTAATTCATTTACTAGTACACCTTTCGAAGAGAGAGATCTGATGTTTAAGAGTCCACATTGAATTCTCCTATTATTTTGCACTATTGCACTTGTGGTTTTAATTGTTATGAGGTTTTCATGCACAGCTCCTCTTCTGTTTACCTTTGATTTAAATAATTTCAATGGTCAGGGGGCAGACACATTCACTATGGGGTTTTTACTAGGTAACTCCTGGAATGGAGGAGCAGAGAAGTGTGTCAGACTGCGACTCTGCCTCCTGGTCCCCCTTCTGGATAGTCAAGGATTAGGTCCACTAATAAACTTGTCAAGATTTCTAGAAATGAGAGCTGCTCCATCCCAAGTGGGATGAATGCCGTCCCTCCGAATCAGACCAGGTCTTCCCCAGAAAGACTGCCATCTGGACACCACCTCGATAGCCAGCGGCGAAATGATGACATGCGGCTATACATGTCATCGCTGGTTAGATTTGGCAGGGGTCCAGAGAAAACTACGGTGTACGACATTGACTTTGCGTATGTACACACTGATTCAACATTAATCTTGGTGACCTCCGTTTGGGCGTAACCGGGAGTCATTAACGCCAACGTGTATTACAATCTGTATTTACGTTTATCCTTTGCCAGCAGTTTCAAATAAGACTCAATGTCGCCCGCTCTAGCCCCAGGGATGCACTTAACTATGGCTGCTGTCTTCGATAACTTCACGTTTCTCAAAATGGAGCTGCCAATAACCAGAGTTGGTTTCTCAGCGGGTGTATCGCTGAGTGGGGAAAATCTGTTAGAACCGCTAAGAGGCTGGTGGTGGTCCTTGGCCTTTGAAAGCTTACGACTTTTTTGCCACAAACAGAAACCCAGGAACCTTTTCCTGGCTGCTCAGGAGTTACCGGGGACGGCTACCAGAGGCTAACTCAGGCTCAGGCCGGCCCGCACCGGCTACCGGGGGGTGGCTAGCTACAGTAACTAACGACTGATCTATCATGGTGCAGATCCGGACTTCTAACTCACTAAGCCTCGCTTCCATGTCTATAAATAAACTACACTTGTTACACATACCATTGTCGCTAAATGATGCACAGGAGTAACTAAACATCTCACACATTGAGCAAGAGAAAGTAGGAGAGGGAGACGACATGGCTAACTGCTAAGCTAATGTTGCTAGCAGCTACAGTTGTGGTAGCATTACATACACTTGTAAAAAATCAGCTGTTATTTAACCAAAGTCACTAAAAAATGAAAAATCAGTGAGTTTTTGGATAGAACTACTATAAGAATAAGTGTTTAGCGGACAAAAAGCAGTCTGTAAAGTTTGGTCTAACAAACTGAACTTATTTAGTGAGCAGCAAAACGTCACCAAACACAAGGTCAGAAATATACATACAGAAATGAGTCATTTGCTTACATGTCCCTTGGCCAATTTTCACAGCATGCCATAGAGAGAAGAGATCCAAATGTCCTGGCCCACTGGTTTGTCTGTCATCTGAAGACTGGCCAATCACATCCTAAATGTGATGGTTTATCTATAGAGAACCTGTTTCTTTAGCCCCCCACATGTTCTCAATGGGGTTTAAGTCAGGACTTTGGGAAGGCCATTCTAAAACCAAGAGGATAGCCTGGTTTAGCCATTCCCTTTGGAGCCATTTTGTTGTGTTTTGGGTCATTGTCTTGTTAGGATTCCATTGACTGCCATTCATTTTGGTGCCATTTTTTACCTTTTATCTGAAGAATTTAAATCCTCCTTCTTCATTTGTCCATTTTCTTTCTAAAGAACCACAACAATGGCATAAAAGATCCCATTACCTTGTATCTCACGTTATGGCTCTGTACCATGCTTTGTGTAAAAATAGGCTAGGCATGGTGTCCTGGGATAAAGGCCACAGACTTTCTGTCACTAAAACAAATTGCTGGGATTACCATACAGGAAACAGCTTGCAGGCAGTTTTGACTTCTTTAGCTGACCAGAGAACTTTTTAGAAGGTTTAATTATCTTTATGTCCATGTGATCAGCAAAACTTAGCCGCTTAAGGTGCCTTTTTCTGGAGCAAGGGCTTTTTTCTTGCACTCCTAACAGCCTCTCAGTCCATTGGGAATGAAAACACTCTTGACTGTGGAGACTTACACCTGTGTTCCATCAGCTTCCAAATCTTGCAGACCTGCTTCTTGGTGATTCTTGGTTGACTCTTGACCATCCTGACCAATCTCTTCTCGGCAGCATGTGATAGTTTCCATTTTTGACTTCTGATTGTGGCAGTGACACAACTGTTCCATGCACTTTATACTTATTGTAGAATTGTCTAAGCACAAGTTGCTCTTGGGACTACAGTGAGAAATGGCTCCAGCTGACTTCCCCTGACTTGTTCAAGTTAATATGTTTTTCAGATCCACACTGAGTTCACTTTGAACTTTCCCATTGTAGCTTTTGTAGCTGAGTCTAATTCCACAACGACAAATGAGCCCTATTTAAATGGGTCATGAAATCAACAGCTGTAGTCAATCAGAATCACTTAGAGAAGTGAAGAGACCATGACATGAAGCTAATTTGATTGACACAACCATGCTACATCACCAAAATTGACATATTTTGTTGCTGTATGTATATTTTGACCCAGCAGAGGCAGCATTTTCAGCAGACCCATAATAAATTTATGAAAGAACCAAACATTTATGACTGTTTTTTGGCTGACAAACATGTATGGTTCAAATCACTGTATCACAGAAAAAATAAGAATTTAGAAAATTATTGAAGACTCAAGAGGCCAAAACATTTTATGATTTTTACAAGTGTATGTACACTTTGACCACAACTGCCATAAAGGTGTCACCTGTAGCTTCAGATCTACACACTGTCAAAAACAGCTGTTATTTAACGAAGGTCGGGGTTCAAAATGAAAATATCTGTGAGTGCTTAGGCAGAACTACTATAAGAATAACTGTTTAGTGGACATTGCAGGACCAGCTGTAATAGCAAATCTAACAAACAGAACTGGTACTTAGTGAGCAGCAACACACAAGCACTGGAAACGGAAATGAGTCAGGCACGCTTACCGTTGGTCACCGTAAAAGGTCATCACCACTTCCTATGCCTGCAGCAGATGGGCTGTGTGGGTTTCTGCTCTGAATTTTGTCACTTTAACAACACAATGAGAGTTACAACCATCCATGTGGCTAAACAATCATTCCCAGAAGAACTTGGGTTTGCTTTCAGGTAGCTGGGTTTTAATTGGTTGAAAAAACGTCAAATCTAAAAACAAAACAATATTTAAAGAAAAAAAACAAACATGTGCAGTATACAAAACCACAGTATCACATACATTATAGTTCTGTTTATTTTTAAGAATGAAGCAAACAAAAAGGAATAAATGTGTAAAAAAGTACACTTCTTATTTTAACCCTAAATCATAAATGATTGTTAACTAAAACTCAGATTAATAAAACAGTGGATATTATTAATAAGAATGTGTAGTAATACATCATTATTATACATATATATATATTTGGTCAAGCCCACACTCTTTGTTCACAGCCAAGTTCACAGTTAAAAATCTCTCTAAAGTGTTTCTCCAACAGCTCGGCAATATTTGCATCCCCTGAGATCCCATCAATGCTGTTATTGATAACCTTGACTTCCTTGCAGAATTCATACAAATCATTCTGCTGAAACTTTCTGGCCATATGATTTGCCCTCTCCATCTGCTCATTACTTTTGATGAAGCATACAGCATATTTAAACCTCACATTTGCCTTTTTCTCATGTTCAAACTCTGGGGCATACATAGCTTTTTCCATGATGTTGTATGATGATGTTGCTTTTAGGGTCTTTCAGAGAAGGAACTGTGGTCATCACCACGGGGCAATAGGCCTACAGACCACAGAGACATGAACCGAAGTCCCCACTCAGGCCATTCACACATGGACCACAGCAGCACGGATCATCAGCGGTCTCTGCATCCTGCTCTTTCTGGTCATCAGTGAGTTTCCTTCAGATCTTACGCTAATATAATTTCTAATACGCTAAAACCTGGGATCCGCTGCTTTTATTTTAGTCCCTGCCCTAAGTTTTTAAGAGGTTACTTGTCAATAGTGGTGTAAATAAAACAATCGCATTGATGAACTTTGTAATGTACAATATGATAATATATTGTTTCTAAAGACAATGATACAATATTTACTCATAACCGCATAGTCTGGGAAAGTCAATATGACTTTGATTTCATTGAATTCAGGAGCCTGTGACCAATATAAGATGAAGACCAACATTTATATTCCCTTACAAAAAGCAACTAAAATAAAATTTGACAATTTCATTAATAAACTCTTCCAGACATAAAAAAAAAAAACTAGTCATGCATTGGACATTTCAAAATAAAAGCACATCTTAAAGATGAGGATACGCAGTATTTCCACTTTGTATCAATAATATTGGATCACTGAGGATTGAATTGATATTAATATTGATCCAAATCCATGTATGGTTACACCCTTAGACAATAGAAATGATACTACCTTTATTTCTTTATCTTTATTTTGAACGCTTCAAAAATAAATAAAATGTAGAATAATAGGCTTGTCAAGTCCTATCCCCGTCTACTGTATATCATAAGCAAGTGCACAATCCTAATTATTAAGAAAAAAAGAACAAAAAACATGCGTCATTTACATCAGTGAGATTGACATTCTCCTTCATCACTTCTGTATTTTTCAAATACATAGCATATCTTTTGTAAATGTTTGCAATTATTTTACAATTGCATTATATTTATACTGTTATACTGTCAAGACCATTCAACAAAACCATACTGCAAATTGAAAAAACACATATTTTTATGATTTGTCCAAGCATACTGCTGTTTCAAATTGAATTATAACCCCCCTCTGAGATACAATTTCAGGCAGCAATTTTTGAAATTATTTTTGCAGTCTTAAATTGATCCAGATCCTTGAACTTTATTTGGAACCTTTGGGCTTGGTCCCTCAACTCCCACATTGCATACACAAGAGGAAAACTAAAATGAGAGGAATGCAGCAGGAGGTGGATGATCCAGCAACATGTGATCATGTCTGTTCCCCCGGTATCAAAATTTGCGTTAGAATCGCAAGGTGAGTCATCATCATCTGTCTCATCAGGAATTATAGCTCCATTTTTAACTTTGTATGTGTGTCTTTGATTTGTGTGAATGCAGGTGCCAGAGTTTTACATGATTTATCTTCGGATACATATTGGATCCAGGATTTGGGATATGGGATAAGAATACAGCTGCTGTATTCATCCAAAACTCAGCAAAGTTTTTAATCCAGGTAGGAACATGAAAGAATGCCATACTGTATTGTAATCACATTTTTAAAACTTATGCCTATTTCACTGAAATAACATGGAGAAATGTGTTATAGACTTATAAACTGTGGATCAAAATGTTATATTTTCTCCACTTAGGGACAATCATCATTACTTCCTGGACAATGCTGACCCTTTTTAGGCGACCAAGGGCATTTATTTATCTTGCTGTCCCACCCAGTATCCATCACTAGATGATGACATATTTGGCCACTTAACAAAAGCCAGTCCCATATGAAAGTCATCGGCAGTGCACCGAGGAAATTTTCAATCTATGTAAGACACACATTGTCTGTTATTATCCTTGATAAAAACAGAAAATGTCACTTGAAATGTCGAGTAGTGGAAGAATTAATAAAGAGGAAGTACTAATACCACACTGTTTTTTTATTACCTTCTTCAAGAAAAGTCCTGCATTGGATACTTGAAGTATTAAAAGTAAAAGTAGTCAATGCAGAAAAAATGCTCACATTTTAGAACCAGAATGATCCAAACAGTTCCGTGTTTTAATATTTCAGAAAGTTCTTGTAGGCACCAGAGTTTTAAGTATTGATTTAGTTTAATTTTATAGAAACTGAAGCTGTGATGATGTGCAGATGAATGTAGTGGAGTAAAAAGTAGAATAGTCTCTCTGAAATGTAGTGGAGTAGAAGTAGAAAGTGGCCTGAAAAGAAAAAGTACCTTAACATTTGTACTGAAGTACAAAGAGAGAGTAAATGGAATGTGATTAGTTACATTGGAATTGTCCAGCATAATACTTGTTTATTCACACACTGCACAACAAAAGGCTCAGCTCATCTTTTTTTCCTCTCCAGGGAATGAGGACTGCTACTGAGGAAGGAAGATATTTGGGAACACTTTTTTGATTATTTAAGAACATTATTTGTAAGTATGATATGACAGTATAACTTTCATGAACATGTATAGAATAATAAGTAGAGATTCTTCTGAGAATGAAAGCTCTTTCTTCCCATGTTAATGGCTGCAAACTGTGGTAGTCAAACTGTATTATAGATGTGGATTTCATAATTTCTCTCTCTGACTCTTACCAGAATCCAGACAAAGGAGTCTTTTGATATGTGAAGCTATAGATTGACAGCAACTGGAGAAACACAGACTACACCTGCCTGTACAGCTTCAGGGTTCACAGTAAGATAGATGAAGGTTAAGGTAAATCAATCACAAAACCTGAATTTGCCTGGATTTAGCTTACCATATTAGGATTCCAAATAGGAATTTTGCTTTGGATTGTATTGCTCACAATGTACAAAACAAACAATAAATACACACTATAAACAATAAAGACAGATTGAGACAATAGTGCAATGAAGAGTGCAAAGTATGCAGGAAGTAAATTATAATTATGATAGTTATTATTATTTTAATTATGGAGCATAGTGCAGAGGGTACTGAAATAAATATTATGTTATTATAAAAGTATTATATTACAATATGAACAGTATATTGTGAAGGATTCATAAACACAAATCTACACCCTATGTTCCCAGATGTTTTGCAGTTGATTTACCTTCCCTCTTAGGGCGGCATGGTGGCTATGTGAATGCAGCCTCCCATGTCTGCGTGGGTTTACTTGGGGTGCTCCGGTTTCCTCCTACACATGCAGGTTGAATTGGATCATTTAATTGGAATAAATTAATTATAATTGCAATACTAAAGAAATTGAATTTTAATTATTTTTGCTTTGTGTTTTATTCAATAAAATATGTTAAATGTCATCATTCATCCATCTTGCAAAAGCACATTATTGCACCTATTGGCTTTTTCCTACATCACTTATTATTAATCAAGCATGCCTTTTCACTGTCCTGGGGGGTTCTGATGTTGTGTCAAGCCAAGCCAGACTTTCCTTTTATATATTTATATTGATAAAATTAAATTGTTTTGTTTTTTTTTCAATAAAAAGAATTTGCTAAAATTAAAAATTAATACATTTCTCTCTTCAAATTTAACTAATTTAAAGCCCATGTTGCAGGTTAACCACCACTGTTGATTATTGGGTACAAAAATCACTCAAGATATGTATATCATTTTTAAAAAGGTCTCCAAATAGTGTTAAAAGTTAGTTTTTGGTTATTTTTGGTGTTCGCGTGTTTATGAAGTCAATTTGGCGATGACGTCACGTAGGGGAGTTAAGTCTCAGCCTGGCACTAGAACTACGGAGACTGACTGGGATGTGGAAGAGGAGGAAAGCAGCCAAATAATTACCAACCTGCCAGACGTGAGAGGGCAAATGAGGAATTGTCAAGATTGTGGGGAAGTCTCCTTCATTTATCTCCTTCATTTATCTCCTTTATTTTAGCAACGCAGCAGTAGATACAATGACTTTACTTTTTACTGTCAGTGAATAGCACAGAGTGAACGTCAACGTTTTCTTTCAATCTAGTGACAGTGATCATGTCGTTAGTTCAGATAAGTACTGGTACACTTATCTAGATATAATAATAGAAGGCATCCCCAAGTGTTATTTCTAAGTGTTTACCTCTTCCTCCGGTGAAAACGTGTCGCAAAAGTACAATCTTCGAGTGAAGAGAGATGATGTGATGAATTTGCTCCGGGAGCTTAATCCTCGAGGGTGTGCGAGCAGAACACGCAGAAGGTTTACAAGAAGAACCTACCACTCAATGGGACCTAACTATATGTGGCACGCAGATGGTTATGATAAACTTAAGCCATTCGGTTTGGCCATTTCGGGATGCATAGATGGATTTTCACGTAAAGTACTGTGGCTTGAATGTGGACCAACAAATAATAACCCAACAGTGATTGCTCACTATTCCACGTCATGTGTGCAAAACCTCGGTGTCATCCCCATGAGACTGAGGACTGATTGCGGCACTGAGAACGGCGTAATGGCTGCAATTCAATGTACCCTACGCCACCATCACAGTGACTACTACGCTGGAGCGTCCTGCCACATGTACGGCTCATCAATAAATAACCAGCGTATTGAGTCCTGGTGGTCTATATTTACAAAGGGAAGGTGAGTGAACCTTCATAAAGGCTCATTGCATGTTTTGGTCATTCGATTTTCTTCTTTGGAACGAGTTATGGAAGAAGAAAAAACGTGCACAATAAAAATCACTAAAAAATGTAAAACAAATCCTGCCGGTCAAGGAAGGTAGTTGCTGAAAAGAAAATCAAATGACCAAAAGATGTGCAACCCATACATTTCATCACAACTAATCTTTGATTTTATTATTCAAATGTGTATACAATTAAAGGTTTAACTAAAATTTGTATTCGTTTCTATAGGTCTCAGTTCTGGATGGAGTTATTTGCAGACCTTAGGGATGCCGGATACTTCAACGGGAGCCATGAGCATCAGTGTCTCTTGAGATACTGCTTTGGTGATGTTATTCAGAAGGACTTGGATGAGTGTGTGAGACTGTGGAACAGTCACAGAATTCGCCCTTCCAGAACAGCAGCATGTCCAGGAGGAGTGCCCAATGAACTCTACTACTTACCACACAGGTGATACACTGGTGATAAATAGGTAAAATTATTAATCTAATGTTTTAGTTTAAATGAAAATAAATGCAATTATGTTTTCTATTTAACATAGGTTTGGCTCCAGAGACTGTACATTTCCAATTCAACAGGCTGAACTGGATGCCCTTCCTGAGGCTAGCCTGTTAATTACTCCTTGTGGGGACCCAAACATGCAGGAGTACTTGGACTTTGCCATGGACCACAATCAGTTACAGAAGCCAGAAAACTGGGAGTCTGCATCAGAACTGTACATGAAACTAAAAGAAATGGCTCGGCTATGAAATGATCAAAAAGGGAGGTTTTTTTTGTAGTGGTGGAACACTGTCTGAACACAATGTTTACAAATCTCACTTACAGCTTTGTTGTTTAAGTGTGAAGTAAATGAATCAAAAATAGTAATGAGTATTACATTTTTGTAGTATAGAAAAAAAGTACTTAAGTTCTTTAAGTACTTCTTTCTTTATCTTAAACAGTGATTCATAAAAGGGATCCCAGTCACGGATCTAAAACATCTTAAAAAATGTTAACAGAAAAAAAAATGCTCACATACTGTTACATTATAAAAACAACATTGGCAACTTCACTTACTAAAGTGCACCTTTAACAACTTTTTCAGAGTCTTAACTCAAGGAGTCATTCATCATATAGCTTAGAAACAGCCAAATCCTGGACTATTTTGAATTCCAAAGTCCATTTGTGACTTAAACAAAGTGAATGAGTCTAGGAGTGGTAATCTCAAGGAGTTTGAACATGTATTTGCCATGGGGAACGCAGAGTCATCCAGGAACTCGATTTGTGGCGGTGGTTCCAAGCCAGATGGGGGAAGTGAAGACAGCCCAGTAGCAAACATTAAAACATCTTCCACAGACACAGCAGCCTGGCCTTCTACAAAGAAAAACAATTCAGATAAATCATTGGCATGCGTTTTCTTAACTTGTTATAAAAAAAAAAAATAAACTAACAAACCTTCACAATCAAGGAGATAATCTGCCCAGTAGGCCATGGTTTGACTTTCTTTAAGTCTTCGATTACTCCCTGATGGACTGAGGTCGGGTTTGAAGAGTTTCTCAAGTTCAAAAGCAGTGAGTCGCTTTTCAGTGTGGCACAGAACAGGGGCCAGCAAAGTAGGGTGTTGGTGTAGTGCAGTCAAAAACTCCAGGGTTGAAAGACCATCTCTGAATCTACATAGTGAACACAAACATTGATTCACTGCTGTATAGTGCTAATTTAAAGCATCTAAAGAAAACAATTATTCTCTTCAATTACTATCTACCTTAAACATTTGGGGGGAATAGTTGTGTTGACAATTGATTTTAAAAAACCCTATTTTTGCATTGCACATTAAAAGTTAATTGTTACAATATAAGTATTAAACACAGAAACAAAAGACTGGAATGACAAATGGCTGGGTGGCTTGAGCACTTATACAGTGCCTTCAGAAAGTCTACACATCCTGTGCAATTTTTCAAAACTTTGAGTTAAAGATTTAATTTAAATATTATTCCTCATCAGTCTACACACAATACATCATAATCAAAGCAAAAACAGGTTTTTAGAAAATTGTAGCAAATTTAATAAAAGAAAAAAACTGAAATATCACATTTGCAAAAGTTAGTGAGCTTTTTCTCAGTATGCTGTTGAAGCACCTATGGAAGTAATTCCATTTTAAGTATGCAGATTTAATGAAGGCACTGTAGTTTGACACAAGACAGAATGAAGCAACATCACATAGTTGAAATACACTAAGGTACAAATTCTGTCACAGTGACAAATTGATAACAGATATACATGTTTGCATAAACCAAACATGGAGAATGGCATTTTAAACTGAAAATGCTTACATAACATTTATAAAAAGGAAATATCATCTTACCTGTCAATTACAGATGAGTTGCGGTCAATAATATACCACTGAAGGTAGTCTGACACAATTTCTTTCTTTTCTTCCACAGTAGCCACATGTCTCAGACAACCTGCTGTCTGTAACATTGTGCTGTGTCTCATCATGCATTCTTGCAAAGCATCCAATGAAGCAGCACTCTCAATCTGAAAGACATGAAAAGACATAAACACCCCAGTCAAAAACTGTATGTATGCCTATTTTTTAATGACATGCATAGCATGGTGTAATCTTACAGCATCAAAAACTAATAAATTAATGAAACAAATTCTGCATGTGATATAGGAAGTAAACATTGTCTCAAAACACTGCAGGAACTATATCAAACTCTGCCCTACCATACTGTAGCCCTTATGCTATTCTCACCTCTTGCAAAGCTTTCCCTATTTCTTCATCAGTTATTAAATTAATTGGTGCTTTGAATGAAGGCTGGCCTGAAAGATAATGTACAAGATCTTCTGACAGGAAATGGGGTCCTGGACCTCCATGCACAACTGACACAGCAATCATCTTTCCTGCCAGGTAGTACTCATCCTCCCTAACAGCTGTGAATGAAGTCATATTGCAAAATTATAACAGAAAATGCATTATATACTGTAATGTACAAGCATATGTCATGTGATATATATGGTCAATGATTATTAACCAACCATTAGTAGCCTATAGTACACATCTAACCCATATGCATACCATTTGCATTGTAGACCAAGAACCGATGTCCTTCTGGTCCATCAAAAATGGGCCGGTCTTTTAGGTGTTTCATTAGTAGAGTTAAAAACTCTCGTCTTGGACCACCAGTGTCAATTCCCTCTTCCAGAACACCAGTATCATCAGTAAATTTGACCAGCATGTCACAAGTTTCAGAATATGTTGTACGCTTGAAACCTCTGACTGCCCCATCCCAAACATTAGCCCTTGAGATGTTGAACCGACTGACTCTTTTATGATCAATAGGAAGCGACAGGTTTGCCACGATGTCAGGTAATGTAATGTCAGTCTCCTCCCTGTAATGACAAAAAGTGACTTCATTTGTGGATATTCCAGATATACCAGAATTATTGCACTGTAAAATACTGGAGTGCTATAGTCAAAAGCTGTCATATTACATTGCTGTGTGTTGGAAATTCTTCACATTGACAGCAACAGGCTCTTCATCCTCTGGCTCAACATTGGGTGAAAACAGGTCTGTGTATTTACTGTTGGAAATTACCATTTCCATGTTAAAACATCTTACAAACAAAAATGTCTTCCCCATGTAATCAGTTAAATAAATATAAATTATGTCAATCATTAATAATTTTTTTTTTTTTTTTTTTTACTTACCTGTAGCAAGAAGGTTTTTCTGGATTTGTTTCAGGTCAATCCAGATCCTCAGCATCAGATATTACTATCTGAAAAACAGATTAAAATGTCTGAAACAACAACAACATTGGAAGCAAGAAATGTCATGCAGCCAGTCTCCCTTATTACCTGTCCTGGCTGAATTGTTGATGAATGCCCTGGTGCCTGTCTGAAACATGATAAAACATATAAAAATGATTAGCTCCATGATAAAGACTATAATGTAGTTTTGAGTAACACATAGTAGTAGGTGGGTCTTTTCTAGTGGCCAGGGTGCTCTGGGCTAGAGTGGATGTTGTAGACATCTTAAAACCAGCAGGTGTCCTTCCAGCGTACAATAGTCAAATCATTTAAACATTATGTATACAGCCAAGATTCCTATTGGTTGATTATTACTAGAAAAAAAAAACATTGTCTCGCATTACATCTATTTGACTCCCTGACAAAGTTCAGAAAAAAGTTTGTTTAATTGGTTCTGGATGACTGTGCCAATTCAATAAAGGTCTATGTGTGATCCACAATGATGTGGGACATATTGATAGACTGGATACCCCCCCAACATCATTCTCATTTTTTTTTTTTTTTTTTTTTTTTTTAATAGTCTGGTTAATTTGTGTCATTTGTGTTTATTCACCTGAAAGAGTAACTGTATTTCTGTAGGTTTATTCTGTGATGTTAAGTAAAGCTCAGACAAGCAGCTGTGTGTCCTTTAGGTAGGGAGCAAGTTACAGAAACAGTTGATAGCATGTGGCAACGTTCAGCTCATGTGCAGGGTTTCTGTATTTCCAGGTGAGCAAAAGTGGAAAAAACATCTCCAAAAATAGCAATATAAATGTTTAACGTGTATGTGAATGAGTAGTGAAATATCTGCTGAATAGCACTCTACCTGGTAGTGAAAGCACTGTAACCCAATAAAATTTGTTATTATTTCCAGTCAAGAACTAAAGAAATAATTTCAACCCATGCACGCCTGAAAGTTCCTTTGTGTCCAAGCGTGCAACACCTACCTTTCATCTTCCAGTTTATGTTTAGGAGTACTTCGATTTTTTGGTTCAAAAACCTGAGAGGAAATGGATAAAATTAACAATTTTCAACAGCTTCCATTGCTGTTCCATTACCACATAACGTATAAATCAATGCTGAATGGTTGTCTGTGTTACTGTATAATAGTACTGCAAAATAATCAAAACAAGCCTTTTAACACTAAAATATTGGCCAGGACATAGGATTTTATGCTTACAATCCAATGTACATCTAATAAATTAATGAATACAAACATATTTTACATAAATACATGCATATTTTTAAAAAGAGAAGTAACTGATGTACCAAAGTGTCAGCTTGATTGAATTCAGCTCTGCTCCTTGTTGTGATGACAATTTCAGAATCAGACTCTGAGGTATCATCCACTGAAAAAAATAAATCAAACAACCATTATCTATTCTCCAGCAGAGCATCTAAATATGTAAAAAATATTTAATCATGAGATCCACTAACCTCCTTTATAGTGTTTTTCTAGGCAAATGAAAAAAGTGATCCTGGAATATGCCTTTCCTATTTCCTTTTTATATTCTGCCAATTTGAATGGCCTTTCTGACCCAGGCACATGGACCACCTCTGAGCAGTCTGGATACAAAAGTACATAAGGTCCTTCGTGCATGTCCTTGTTAAATGTTCTCATTTTCTGCACAGCTTGTTTCAGTAGATCAGGTGCTGCTACTTCCGGGTCTGTTAATAACGGGAGCGTTTTCCCTCTTAGAGGTTTTAAATCAGTTCCATCAGTTCCATGTGGCACCATCAATCCTACGTTTATCTAGTAAAATAAATATATAAATGATGTATACTTAGGTAAAATAAATACAATAAAACAGAGCTTTGCAAAATTGTATAGGACGGTCAAACTTACCTGGACGTTTTTTCTTTCTTTAGGCCTATTTCTTCCTTTTGGCCCGTAGTTAAAAGACTGTCGTTCTTTTGCCTTGGAGCTTCTGTACTCCATGAAGTGTTTGTATGATGGGCATGGTTGTTCGGCTGAAATGGACAGAGTTCCGTTTCAAAATAGAAAGTCAGAAGCCGCTCAAAAAAATCATAGCATTACTGACTTTTATTCACATGGCCTCAGATAAATAGCATTTTTTGTTTAGCTACACTTACTTTGCTTCACACTGTCCGGCTGTCGAGACGTCGCCTTGGCTGCTGGGCGCAAAAAATGCGGCCGCCATCTTGACCCGTGTTGGAGCTAAATCCTGCTCCATTCTCAGGGTTCATTCAATTAGTAGTCAAAATCTCAGATATTGAAATGTGAATCCATTTTATTACATAGGATATCCTAGAGACAAAGTTACCTGGATCAAGCTGTCGCAGCTCTCCCCTTCCTTTGTCTGACTCTTTGGCTCTCAGACCCCCAGTATTATCTCACAAAGGGTGGGGTCTTGTGCTTATTCCTTATCTTTTAGTTGGGATGTGACTGAGGGTTTATGACCCTCAGGACTTGCAAAGCAACAGAGCAGTTGGGCCATAAAGGGTGACTGAAACCAGAGACAGGGTGTCTCTAACATCATCAATTCAGCTTATGACACATTTGTAGAGCTGGGTTATAACAAAATGTACCAGAACATCTTATATTATAAAACAGAAGTATTGCAAAACAACTTAATGTGACAAACAACAAACTATATATTTATAACAACAAACTTAATGCATGACCACCATGTCTTCATTTATGTTGAAATAATGCTTTTACCTTTTAGCTTAAAAGTATAATGCAAATCACATACAATGTTTAAGCACATATAAAATTTTAAATTCCAACACCTGGTCATAGTCTTTGCTTAGCAGCAGAAGATACAAGATGCCAGAGCACTGTGCAGGTTGCAATCCTGTCAGTGGTAGTGATCTGAGAGCAAATAAAAAAAAAAAATCAAAACATAATTCAAACCAGGACATTCTAAAACGTGAAAAGGCTTAACGTGGTTTAATGTAACTAAACAACAATCAATAATTACGAAATTTCTCTCTCATGTTGCTCCTCATAACCACTGAAAACTGTAAAAAAAAGTCTTATGATTATTATTATAAGCATTGTCCATGTCCATGTTTTTTCCATTGGCAACACACGGCTCAAGAAGCAAACAAATAGCGTGTACGTAATTCCCTCTGCTTAAAATCTTTCATAAAAATACCCTTTAGGGAATGTTAACGGGGTTGTCGGCCTCTAAATGTTTTAACTTTTCTAAGCGAAACTCTCTCCACGCATCAAGCTTCAGTGGAGCGTCTAAGAGTGATGACACCGTTATTGACCGAATATTGATTGGTCAGTAGGCGGTGCTTTTACACCGGTTGATCTCTAATCTCCAACATAACAGTCCGTGAAATTGCGTTCGCTAAACCCATTGACACCCAGTATATGTCAATAATCAATCATTTTAGCATCGTAAAATACGGCATTCTAAAACATCTCTGAGCTCTGAGCAGTGCTTGCTCTGGCTGTCTTGAGCCTGCGTGTGTTGGGTGTGCGACTATCTGCTACGTTTGGTCAATGTTTTCTTTCTTTCATTCCAATTTTGGGTCTGTCAGTCACAGTGAAAACCGGGGACAGGTCACCAAAACGGGGACTGTCCTCAGAAACCAGGGACATCTGGTAACCCTACTGCGCGTACATGTGTCAGTACCTCCAGGATTTTGCGCAACACAAACACACCGACACACGTTGGTGCAGAGAAAAACTGGAGATGAGACATACAGGAGGACCTAAAGAACAGCTATGCTCGGTATTTTACGTGCAATGATAAGTTTAAGTCCAATAAGTGCTTCAAACCATAGCAATATTGATCTTTACCTGTCCTGGGACACATTGCTATTAATAATGTAAAGATCAATATGTTCAAATGTGATTCATTATTTTGTCTTAAATCCAGCCATTTTCATATTATACGAACATTTGCAGCACCCTGAGCCTTTTTGGAAAGGTTACTAGGAAAACTAAGCCTTGAGTAATTTTATTTTCCTCAAAAAAAAAAAAAAAAAAAAACTTCCACAACTTCATTCCTAACATACAAAAGACATCACAACTTATTGGAATTTTAAAAAAGCAGGCATTTTGAGCTGCAACAATGTCACAAGGCCACACAATCCTGGAAAGACTGGTGTGTGCGTGTTCATCCGTTTTAAAGTGCAGTAGTGTGATCCCTTTCCACGTGCACCAGAAAGCACACTAGTCAGTCTTTTGCACATCTCAGCTACTGTGTACAATTCCATGTGTTGAAAGCACAATAATGTTACCATTACAAGAGGTAGTTCTCAGCTGTTGTATGAATCTGTTTGTGCGGGGGTACATGTCTACATCTGCTGTAAAGCATAGTGACCCATCAGGTTAAAATTAACCCAGGAAGACCACAAATGCTATAAGATTAAAGTCAATGAAAGTAGTTATTACCGCATCATTGGGCACCGTCATTTTTGGTTATTCATATAAAGACTTGTATTTCTGATAAAGAAAGTCAAATTTGACCCCAAGACAAAGGCAAAAACAAGTTTTAAACTGAAATAGTGTCACAAAAGCCCAGTAGTGGGTACTCGCCACTCGTACCATGCAACAATACTGTTAATCCCAAAATGATTCCCTTTTCCTGCGGTTAGAAGGCATGCATAAATTAATAGCAAATGGAAACCATTGTGCTTTCTGGAAGATGAATTTTTGTTCATGTACTTATAATTTGAGAAATCTGGTAAAAATTAGAGTTTATACAAGCAGGTACATGCAGAAACATCAGTCAACGGACGTTAGTTTGACTAAGGGTACTGACGTCAGGTTGGCTGGCTGATCGCCCTACATCAGGTTGGCGGAGGGAACAAACGTCAGATTGGCCGGCTGATCGCCCAACGTCAGGTTGGCGGAGGGAACGGACGTCAGGTTGGCCGGCTGATCGCCCAACGTCAGGTTGGCGGAGGGAACGGACGTCAGGTTGGCCGGCTGATCGCCCAACGTCAGGTTGGCGGAGGGAACAAACGTCAGGTTGATTGGCTGCTCTCTGGAAATCAGGCTGGTTTTGAGCTTTTTGAGTCTGTTCAGGGGCAATTGTACATCTGCAAGTTTGTAAAAAGTTCCAACGACCCTCAACTTTAACATTGCAAAGAATTTACCATTAAGGCTTTTTATTTATTTTATTTATTTATTTAACCAAATGCAAAGCAAGTATTAAGACTTCCTTTCAAGACTTGATAGCCCCAAAGACTTCATTGGTAAGTGGTTCATTGGAGTTTGTTTACAACATGACAGAATCTGTTATGATTAGGCTAGCATAGCAATTGTGTTTTTATCATAGACTGTATATGGGTGATTCTTTAACTATGGTACTTTTATTGTCCAATAATGAAAACTGAAAAACTGAAATAATGAAAACTAAAAAACACTTCTTCATTTTTGTTTTTGTCAAACTTACTTCACCCTAAGGGGAACTTGTAAAAAATGTATCATGGTTCAATTATTCTTTTTATTATATGATATGAGGCCTTTTATGCATGGTTTTTACTGTTTTCCTTCTGTCCCTAAGCCAGACTTTGTATCTTCAACCTCGCTTAATTCCAAATAAAAATTTTAAATAATGTAGATTTCAAGAACAAATGATAAAATAATGTCTATTTCAATTGTACATATTAAATATTGCTATATTTATTCACATTTTCCTGTATTTTCATTATAATTTCACTTGTCCCTTGGGTTCACCGTCATTTCCACCACACTGTACAAAATAGACTGCTGGGATCATTTTTCTAGGTTTGTATACATGTAAATGAATACATATAGCGCTTCTCTAGTCTTCCCCGAGGCCTCCTCCCAGCTGAACATCCCTCCACCTAGTCCTGGGTCTTCCCCGAGGCCTCCTCCCAGCTGGACATGCCTGGAATGCCTCGATGCAAAGGAGCAGCGGCTCTACTCCGAGCTCCTCTCGGATGACTGAGCTTCTCACGCAATCTCTAAGGGAGACGCCAGCCCCCCTTCCTGAGGAAACCCATTTCGGCCGCTTGTACCCTGGATCTCGTTCTTTCGGACATGACCCAGCCTTTATAGTTGAGAGTTGGAACAAAAACTGACCGGAAGATTGAGAGCTTTGCTTTTTGGCTCAGCTTCCTTTTCGTCACAACGGTGCGATAAATGGAATGTAATACCACACCCGCTGCGCCGATTCTCCGACCAATCTCACGCTCCATCGTCCCCTCACTCGCGAACAAGACCCCAAGGTATTTAAACTCCTTCACCTGGCGTAAGAACTCACTCCCTACCTGAAGACAGCACTCCATCGGTTTCCTGCTGAGAACCATGACCTCAGATTTAGAGGTGCTGATCCTCATCCCAGCTGCTTCACACTCGGCTGTGAACCAATCCAGTGAGTGCTAAAGGTCACAGGCCGTAACTGACGACAATCCCCCATCATCCTCCAGCTCTGCCTCTACCACAGAAAACATGTCAGCTGGATTTAGGAGTTCCTCAAAGTGCTCCTTCTAACGCCCTATTACCTCCTCAGTTGAGGTCAACAACGTCCCATCCTTACTGTATACAGCTTGGATGATTCCCCGCTTCCCCCTCCTGAGGTGGCGAACGGTTTTTCAAGAAGCATCTTGGTGCAAACCGAAAGTCCTTCTCTGTGTCTTCTCTTCTTTGAACAAGCACACCTTACAGGTCCCTCCCCCTTGCTCTCTGCTGTGCTACAGCCCTCCCTCCACAGCTCCTCCCCTACAGCAGAGCCTGCCGTGCAAGCTAGTAAACAGGGCCACCGATGCTTTCCACATCCTCATGGACAATACAGGGAATTTATTCTGAGGAGGGTATAGCTGTTGTGTGCTGTGCTTTTTTAAACTTTGAATACTTTATGTAAAAAAAATTGCTTATTTAAAATATTTCTATTAAAAGTTTTGTAAATATTTTTCAATAAAAGGGTTTAAAATTATTTTTTATGTAATTGCTCATTTGTGAGAACAAAAGCAGCACTTTACACAGTACATTACTGAATACCTTTTGGATCAATTTGAAACACTAAACTTTTAACTTGTTTCATACATCCTGAAGGTGTATATACTATCAATTTACACTAACAAGGCACCACATCTGCTGTATGCATCTGTAATGAAAATGATTAAAATGTATATTTAATAAATAAATGTAATGTAATACACTAATGTAACTTTACAATAATGTCTAATTGTTTCATGTGCACCATTTTATCGCTAAAACATTCTGGTCCATTCCCCCACCCGGAGACCTCCGTCTCCAAGTCAACGCGCTCCCACCCGCAGCTTTGTCCGTGTGGTGATGGTGATGCTGTGTGGGTGCTGCCGCAGCAAGGGTGACAGCGTATGTGCCTGGTAACCTCTCGCCCAAAAAAGATACACAACCCCAACTGGGGTACGGTGCTTAGGCCTCGCCCTGGCCGTCCTTCGCCCGCCTCCGGGTAACGTTGCCCAAACTTTCGGGATACATATATTTCAGGAAAAAGCAGGTCTACGTTTGTCGTGTGTTGGAGCTAAATCCTGCTCCATTCTCAGGGTTCATTCAATTAGTAGTCAAAATCTCAGATGTTGAAATGTGAATCCATTTTATTACATAGGATATCCTAGAGACAAAGTTACCTGGATCAAGCTGTCGCAGCTCTCCCCTTCCTTTGTCTGACTCTCTGGCTCTCCGACCCCCAGTATTATCTCACAAAGGGTGGGGTCTTGTGCTTATTCCTTATCTTTTAGTTGGGATGTGACTGAGGGTTTATGACCCTCAGAGACTTGGAAAGCAACAGAGCAGTAGGGCCATAAAGGGTGACTGAAACCAGAGACAGGGTGTCTCTAACATCATCAATTCAGCTTATGACACATTTGTAGAGCTGGGTTATAACAAAATGTACCAGAACATCTTATATTATATAACAAAAGTATTGCTAAACAACTTAATGCAACAAACAACAAACTATAAACTTATAACAACAAACTTAATGCATGACCCACATGTCTTCATTTATGTTGAAATAATGCTTTTACCTTTTAGCTTGAATGTATAATGCAAATCACCCACAATGTTTAAGCACATATAAAATTTTAAATCCCAACACGTGCAAATGCGCAAGCAACACGAAACTCTGATGTGAGGGGTTATTTCTAAATTACACACTGTCCCAAAATTATCTTATCCCGTGCTAATAGGGTTTATGAATTTGCAATATAACGTTAGCCACATCAGGCTTTGATTTTAAGCTAACATTACCATTACATGCGCATCGATTAGCAATATTACCACATATAACAGATCAACAGATCACCGGCGAGATCGTTGTGCATACCTACTGTAACATTAAATTATTAAAATTAAAATTTTAATACGTTTATACATAGACCGTATGCGTTTATACGTCTGCATAGCATTATTAGTTAGCCTGCTAGCTTGCTTAGCAAGGTGCAATCTAGTTAGCTAGCTAACTGATATTACATTAGATGATAACGTTGGCTAACGAAAAACTGTGTTAAAACAAAATATGATTTTACTTACCGGAAAAACTGAACTGCCGATTCCTTTGAGTGTCTTGCCGTGCAACCAAACGCTGAACAAGACATTATAATCCGACCAAAGTGTCACAGTCACTGCGATGAAACATGGGCAACCCCCCCGAAACAAAGTTCACGTGTCATGGACAAGCTTTGCTAACACTCTGTCATGATTGACAGGCCGAGAACTGTCAATCACATCACAGCCACGCCCTAAAACACAGAGACTGTAATTGAGACCGTAATTTAAAAAATGAACATCATTCTGTGTTGCAGAAGACTTAAAACTAGCGATCGAGACCACAAACTCATTATGAAGATGTTTACTGAGTGAGAAGTGGCTCGTTTCTCCTTAGACTTCTATAGAAACCAACCTCCTTTTGCAACCACGCGTGTCGCCCTCTGCAGGAATTCAGATAGAATGCAGGTTTAAGTTACTTCCGCAGTGGTTGCACTTGCCAAACTGGATGCTCTGTCCATAATTAACATACAGTCAGTAGGAGCACAGGGAGGAGCCACAGGAGCTTGATTTTTTCACAGATTATCTGTCTCATATTCTACTGTCAGGACATAGTGACAGTTTTAACAAATATGTAAAAAATACATTTTTACAAAAGTTACCTACTGAAGCTTTAAACTGTTAGAATTAAAAATTGACATTGCATGTCCATGTATGGTGTTTAGTTTTCATACTTTTTAAAATGTCAGTGCAGTAAATATCAGGTACATTTGATTTAATCATTACGGTTATAAAAATACAGCTTAACATATAAAGCTTATAGCACTTGTGCAGCACTTTGTTCAATCGGGTCCAAATGCCTGGGTCAAGAAATAAAACCTGCCCTTACAAATAAAGTGAGCATAGTGTGACAGTCTGTTCGTTATCTGTAATACACAGTGGAAATTGGGCATCTCTGGGTGATGCCAGAGAAGATGATCTTCATGCCTGGATACTGCAGGTGGAGGTGCTGCAGGTCCTCCTTCATTCCTGCGACGAGGTTGACGCCCTTGACATCTCCCAGGTCATTCCCGCCACAGTGAATAAGGAGGACGTCCGGGACAGCTCTTCCTTGTAGGGACTGGGAAAAGAAACCACCGCAGACCACCCCAGCCGAACCAATAGATGTAGATATCCTCAATACCAAGGTTGTTCCCCATGGTCTTTGCCGCTCTCTCTGCCCCACACCGGACGTAGCTTTCTCCAATGATCCAGACTGTTGGGTGGACAAACGCATTGTAATAGCAAGAAAAGTATCATATTTTAAGCTATAGAGAAAAAGGATAAATGAACAGCACTCTTAATTACACACTATTTGAAAATGCATTATTACCTCGACTTAGTTGTACAAAAGTGTGATAAAAGTTGAATATACAATAAATAGCAAAAGAGAATGAACTATTTACTATTGCTTACTTCTGGGGCATTGGGTGGGTGCACATGCCATTGTGGCTCTCAGCACTCCTATTTCTGAAAGAAAGAGAAAGAGTCATCAATTTACATTTGAATCCCTTATAGTTAAATATTTATGCATACTAGCATGTAACTGTACTTCATTAATTATCTAGGAGAATACACATGAATCAACAACAGTCCATTGTTCTTTAGTGTAACTGTTACTTAGTCAAATTAGCTTATTTCTGCTAACATTAGCTCTGCATGTCAAGGTTAAATGCGCCACCTATAGCCTGACACAGCAAACGGTAGCACGACATTATCGGTGCATTATGGTTATTACAGTTAACCAAACATTATAAGAAACTTGGTTATACATGTGCTAATAGCGTTAGATAATGATAAGCATTGACAATTAACGTAGCATGTTTTACCATAGCTAGCTAAGTGGCAAGCTAACGTTACAGTCAATTTACATGGTAACTTCAGATACATTTACTTTACAATGTGACTGTTATATGTAACATATAAACAGACTATATGGGACAACAATATACTTAAAACCTAGTGAAGTCAAATCTTACCTTTAATTATTTAGCAGCAGTTGCATCCACATTGGCAGTGAAATAAACTTCAACTTCTTCAAAACTCAGCAGCTCGTGTCATCACCAGAACCCCCTCTTTTCATCATATAACCCCTGTCCATTGGCTTCCAGTTCAATTCAGAACACAGCAGAGAGTGCTTTCTTCATTGGTGGTTTGCCCTCCCCCTATGGATAAGCCACGCCCCCAGCATAACTGGTGACCCAATAAAGGTAGTCTTGTGATGTGTCAATGAACTCAGCAGTGTCTTTCCTTGCAAGGAGAGGTGTGCACCAGTAACCTCGACACGCGCCGATTAGCGAGAGCCCGTCCAACGATGCTTGCAACTTTAATTTCTTATTCTTTTACTCACAGCTAAGGCTTGCAATTGTTTGATTTTAATTCTCTTTGAGCTCTTCATTTGACAGTTGAATTCTATTGGATTGCTTTAAAGTGTGTTGGCATCATGGACACTGTAGTCATTAACAATGCCCCCTCTTCAGTGGACCGTCTGCCGTTACCAAAGGCTCCATCATTGGCCGTGTTCATCGTATACATGCTGCCACTGGGACAAAACCTAGTACCATTGTTATACAATGCAAAACGCCCTTCAAAACAGTGATGTAGGCAACCATGAGTTATATCTGGTCTGTCAGCATTAAAGGGCTCAATGTCCCAAAAACTTCTCCAGCAACAAACATAAAAATGACCCCAAAGTCAATCCCTATTGTTAAACATGTCTTTGCGCCAGGTCTACACGTTAAACCAGCAGTCAGAATGTTTGACAGTGCCTATTACAGAGTCAAAAGTTATAAGCTGCTTTGAGATCTTCTCAGCTTGTAATATATTAAGCTGAAACCAAACTCATGCTTTTACAAAATTAAGCTGCTCATCTAACGTACTAAGACAAGATCATACTAGCCTCTAACTGGTTACAAGTTTGGTTTAAGAACTTGTTAAAACACGTTGTCATAAAGACAACTTTAACATTTGTTAATGTTTTATTTCAACTCTAGTCCTTTGGCAAGACATTTTAAACTACACTTCAAGGTTCATCGCCCAGTTACTTTGCAGCTCCTCTAAGAGCTGGAGCTCTTAGGAGCTTTTAGAGACTTTAGAGTGACTCAAAACTAAAGATGTTAATGCAAGCATTTTACCAACATGTCTGTTCTTTTTACTTGGCATTGCGGTCAGGAAATGTCCTTTGTCACCATGTAAAGCACTAACTTTATACAGCAATTAATGTTTACATTGATTTTTAGTCTCAGACCCTCAGGCTAAGTCCAACTTAGCAGCTCAAGGATCCTGTGCCATCAAGTGTGAAACAATTCAATTACAATTCAAGAGCATTGAAGATACAAATTTATTGAATTTTATATTTAAAATTCCTGTCCCAAATCATGGAGTCACTTTAGTGTTGATGACCCGCTGGCTCCTGTTGAGAAAAATTTAACAGAATGACAAGACTGAACCAAATTTCAGGTACCCAAATTTCAGATAAGTGACAAACTTGCCTCTTGTATTATTTACAAAGCCCAGATGCCGTCATTGAGACATCATTTAAAAAGCTGG
>JAEKDQ010000052.1:116852-137852 GCA_026937815.1 Etheostoma perlongum
AGAAAAAAACAATGAGTCAGAGAGCTAGTGAGAAGAATTGAATTTGAATATGAATTTGTTTTTTGATTAAGGTACAATTACGTTAACAGCCGCTAGATTTGTAAAAAACATTGTTGAAGTAGTTTAAAATGCCATGTCAAAATTCTGAAAAAGACAACTATTGTGTTAGTGCCAAAATAAGACCAGATTGCTCCAGTCAAGTGCCACACGTTTCACTAGCAAAAACATATGATATGAGATGGAAAGATTTGGGAGAAGTGGCACTCAAAGTTCAAAGAGCAGATGATTAAGGGCCGGTAGATGACCCAGGGTTGGCATACAGCCCCTCCAGTGAAACGTACAGATATCAACAGGGGTGGGAGGTGCTTACCACACCCAACCTATGCAAAACTGACCAATGATTTACGTCCATAGGTCTGAGTGAGAGAGATGTACAGGACCCAGCAGGGGTCCTTTAATGTTTATGGACTAAAGGGCCTGCCTATGTAGGCCTGATAAAAGCTGCCCAGAAACAAAAACAAGGCCAGACTGGCAGCCCAGGGTGAGACAATGCCCACTAAAACCAGAGGCAGAGAGAGACATTGCACCTGTAACTAGAGAGTTAGTAGAAGCAGGACTAATCAGAGAGTGTCCTGACTAGCCATGTGATACACCAATTTTTCCAGTAAAAAAGGTGATAAGGTTCATTGGCGCTTGATTCGAGATATAAGACAGGTAACTGAGGCCTGTAATAAGACAATCTCATAGACAAGATTTTCTTTTAGTTAATTGTTCATATATTAAGTGGATCTACATTGTAGGTGCCTCTGAAACGTGAGCTTCCTAAAGATAGATCCTTGAATAGAGCCTCCGGAAGAGACAGCTAGTATTGTTATGGCTTTGCAATTTATCACTGTGAGCAAATAGGCAACAAAAAGCTGGCGCCTCGAGAGATATGCAACGGTCAGCTTGCCCAAACTGTAGGTTAATGCCTGAACCAATCTTCAGACGAGATAAATTTCTAGCTTCTAAGATTGAATGACAGCTACAGTCATTTTTTGTTTTTGTTTTTTTTATATGTATGTGTTTTGATATTTTTTTTGACGCACTAGGCGGGTTCACAGGGACAGCTCTGGCCCCTAGAAGCCTGAAAAACAGAAGACAGAAGGACGAAGTGTGTTGTTTAAGATTAGAGTGTTTTCCAAACATGGTCTGGTTTCTGTTGGGGCAAACGGGAGATAGGGAGCAGTCATGTGTTATGCGCACGGAACTGTGGGGTCACTCTGTGACTCTGTTCGTTGTGAAGTTAGAAGTTAGAAGTTGAAGAAGTGTAGAAGTTCAGTTCTTGTCATTTTGGTTTGTTTTGTTTCAACAAGGTCTCTACTTCGCAACGAATTCCTGAGTTTGGCTTAACAGAAACAAGCAGTACAGTCCAGAGCCCCCACACTAGACATTAGACACACTAAAAACTCAGGAGCTACAAGACCTTATCTGACACGCCTAGGGCCTTGATCAACAAAATGAGATGGAACAATGTGGGGGAAAGAAAAGCTTTTCCTCACCTAAAAGAAGAGCTAATGTCATCCACAACAATTAAACAGACTGTGGATTTTAGGGAAAGATTTTTAGCCTCAGTAGAATAAAGTCAGAGAGAAACACAGTGAAGGTCACAGACATACACTGAGATAGCAGCCAGAGCCGATGTCCCGTGCCCCCTCCCTCTCTGCTCCTCTCCTTCTGTGGAACAGGAACGCCCACTCAGAGCTGAGGTGCCAGAGCACACAGAAGGTCAGAGAGAGACAGTTTGAACATGCAGACTTGCTAAGTGAAGTTACTTCAGGCTATTCAATTAACACACAGATTAGCTACTTGCAAGTGTGCAGCACGTGCTAAGCGAGAAAAAGATCCAGTCAGTTTAGGTAATGCAAAAGCAGATGAGAAAGCTAGGAGAGCAGCTGTAAGATCAGAGCTCTCTCGGTTCAAGATGAACCACAGAATCCGATCCCTACAGAAGTGCTGAAAAACATGCAAGATAACTCCCCCAAAACCGAGAAAGATGTATGGCTGGCGGACGGTGCAACTTGTGTTGATAGCCTATATCAGAGAGATGACAAGCCCTGCTTGTCTGAAATTTGTATTTTATGGTAGCTGGGTGGGCCATGGCGAAGAGCCATGTCCCAACAGCGGGGGAATGGTACAGAATAAGGTGTTTCACACCTTCAAGGGATTAAATTCTTACTTAAAAAATTAATTACTGTAGCCAAAACACTCGCTAAAACGGTAATACCCCAGTATGGCATCCTAAGAATAATTTGGAGTGATTATGGCCCACATTTTGTAAATGAGACAGTAACAGTAACATTGCTTTGTGGGAAGGGGTCCCCTGGGCAGAGAAAAGTGATGATCCAGGGGCCCTCTTAGCAGAGTGGATGTGCAAAGTGTTTAGAGATAGGACTGTTCAAAGTGCATGTAATCTGCCTGTCTCTCCCTCTCTGTCTCCTCAGGTGCAGAGACTCCAGCCAGGTGATGAAGTGCTGATAAAAGTGATAAAGTGGAAGTGCTGGTCATCACCAAAGCGGGAGGGGCCGTACACCGTGCTCATCACCACGCCCACAGCTGTAAAGATTGCTGAACGATCCACATGGGTTCACCAAAGTCACTGTAAAAAGATCAATCCATTCCCACACCCCGAATAGGCTGGAGGGCGGGCGGTATCAAAACCTTTGCCTGCTGAAGAAAGAAGAAACCAACTGAGACTTTATACTCCAGCTATGGGTGAACTAAAGGGATGGGTTTGTTCTGTCCTACTGGTCCTCTGCGTGTCGCTGACAGCGACTAAGGGACCACAATGAAAGGTTTCGCACGGAAACCGTATGCTCATCGACGATGCCATGAAAGACTATGATGTGGTTTACAATTCGGCCTTTGATTTGAACCTTTGGTATCGCTATGCTAAATATGTAACCAGATCTGAGAATCCCAAAAAACTGTTATGTATGCACACGTATGCCAATTTCCGCCCACAACCCGTAGGTGGTCCCGAAACCCGTCGACGCCAGCACCATCTTCCTACACGCGCTACCCTCCGCCTTAACACCCACTCTGTTGAACGAGACCCTGAATTGGCAAATGGTCCCGCCATTGACTGTATGCAAATTGGACTTCACCAAGTCTGTAGGTAATACGACTTGTGTGCCATATTTCCAGGCCCCTGATGCATTGAGAACATATGGCCAGCTAGGAGTCAATTGGCTGTGTGGCTCCTACATGTCCCTAGATTTACCGGGGTTGGGAGGGTCGTTGCGCTCTAGAACCGGCAGATCATTCACACATGGTAACGCTCCGCCACCACCCACGTGCGAGACGTAGTGCTTTTGAACGCCATGACAGCGTAGGGGGATCGGATGTCCCCAAAGGTCACGAGCTGTGGTCAGATGGCCAGAAAGTTTTGCATGCATTTCCCGTGGGTAGGGGTGGGTAAAGTTGAGCTGAGAATGGAAACAATCAGTTACCGAGTAGGACTGTTCATGAATTCAATAACCGTAACAGCCCTGTCAAAGATACGCGAAGAATTGACCGCTTTTAAGATTGATCGCCCTACAAACTAGGCTGGTGTTAGACCAGTTGACGGCATCACAAGGTGGTGTGTGTGCGCTTATTGGTACTACGTGTTGCACATTTATCCCAGATAATGACAAAGATACTAGTGTCATTCAGAAAGCCATTCTTAATTTGACTGCTCTTAGAGATGCTGCTAGAGAGTCAACAGCTGAGGCAGATAATGTAGTTAGCGGAGATTTCCTCTCCTGTTTAACTTCAGGACCTTGGTATGGATTATTGCTTAGAATTATTACTTTCCTTGTAGCAGTACTTGTAATATTTTTCATACACTGATACAACTGACCAACTCCAGTTTCATCAGCTCTCTGCTAAATCTGATAAGTAATGATAAATGTGTCCCAAGCCCACACAATGATGTATTAAAGCACACATAAACTTTTGAACTCATTTTGGCCAACAGGGTGATCGCTCCCTAAGGGAGGGTCGAGAAGGAATTTTTCCTTTCTAACAGACGGAAGGGGTTTTTTGCCTTCTCCCTAATGAGAGTAAAAACTGTCCTATCCTGTGAGTACATGTAAAAACGTAATTATTGACAACCGCAACCCGGAGAGATAATTGCTGATGTTTGTTAAATGTACAACAGGAGGGAAATGACAGAGAAATTCGTTTTTATCTCTGTAGTAGTGTCTTAGAATATTATACCTTGCATGCTTAAATTCATGTTCATATCTTGACGTATATTCATACATGCTTTTATATTTTATAATCTTATATGCACATTTAACCAACTATGTTTTCCTTAAAGCACCGCCATAAAGTACTCTGTTGTAAATCCTTTAGATAGTCTTAATTTCGAGGTCAGGCGGAGGGTCAGGTTGCCCCGGCAATCTGCACTCTGTCCTCCTTTTTCTGTGTAGGCATGAACCAAACACCAGATGCCTTAGACTCAACAACTGTAAATCTTTGTGTGTGTGTGCTTCAATAAAAAGCCTATGCTTTTGTAACTAGGTGTCTGTTCCGCGGAAGCAACTCTGGCAGGCAGATTGCAGTCACGGATCTAGCCCTTTTGCAAAGCTTTTCAACTACACATTTTGCCGTCTGCGTCTCGTTTCTTTGCTTGACCATGGTTATTTAGTAAGATAAAGTGTCCTGAACCTGACAGACAGTAGGGAGACATGAACTGAAAATCAATCCAAAGAAACAGAGGAAGTAGACCTGAGGAGAGACAGACAGACAACTCTAGGGCAAACATATTTGAAATATTTATTGAGCAGCTTGATCAAACACACACAGCAGCACAGACAGTTACTTGACTAACTCAGTTTACAGCAGTCTGAAAAGCCTGCTTTCAAACGTGTGTTCTCAACATCAGCGTCTCAAACGGGGCTCTGTGTCTGTCAGGAGGTCTGAGATCTACCGTATCAGCAGGGCAATCAGCCGCAAAACTCAATATCACCTAGGGCAACCAAAGGGCTGACACCGGGCCCTGGTCGGAGGTTACATCATCTCAACCCATCGAACAGTCTAGCATCATCTCTTGCCTTTTATGCCTTTAATCTTGATGATGACATCATTGGAATGTCATGACATCACCACCGTGTCATAGAACATTATGTTGGAGTACCTCCAACCTTTGCTTATAGGAGGAGTACCTTGTTAGAGATCATTTCACATTTTTTAACTTAAACATGCTGAATGTGTTCTAATTTATTTCCCTTTTGCAGGAAACTATGCGTATATGCTTTAATTACCTTTCATTTAATTTCCTTGACCCGTAGTGCATGAGAAAGACAGCTGACAGGAGGTAAACAGCTACCCATGTATCTGTTGCTTATAAATGCAATTCCAGTCACACAGAGAATAACAGGGAAAGACTATTATAGTATCCATTGAATATATGAAACAGACAAACACAATGAAGCCGGAAGAAAAAACGGACGCTAAAGCTATGAAAATAGAAAAACTAAAGAGTGAACTTTCCAGGGTAAAACTTAACGAGCAACGGCTAATGGACCAAACCACAGAGCAGAAAAAAAGGCTCGCCAAACTAGTTGCAGCAGATATTGCCTTAAAAAAAAGAACAGGAGGAGGTTACTACTCTCACAAAGGTAATTGCTCGCAAGGACAGGCATGTAGCAAAGTTAAGACAAGAACTAAACAATGTCAAAACTGAACTTTTGGACGAAAAGACCAGCAGGGCTAATGAGAAGAGTGAATCAGAGAAGATAATTGCGCTTCTCAAGAAGGAGTCTCAGGAATATCTGAACAATTTCTCTGTGGAGAAGACGTTCAGGGAGCAGAAGGAGAAGGAGATCAAAAAGTTAATCAACACAGAGACGGACAAAAAAGAATTGATCTTGCGTGTGCAGAAATTGCGTCATCAGGTCGAGGAGTTGACAGGGAATAAACATTATGCCCTCAAAACAATTGAAGAACAGAACCAACTGTTGGAAAAGAAGGACAAAGATATCAATTTGATAACAGAGGAGTTAAAGACAGTGAGAGCATCTGCAAACTATTGGAAAGAGGAAGGACAAAAGATGATGTCTTTTAAAAACAGATTTGAGACCGTACAAAAAACAATGTGAGAGACAACTGAATGAACTTAAACAAAAGGACATCTATAAGAAAGAAAATAATCTATTTTCAAAAGAGATAGCCATGTTGACAAGCAAGAATGAGGAATTGACTGTTTTGTTTAAGAACCTGGAATACGATATGGAATCTGTGCGGCAAGAAAATAAATCCCTAGTAGTGTATATCGAAAATCAGGAAAAAGAGGCAGAGAAACAGCGTAAGCTCATTGAAAACTTGGAAATGGAACTCAGCAGTTGCAGTGGACTCAAAATTAAACTCCAAAATAAGCAGAGAGAGCTCACCAAGCACACTATGGCCAGAGACAACGAGATTATCAATGTTAGAAATCTGATTACTGAGTCAGAGAGCCAGCAAAGACGGCTAACAATCCAGATTGAGAGTATCACGACTGAGAAAAAACTCCTAACGGAAAATTTCTTTAAGGCTCAGACGGAAATGGATAGTATGAACAAAACAATTCAAAAACTGCGTAGAAAACTGAAAGGCAACTGCCGTGTGAAGCCGATTTAAAGACCACAGAGCTGGTCAAGGTAAAGATGGATTTGGATTCTCTGAGATACCAGCTGGAAACCGTGAGGGAGCAGCTGGCAGAAACAAAGATGTCACAGACACTTTCCATAGTTTCTGCTGATAAGGCCCATCAGCTGGCAGAGAAGAAATTGGCCAAGATTGCAGCAGAGAAAGAGAAGTTGGAACTCGAGGTGCAGCAGTACAAGGAACAAGCTGTGCAGCAAACACGGATGCTCAACCTCCAGGATGCCGAGAAGGCCAAGCTAGAAGAAACGATCAGGGAATACGCAGATATAATCAAGTCTCTCAGGCCGCAGATCAAGAGACTTCAGCTTGAGCATAACATCAAGGATACAATACTGCAGCGGCATGCAGCTAGTTCACGCCGAGAGAGAACTAGATGTAAAAAGGGAAATCAGAATCCCATTGTTAAATGGTTGTTCAACCAGCAGAGACAGTACGTTGTCTCTTTGAAAAACATTGGTGGACAAAATCTGCAAAAGAAAAAGGAGATTGAGGATCTGAAGAGCAAGTTGGCACGGCGGCCAGATGACGCAATACATAAGTACCAAGAGTGTCAGAGGCATAACGGACACTTGAAAAAAACGTTAATGGCATCACATGCACTCGTCACGGCGTACGAGGCGAAGAACAAGGAATTGGAAGAGGAGAACAAAAGGCTCACAGATAACCTGAGGAAGCTCAAGTTGGAGTACAAGCATTTCCACTTGCCCCCTATTCGCAAACTCCCTCCGTCTGGGGACAAATCAAACAACACGTATGTGTCTGGGCACATAGCAAAGCCCACCCTAGCCCATGTTCGCTTCCCACTAAATTCCAAGAGTCAGTCTGAGTCTGAAGGCAAGATGAAGTACACCCCCCTTCCTCCCATCTCCAATAGTCTCCAGTGCAAAGGAAGAAAAATCAGGCCACACCCGCCACCTCAATGATCCATCTCCGTAAACATAAGCTAAAGTTCCTGCCAAGGATGGGAAGTCGTGACCCGGCCAACACTACCTGTGATAGGCTAGTGTTCATTGCCTTTATTAGTTAGGTTTAGGCATGATTAGTGAGATTGGTTAGGGTTACACCTTTTAGGATAGCACTGTGACTCATTGGCTAGCATCGACCTTTCACAGAAAGGCTCCTGGAGGGTTAAAATCCATCCAACAGGAGCCTTTCTGTGTGGAGTTTGCATGTTTTCCCTGTCTGTTTGGGTTTAATCTGGGTGCTCCGGTTTCCTCCCACAGACATCCGGGTAAAATACAATACTTGAGCAGCCTAAATGCTTGGTGGGTCGTTCACTAATCGCAGGTTTGGTGGGATGATCCCCAGCTCCTCCTGCACACGTTAGTTTCCTTAAAGGAACATGCCGACTTATTGGGACTTTAGCTTATTCACCATTACCCCCAGAGTTAGACAAGTCGATACATATCCTTCTCATCTCTGTGCGTGCTATATTGTGTCAACAATTACTAGATACTAAAAGCATAGTTTACAATCATGGGTGTTTGCTGCAACAATTAACAGGGGAGACCAGGTAATACCATGATGTTTCATAGAATTCTAACCAAAAACACTGACCACTGAATCTATGGCTATACTTGCTCTGGATATGGATCCAAATACACCTGTAGCCACCTTCAAGAACCACCGTGTCGTGGTGGATGTATCGCAGTGGTCTCCTACACCAAATGCATGTGTCATATCCATGTGTCATCATATCCATGTGTCATATCCTGTGCGCCACCACCTGCTGCTCAGCCTGCTTAGCTATTGTTATGAGACTGTCACATATTAGCTATATCCTGTAAATATGCTAAAATTAATTTGACTTTTCTAATGTGTTTAAAGTTGCACAATCAAAAACAAATACAATAAATAAAATTAATATCTTTTGCAATCAAAGAATATTTTTGTTGTTATCAATTGGGGTCTCCAGAGTAAACTTGCTCTGAAGAAACTAAAATATGTATATATTTAAACAGCACAATTTGTATAATAATAAGAAGAAGAAGAAGAAGAAGAAAAAGAAGAAGAATGAAATTTCCAACTGGTTTACTAAGTAATAACCATATGTCATATTTGGCAAAGTGTAATGCATGACACATGATGTCAGGCTGCAGCTGCAAGAAAAGGATATTTTTTATCATCGTGAGTAAAGTCAGCTGTTTGCCGGAGTCACATCTTGCTGTGCAGAGAATGACATCATCTCCCTGAGCTGAAAGGCAGCAGGATTTTATCTTTGATCTGAAACACATGCTTGGAAGCGTGCACACACACACACACATGCACACATACACAGAACCATGAGTGAATGACTGTGAATTGATGAAGGAGGTTAATTGCCTCAGCCTTGAGTTGCAGCAGGATGTTATCAATGCACTGTTATATTGAGGAAGCGGAAATGAACATGTTGCCTATTTCTCTTTCTCTCTGATTCAATTTCACATTTTTCATTTGCACTGTATCTTCATTCCCCTGTCATATTTCTCTCCTCTCCTATCTTTGTTCGCCTATTGATCTCTCTTTTTTTTTTCTCCTGATATATTTTTGTGGACTCCTGTCCCTGCGTGAACCACCTTGTATATAAGACTTTTAGGAAGAAGTTGTTTGTTTTTCCTTCAATTTGCTGGACTTCACCTTTCCAAAGGCTAGTTGGGAGTAAATAATAAATGTAGTCACCAGAGGGGTTTGACAACTATCAAAAACCAGATGTGAGTAAATCCTGATCCAAATGTACTTGGCCAATTTATGAAACAGCTTTTTCTTTGCGTTTTTGTTTTATTGGCCACAAACTGTGGGTCACTAAAAACTGGCTATTAGATTTTTTTTGGGGGTGAAGATGTTCAGATCTACCTTGTTGACGCATACAGACTTAGGCACCACAAATGAGGCAACGTTTTGTTCAATGGCGGACGTGACCTAAACAGTGCTGGTTTAATACTCGCTAACAGGAGTTTTTACCTGTATATACAGTACATAAATGGTTCAGTTTATATGTTAGAGGTGAACATTATGTTGGGGTAAAAGAAAATTGAAAAATACATTTTTGTTGTAAAAAATAAAAAAACACTTTAATATTTTCAGGCCTGAAACGTATTCCTATAATATTTCTGCAGGGGCTTTACAGTGACTTTAATGTGTTCTATATTCAACTTTGTGTGTTCTATCTTAAATTCTTTTTTTTAAAAAGAGAGAGAGATGTCAATAGATGTCTATTACTTTAAATTTGTGACATTTTTATAAAAATATTGATCTGAGAAAAATAAAAACACTTTAATATTTTCAGGCCTGAAACGAGAGGGCTTATGAAAATGTCTATTACATGCAAAAAAAGCAATTACACATAGCAACTTGTGACATTACACACAACTAATAGCACCCTATACCTCCAGCAGCACTTCTGATATTGTGCCAAGCATCTGAGAGAAAAGTTTAATTTGGTAGCTATCAATTTCTGCAAATGTATTGTCCTCAAACTAGAAGCCCAGGCGTAAGCTTTACTCTTTCCTTTCATAATGAGGTGAACATCGATCACTGTTAATTACTTGACACACACAGGACGACAGCTTAGTGTTAATGAGCCTTGGCCATAGCGTGGAATCGTGTTTACTCAGTTTGGGTCCTTTAAGTCATTGTCATTCAAAACAGGACACAGTGTATCCAAGCAATATACTGTCAATGGCATCAGGTTTGGTTTGGAAAGGAATTAAAAAGCTCTATACCTTTACTTATTCTTTGTGGGGGATCTATCTGGGCTTTTTGGTCTTTATTTGACAGATGACACTGTTGGAGGCCGAGGGGAAACAAGGGGGGGATCCCAAAATGGTCCCAAAGCTCGAATTGAACCAGGACGTTGCGGTTATGTGGCAAGTAATGTGTTATGTGTTAATTTATTCAGACATCATATCTGTTTTTATTAAGTGTTGTTAAGCTGAAAGAAAAGACAGCTGGGCAGACACACTTTTAAGGTAATACATTATGACATAATCACTTGCGATGAGTTTCAATCTGGTATGAACATTTTATTTACCTGCAATTATGAAACAGGGTGAGCCTTAAAACCTTTTACTGGAAAACTGCATTAAAAATCATTTTGAATGAGCTAGGAAGTAAGTTAAGGAGCACAGTATTAAGAAAACACAGCTGCTGCATGTTTGGGCTTTTTGTATGTTGATGCACAAATACATATTTTTTGTGTTATTTTTCCTTTATTCTTTTTTTCTTCTTTTTTATTGGATTAATACATTTCTATAAAGATAAGAGGTATTATCAGTTTTTACATAGTTCATGGTTGTACTATATGTGTGCGAGTGCTGTTGTTTTTAACCAAACCAATAATTCAACAGAGAGTTGGTACACAAAATGTGCATGAAGACTTTGTGACACAAATCCTAAAATGTTTTCATTCTGTAAATTACATACAGTTTGTATTTCAGTTTCCCTTTTAATCTGTGTTTTCCTTACTCTTTCGGGATGTTGCTCTCCATCTTTTGCTTAGCCTAAACTGGATAAGCATTGTGACAGGATTGCATCCAGACTGCGGAGGGTTCCCATCACAGTGTGACAACAACTTCTACATCTACTTCTGAAGAGCTGACACCAATGTGAGCAACTCAGACCTGTCACTTGCGATGATGTGTGCTGCTGTTACTTGATACAAAAGTTGCATTGTAATGGCAAGTGGAACCATAGCTACTGATGACATGCAGATATTTGAAAGGGAATAAAGACAGCGCTGTGAGTCAGGGAGAGGGAAGATGTCATGGCATGTTAGCATTTCCATTTTTTTGAGAATAGTAATTGCTCGTTTCAGAATCTTAATGCATTTAAACTAATTACTCAGTACAGTACTTCAAAAATCACTAGGTCAAGCAATTATCAATAAATGTAGATGCTGAGACACACAACAAAGTGAGCTGTAGGTGAGCAACATGCTCGCTGCAAAAAGAACATTTTCACGTTGTTGCTTAGTAAAGCAATAGTGTTGCAACCTTTATCCAGATCCTGAAAGCTTTTACATTCTAACTGTCAAATAGAGCATAACCAGGAAAATTCTGCAACAGAATCGTGTTTTAAGTTGTTGTCCACATGGCATTTTAGGCATAAAATAAAAAGTGTAAAAAGTGTAACTTGGAGCAGCTTTTACATATTGTACAAAACATGCATACTAATATTAAACTCTGAATATGACAATATTCCAAATGTGATACGTGTCATGTAAACAGCACATAGTTTTTGGATATTCAGAATTAGCCATTACTTTGAATGTAGCATTTTTCAAATTAGGCATTGGATATGCCAGTATTATTTAGGTTTTAGGAGCATTCTTTGGACATGTACAGCACATTTGGAATGTGGTGTACATGGACAGGTGTTTAGATCTGTGCAAATATCGCAAGATCGACCTTTTCAAAAAGGCGGTTGAAGGAATGAACAAGTCCACCAGTTGTAGAAAACTGGAAGAATTCTATTTTGACGGCTGCATGTAAACGGGCTGGGTATACAGTATCAGATCTGCTTTATGCTGCAGAGGTAGAGCTAAGATATGTTCTTTTAAAGCATCTTTATTCCCTTCAAATAATTATCTTTAGTTCTGAACGTGGAAGAAAAAAGAAAGATTAATTATAAACCAAAAAGAGGGAGAGAGACTGAAGAACAGAGGGCAGCAACCTTGTCTGTTACTTTTTGTGCCATCATGCAAACTGTAGCACGAGAAAGGGAGAGAGAGAGAGAGAGGGAGAGAGAGAGAGAGAGAGAGTGTGTGTGTGTGTGTGTGTTACTAGATCTGTAGCTAGTAAGGCAAGCAGCTTGACTTCCTACTGTGATCCTTATTCAAAATGCTCACCAGAGGGAGAGAGAGAGTCGGCGATATAGAGAAGACTGAAAAAGAGGAGAAAAGCAAAGAGGACAAGAGAAGACAAGGGAAGACAAGGGAAGACCAATTACAAAAACCCAACCATAGTGGGGATGAGAGAGAGTGTGCGAAAGAGGCTGTGAAACAGGGAGAGAGAGAGAGTTATTTCCTCTGGATCTTTGACAGAGAGAGAGAGAGAGAGAGAGAGAGAGAGAGAGAGAGAGAGAGAGAGAGAGATAGAGAGAGAGAGAGAGAGAGAGAGGGAAAGCACGGTCTGTATGCGTCCGGCCGGTCATTCAGCTGATTAATTTGTGACAGGAGGGATTTATGTGCTCTTCGCCTTAAATTGCTGTTCTAATTTATATGGTAATCTTCTTTAAGACTCCAGCAGCATATGAAAAACCTTTTATTTCCATCTTTACTAAGCCTAAACTACAACTCACCACTCACTACTCACTTCACTCATGTGTGAGTCACACTGTACTTGTTGGGTACTTTGACAGTTACCCACAGGTTCGTAACCAAGACTTTTCCAGTAATCAACAGAAGAGGAGACACGACAAGTTTTACTTGCTGCAAGGAGAGCTGTTGAGTGTCACCCCTGACAATCTCCAGATCAACTCTAACATTCATCTTTCAGTGCAGCCTTTTATAGTATGAGTGAAGTAAGTTTTACACAATGTGTGCAGAAACGTGTGCAACCTATAACCGCACACTACACAAGACAATAGGATGACATTTGAGTTCAAAAGGACATACACACATACAATACAGAGGTGATCATTAAATCAATTCAATCAAGAGGGCATAGACAGTCACACAATAGGAAGTAAGCAAATAAGGAAGCTTGCTGTTAAGCCAGCTACATCCACAGTTTCTGTGTGAGCTGACACATGTACAAGGAAAGGCAAAGTTCACAAATGAAAACACAATTAGGTCTGTAACATAAAGCAGTATAAACACTTTGAGCATTAGTAGCAAAGTAAAATCTCTAACAGTACTCCACACCAAATGTTATTGTATGTGGGAAATGTGAGGAAACTTCTCAATTTTACTTTCCCGATAAGGTTTCCCTGAGCTCGCTTTGGTTTGTTAGTATTCATGATTGTCTCATATTACCACCAATACTTTTTGAAATGTTTGTCCCTCAGTGCAATCTCATGTCACCCTCATGTGAAGTACTACTGTAAATAATTAGGGGAGTGCATAAAGGCTCAAGGGCAGGCTTTGTGGTACACAGGGACAGTTTGGTTTATGAGACATAAGCAAAGCCTGGCGGGGCACAATGAACTCAATGAATAGGCAACATCCGACTCATCAATAAAACTACACACAATATTCAATATTCAAACGAATTCAAACGCACCTCTTACATGAAATCACAACTGCACATATTAACGTAATGTAACATATTTAACTTTTCATAAATTGTTCACTTTATTCATATTTCTTTGCTTTATCTGTCTCGCTATTAGTAGTAGCTAACAAACAAACATAACTGACAGTTGTGTTAGCTAGACAGCAATGCCCATAACGCATAAATTAAGTTTCAAAGACGTCTTGACATAGGTTGTTCTATTATGTTTTATTGGGGGCCAACAGTGGTGAGTCATCTTAAATGCAGCTAAGTCTGACAGCTCTCTGTGGGTACAGTGGTAAAAATAACAGACTACTATCTAAGAATACCAAGACTGTTGTGAAATGATAGAGAATTATTTATCTGTTTGAAGTTAGTTTGTATTAGCAGCAGTGTTGCCAACTCTGTGAGTTCCTCTCCAGATTTACTCTTTATTTCTAAAAAGGATGACTTCAGAAAAGTGAGATATATTATATTTTAATTAATTGCAATGCATACTATTCAGATTAATCACAGTCCACTACTCTTCTGCCTACAGCACAAGGTCTCTCTGCCTCTCCTCTTGCGCCGTGAGCAGCAGGCTTAAATTATAAAAATGATATGTGATGAAGTCACCACTGTGCAAATGAGTGTATGACGTCATCTGGCAACTTTTGGAGCAAGTGCAAGATACTTTCACTGAAAAAGAGTGTGTAACACTGATTAGCAGACTGTCCTTCCACTGTTGAAATACTCGCAAAATCTGTTAATCTTCTAACCGTTCTCTTCATAAATTTACCTGATTTTCAGGGTATTTTCATGTAACTGATCCCCATGTCTTTCATTTCAAAATGTTTAAAACAAACTCAGCTTGCAGTATAGTAAGGCTCACGTTTTTTTAGAGCAATGCGTAGAGAAGTAATTTGGTGCTAATGCTGAAATGTTGATGTTGGACGTGCCGACCATAGATGTAGAACAATGGCGCAGACAGGGTTTTTGTCTTTACTTAGAATTCCTCATGGTGGTGACAAAAACTACACATGTTGGTTGACAAATAAAAAACATCAGAGAAACAGACCTGAGGCAGCCTGTGGCGTTGCGGAGGACCTGCGAGGAGTGTAAGTGCAGCTTGCGATCCTCCTGTGTATGTGGGGAGGTGTCCCAGCCTGAGTGGGGGATGATCACAGCGTTGGTCAGCACGGCGAGGGCATCCTGGATTATGGGCATCTTCAGGGCGTCACATGACGACAGGTTCCACAAAACACCTAAAGAGGACAGTGACAGAGAAATTCGTTTTTATCTCTGTAGTAGTGTCTTAGAATATTATACCTTGCATGCTTAAATTCATGTTCATATCTTGACGTATATTCATACATGCTTTTATATTTTATAATCTTATATGCACATTTAACCAACTATGTTTTCCTTAAAGCACCGCCATAAAGTACTGTTGTAAATCCTTTAGATAGTCTTAATTTCGAGGTCAGGCGGAGGGTCAGGTTGCCCCGGCAATCTGCACTCTGTCCTCCTTTTTCTGTGTAGGCATGAACCAAACACCAGATGCCTTAGACTCAACAACTGTAAATCTTTGTGTGTGTGCTTCAATAAAAAAACCTATGCTTTTGTAACTAGGTGTCTGTTCATTATGGGAAGCAACTCTGGCAGGCAGATTGCAGTCACGGATCTAGCCCTTTGCAAAAAGCTTTTCAACTACACATTTTGCCGTCTGCGTCTCGTTTCTTTGCTTGACCATGGTTATTTAGTAAGATAAAGTGTCCTGAACCTGACATTTTCTGGTGCCGAAACCCGGAGTCAACAGCTGAGGAGTCCAGGACCGCGTCCGATCAAGGCCAGATGATCTGTTAACAGCCGTCCACCTCTTCGTGGGACGGGGCCATAGGTTGAAAATCCGGTGCCGCCCCAGCACCCTTGGTGACGACTCCCCATGGTCAAGCGGCGGACAGAGACGGTGAGTGTGGCAGTTCTGAGTTTCTCATGTAAAAAAAAGTGGTGCGCAGTTTTTGCTAGCTAGAATTTGTACTTTGAAAGTGACAAATTGAGAGTGTTGTTGATTACGACCCGCTGTCTGGAGACTTTATTGGGGCTATTATTCTGTTCACCTGTATGCGCATGCAAAGCGCTAATGAACGTAACGGCTGTGTGTCTTACGGTCTAGGACTTTATTGGGTGATTTTGTGCAAAACGCTCAACGTAACGGCTGTGTGTCTTACGGTCTAGGACTTTATTGAGTGATTTTGTGCAAAACGCTTAACGCAACGGTGTGTGTCTTCACGGTCAAGGACTTTTATTGAGTGTTTTTGTTGTGGGTGCTGGGGGCAGATAATACCGCTCAAAGCCTGGTTGTTTTTGATTAATGCTTGCCGTCTAGGGACATGGCTAAGCGTAAAAGGAGCTATCAGTTGGTTCTGACTAGTTCCGGGGCGTCCAAAGCGACACGTTTCCCGTCGGGGGAGACCGGGTGTCTAGAAGCCATCCTGATTGGGTTCGGAGTTCGGCAGGGGTGATCACCGGCTTTTTGTTTCCCGAGACACCGTGTGTGTGTTGTCACTGCGGTGGTATAGTCGGAAGCGCTGTGTGTTTCACAGCGAGGCAGTGTTGTTTGTTTCTGTATTGTAGCAGTGCACTGTTTGCTATGTGTTTGTGTTCTATGTTGTGTTTCACTATTACGCTATGTGTGTTGACTCATAGTAGGTAGCGGATTTGTGTTTGTTTCCAGCAAAACACACCGTGTGTGTGTTTACACAGCGGTGGTCCGTCGGAAGCGCTGGGTGTTTTTCCCGTGCGAGTTTGTGTTTGTTTCCTGACGCTGGTCAGAAGCGCTGGGTGTTTTTCCCGTAGCGAGTTTGTGTTTGTTTCCTGACGCTGGTCAGAAGCGCTGGGTGTTTTTCCCGTAGCGGGTTAGTGTATTGTTTGTAACAATTTGTTTGTTTGTTTGCTGGTTTGGTTGTGAGACAATAAGAGTGTTGCTGCACAGCGGTTTACTGTGATAACTTGTGGTTCTTTGTGAGACTTTGCTTAGGACAGGGATTTTGTGTGGGATTGTGATTTGTGAAGTTTTATTGTCGCAGTGTTTTATTGTGGAAATTGTGTGATTTGAGAAATAGAGCAGGACAGATGGGTAAAAACCAAAGTACCGCTGTACCTAGCTAAAGATGTAAAATTCATGGAAAAAACCTTCCCAGGAAGTGTGGAATTTGTGAAAGATTGGGCAAGGAAATACGGCTTTGATTGTAAATTTAGAATGAAAAAACTGTTACTAGTTTATTACAGCGATTACAGGTGGAGGAGAGAGTTGCTATTTGGGAGAAAAAGAGACGGGGGATACAGGAGAGTTGTGGGCTGCAGGAATGTGGAGGAAGCAGGCAGCCAAAAGAGGGACAGAGACAGATAAGGGAAACTACAGAGACAACTTTTTTCCTTGTTCTCTGTTTTTTCCTTTTTATTTGGAATATAACGAAAACCAAGCATAAATCAAATCTGAAAATGGGGGATTCACTCAAAATTGGATTGAACATTGGGTTGGATTGATTGGAAAATTGGATGGGAACAGTCAGAACTGGAAACAACGGAGCCTGGGGCCCCTAAATAAAGGTGAGCAGAACCTGTTGGGAATCGAATCTGCACATTGGTGACATCTAAATTAAGGCAATGATGTTTTCATGGTCTGACTGATAAAAATTGGAGTGATCCAGTGGGGTTAATTATGCTACGTGTTGTTGAGGAGTAAAGAGTAGCCAAACAGTGGGTTTGGTGAGAAGTGTGTATTTTGTCTGAGAGACAGACTACACACATGGAAGAAAACAATGTGTTAAAATTTCTGAACGCAGAACCTCTTAAAGCATGAGTAGTGTTAAAATTTCTTAGCAAATTCTATGAGGGAGTAATGCATGTATACATGATTACAATCAAATTGTATTTGTCTGACAAATTACATACATTGATTACTGGGACCAGATCCCTATAGATTACAGATGGACTTATTGGTAAAAAGAAAAGAAAAAACAATGAGTCAGAGAGCTAGTGAGAAGAATTGAATTTGAATATGAATTTGTTTTTTGATTAAGGTACAATTACGTTAACAGCCGCTAGATTTGTAAAAAACATTGTTGAAGTAGTTTAAAATGCCATGTCAAAATTCTGAAAAAGACAACTATTGTGTTAGTGCCAAAATAAGACCAGATTGCTCCAGTCAAGTGCCACACGTTTCACTAGCAAAAACATATGATATGAGATGGAAAGATTTGGGAGAAGTGGCACTCAAAGTTCAAAGAGCAGATGATTAAGGGCCGGTAGATGACCCAGGGTTGGCATACAGCCCCTCAGTGAAACGTACAGATATCAACAGGGGTGGGAGGTGCTTACCACACCCAACCTATGCAAAACTGACCAATGATTTACGTCCATAGGTCTGAAGAGAGAAGATGTACAGGACCCAGCAGGGGTCCTTTAATGTTTATGGACTAAAGGGCCTGCCTATGTAGGCCTGATAAAAGCTGCCCAAAAACAAAACAAGGCCAGACTGGCAGCCCAGGGTGAGACAATGCCCACTAAAACCAGAGGCAGAGAGAGACATTGCACCTGTAACTAGAGAGTTAGTAGAAGCAGGACTAATCAGAGAGTGTCCTGACTAGCCATGTGATACACCAATTTTTCCAGTAAAAAAGGTGATAAGGTTCATTGGCCTTGATTCGAGATATAAGACAGGTAACTGAGGCCTGTAATAAGACAATCTCATAGACAAGATTTTCTTTTAGTTAATTGTTCATATATTAAGTGGATCTACATTGTAGGTGCCTTTTTCTGAAACGTGAGCTTCCTAAAGATAGATCCTTGAATAGAGCCTCCGGCGTCTAGAGACAGATAGTATTGTTATGGCTTTGCAATTTATCACTGTGAGCAAATAGGCAACAAAAAGCTGGCGCCTCGAGAGATATGCACAACGGTCAGCTTGCCCAAACTGTAGGTTAATGCCTGAACCAATCTTCAGACGAGATAAATTTCTAGCTTCTAAGATTGAATGACAGCTACAGTCATTTTTTGTTTTGTTTTTTTTTATATGTATGTGTTTTGATATTTTTTTTTTTGACGCACTTTTTGGCGGGTTCACAGGGACAGCTCTGGCCCCTAGAAGCCTGAAAAACAGAAGACAGAAGGACAAGTGTGTTGTTTAAGATTAGAGTGTTTTCCAAACATGGTCTGGTTTCTGTTGGGGCAAACGGGAGATAGGGAGCAGTCATGTGTTATGCGCACGGAACTGTGGGGTCACTCTGTGACTCTGTTTGTTGTGAAGTTAAAAAGAAGTTGAAGAAGTGTAGAAGTTCAGTTCTTGTCATTTTGGTTTGTTTTGTTTCAACAAGGTCTCTACTTCAAACGAATTCCTGAGTTTGGCTTAACAGAAACAAGCAGTACAGTCCAGAGCCCCCACACTAGACATTAGACACACTAAAAACTCAGGAGCTACAAGACCTTATCTGACACGCCTAGGGCCTTGATCAACAAAATGAGATGGAACAATGTGGGGGAAAGAAAAAGCTTTTCCTCACCTAAAAGAAAGAGCTAATGTCATCCACAACAATTAAACAGACTGTGGATTTTAGGGAAAGATTTTTAGCCTCAGTAGAATAAAGTCATTGAGAAACACAGTGAAGGTCACAGACATACACTGAGATAGCAGCCAGAGCCGTTTGCGGAATTGCCCCTCCCTCTCTGCTCCTCTCCTTCTGTGGAACAGGAACGCGCACTCAGAGCTGAGGTGCCAGAGCACACAGAAGGTCAGAGAGAGACAGTTTGAACATGCAGACTTGCTAAGTGAAGTTACTTCAGGCTATTCAATTAACACACAGATTAGCTACTTGCAAGTGTGCAGCACGTGCTAAGCGAGAAAAAGATCCAGTCAGTTTAGGTAATGCAAAAGCAGAGAAAAGCTGGGAGAGCAGCTGTAAGATCAGAGCTCTCTCGGTTCAAGATGAACCACAGAATCCGATCCCTACAGAAGTGCTGAAAAACATGCAAGATAACTCCCCAAAACCGAGAAAGATGTATGGCTGGCGGACGGTGCAACTTGTGTTGATAGCCTATATCAGAGAGATGACAAGCCCTTTTGTCTGAAATTTGTATTTTATGGTAGCTGGGTGGGCCATGGCGAAAGAGCCATGTCCCAACAGCGGGAATGACACAGAATAAGGTGTTTCACACCTTCAAGGGATTAAATTCTTACTTAAAAAATTAATTACTGTAGCCAAAACACTCGCTAAAACGGTAATACCCCAGTATGGCATCCTAAGAATAATTTGGAGTGATTATGGCCCACATTTTGTAAATGAGACAGTAACAGTAACATTGCTTTGTGGGAAGGGGTCCCCTGGGCAGAGAAAAGTGATGATCCAGGGGCCCTTTAGCAGAGTGGATGTGCAAAGTGTTTAGAGATAGGACTGTTCAAAGTGCATGTAATCTGCCTGTCTCTCCCTCTCTGTCTCCTCAGGTGCAGAGACTCCAGCCAGGTGATGAAGTGCTGATAAAAGTGATAAAGTGGAAGTGCTGGTCATCACCAAAGCGGAGGGGCCGTACACGTGCTCATCACCACGCCCACAGCTGTAAAGATTGCTGAACGATCCACATGGGTTCACCAAAGTCACTGTAAAAAGATCAATCCATTCCCACACCCGAATAGGCTGGAGGGCGGGCGGTATCAAAACCTTTGCCTGCTGAAGAAAAAGAAACCAACTGAGACTTTATACTCCAGCTATGGGTGAACTAAAGGGATGGGTTTGTTCTGTCCTACTGGTCCTCTGCGTGTCGCTGACAGCGACTAAGGGACCACAATGAAAGGTTTCGCACGGAAACCGTATGCTCATCGACGATGCCATGAAAGACTATGATGTGGTTTACAATTCGGCCTTTGATTTGAACCTTTGGTATCGCTATGCTAAATATGTAACCAGATCTGAGAATCCCAAAAACTGTTATGTATGCACACGTATGCCAATTTCCGCCCACAACCCGTAGGTGGTCCCGAAACCCGTCGACGCCAGCACCATCTTCCTACACGCTACCCTCCGCCTTAACACCCCACTCTGTTGAACGAGACCCTGAATTGGCAAATGGTCCCGCCATTGACTGTATGCAAATTGGACTT
>JAEKDQ010000052.1:138352-159402 GCA_026937815.1 Etheostoma perlongum
AGCCCTTAATTTTAGAATCCTTCATCAGAATACTCTGATATTACCTGAGGGACACACTGGATATGTGATGTCTCCCCCAGTCTTGGAATGAAGCTGGCATAACATCAGGATTCCTTTTAAAGTAGCCTGAAAAAGAGTAAAATATCCCTTTACAAGCCTGAAAAAGATTTAAAATACAGCATTAATTAGACATTCAAGGCTTCAATTTTAAAATCCTACATCAGAATGGTCCTTAATTACCTGAGTGACCCAATGGATATGTAGTGTCTAACCCAGAGTTTGAATGAACTGGCTTAACAGTAGGAATCCATTTTAGAGTAGCCTGAAGGCGAGTTAAATATGCCTTTAACAGCCTGAATATATGTCAAGATAGCTTTACTTTTAAGCCCTTAATTTTAGAATCCTTCATCAGAATACTCTGATATTACCTGACGGACAAAATGGGTATGGGATGTCTCCCCGAGTCTTGGAATGAAGCTGGCATAACATAAGGATTCCTTTTTAGAGTAGCCTGAAAAAGAGTAAAATATGCCTTTAAAAGCCTGAAAAACATTTAAAATACAGCATTAATTAGACATTCAAGGCTTCAATTTTAAAATCCTACATTAGAATGGTCCTTAATTACCTGAGTGACCCAATGGATATGTATTGTCTAACCCAGAGTTTGAATGAACATGGCTTAACAGTAGGAATCCATTTTAGAGTGGCCTGAAGGAGAGTTAAATATGCCTTTAACAGCCTGAATATATGTCAAATATAGCTTTACTTTTAAGCCCTTAATTTTAGAATCCTTCATCAGAATACTCTGATATTACCTGAGGGACACACTGGATATGTGATTACTCCCCGAGTCTAGAAATGAAGCTGGCATAACATCAGGATTCCTTTTTAGAGTAGCCTGAAAAAAGAGTAAAAAATATGCCTTTAAAAGCCTGAAAAAGATTTAAAATACAGCATTAATTAGACATTCAAGGCTTCAATTTTAAAATCCTACATCAGAATGGTCCTTAATTACCTGGTGACCCAATGGATATGTATTGTCTAACCCAGAGTTTGAATGAACATGTCTTAACAATAGGAATCCATTTTAGAGTGGCCTGAAGGAGAGTAAAATATGCCTTAAACAGCCTGAATATATGTCAATATAGCTTTACTTTTAAGCCCTTTATTTTAGAATCCTTCATCAGAATACTCTGATATTACCTGAGGGACACACTGGATATGTGATGTCTCCCCAGTCTTGGAATGAAGCTGGCATAACATCAGGATTCCTTTTAGAGTAGCCTGAAAAAGAGTAAAATATCCTTTAAAAGCCTGAAAAAGATTTAAAATACAGCATTAATTAGACATTCAAAGGCTTCAATTTTAAAATCCTACATCAGAATGGTCCTTAATTACCTGAGTGACCCAATGGATATGTAGTGTCTATCCCACAGTTTGAATGAACCTGGCTTAACAGTAGGAATCCATTTTAGAGTAGCCTGAAGGAGAGTTAAATATGCCTTTAACAGCCTGAATATATGTCAACATAGCTTTACTTTTAAGCCCTTAATTTTAGAATCCTTCATCAGAATACTCTGATATTACCTGAGGGACACACTGGATATGTGATGTCTCCCCCAGTCTAGGAATGAAGCTGGCATAACATCAGGATCCCTTTTTAGAGTAGCCTGAAAAAGAGTAAAATATGCCTTTTACAAGCCTGAAAAAGATTTAAAATACAGCATTAATTAGACATTCAAGGCTTCAATTTTAAAATCCTACATCAGAATGGTCCGTAATTACCTGAGTGACCCAATGGATATGTAGTATCTAACCCAGAGTTTGAATGAACCTGGCTTAACAGTAGGAATCCATTTTAGAGTAGCCTGAAGTAGAGTTAAATATGCCTTTAACAGCCTGAATATATGTCAAGATAGCTTTACTTTTAAGCCCTTAATTTTAAAGTCGTACATCAGAATACTCTGATATTACCTGAGGGACACACTGGATATGTGATGTCTCCCCCAGTCTAGGAAGGAAGCTGGCATAACATCAGGATTCCTTTTTAGAGTAGCCTGAAAAAGAGTAAAATATGCCTTTAACAGCCTGAAAAAGATTTAAAATATACCATTAATTAGACATTTAAGGCTTTAATTTTAAAATCCTACATCAGAATGGTCCTAAATTACCTGTGACCCAATGGATATGTATTGTAGATATTGTAGAACTGTAACTAACATTTTAGGACCATAACTCTTAAATTCTAAAACTACAACCTATTGTTCCAGACCTGCAATTTAACATTACATAACTGCAGTTTAACATTCTAGAACCAAAACCTAACCTTCTAGAACTGCAGCTTACCATTCTAGAACTACAATGTAACTGCAGAACTGCAGCCTAACATTCTTGAACTTAAAGCTAACATTGTAGAATGGCAGCTTAACATTCTAGAACTTCGTCCTAACATTCTAGAACTGCTAAGTAACATTCTAGAATTGTAACATTTTAAAAATTGTAAGTAACATTGGACCGCAACTGAAAATCTTAAGAAGTGCCTGGCTAGCTCTGTCGGTAGAGCATGAGACTCTTAATCTCAGGGTCGTGGGTTCGAGCCCCACGTTGGGCGGTGGTGTCTTAAAGAGTGGGAATCCGTGAGTTCTCTATAGTATCAAGTGGCTGTATTTGGGAAGATCGGCTGTCGATCGCAAGATTAGCAGTTCCATCCCAGTGTAAAAATCCCTGTAAATTACCAGACTAAAATGTGCCTGCATTCTACGATCATGGCCTGTGGTGACCTGCTGGTCATCAGATCATACTAAAGTCTGGTGACAATGCATGTTCAAATTCTAAAACTTCAACCTATTGATCTAGAACTGCAACTTAACATTCCAGAACTGCCTTTTAACATTCTTGAACTTAAACCTAACATTCTAGAACTGCAGATTATTGTTCTAAAACTCAAACCTAACAATCTAGAACTACAACATAAAATTTTAGAACTGTATTTAACATTTTAAGACTGTAATTAACATTTTAGGACCGCAACTCTTAAAATTCTGCAACTTCAACCTATTGTTCCAGAACTGAGACTTAACATTCCAGGACTGAAGGTTAACATTCTGAAACTTTGACCTATCATTCTAGATCGACAGCTTAACATTCTAGGAATTAAACCTAACGTTCTCCATAACAGCCTTAAAAAGATGTAAAATATACCATTAATTAGACATTCAAGGCTGTAATTTTACATTCCTACATCAGAATGGTCCTAAATTACCTGAGTGACCAAAGGGATATGTATAGTCTAACCCAGAGTTGGAATGAACCTGGCTAAACAGTAGGAATCCATTTTAGAGCAGCATGGAGAGTTAAATATGCCTTTAACAGCCTGAAAACTGTCAATATAGCTTTACTTTTAAGCCCTTAATTTTAACATTGTACATCAGAATGCTCTGATATTACCTGTGAGACACACTGGATAGGTGATGTCTCCCCCAGTCTAGGAATGAAGCTGGCATAACATCAGGATTCCTTTTTAGAGTAGCCTGAAAAAGAGTAAAATATTCCTTTAAAAGCCTGAAGAAGATTTAAAATACAGCAATAATTAGACATTCAAGGCTCCAATTTTAAAATCCTATATCAGAATGGTCCGTAATTACCTGAGTGACCCAATGGATATGTAGTATCTAACCCAGAGTTTGAATGAACCTGGCTTAACAGTAGGAATCCATTTTAGAGTAGCCTGAAGTAGAGTTAAATATGCCTTTAACAGCCTGAATATATGTCAATATAGCTTTACTTTTAAGCACTTAATTTTAAGTTCACACATCAGAATGCTCTGATATTACCTGAGGGACACACTGGATATGTGATGTCTCCCCCAGTCTTGGTATGATGCTGGCATAACCTAAGGATTCCTTTTTAGAGTAGCCTGAAAAAGAGTAAAATATGCCTTTAAAAGCCTGAAAAACATTTAAAATACAGCATTAATTAGACATTCAAGGCTCCAATTTTAAAATCCTATATCAGAATGGTCCGTAATTACCTGAGTGACCCAATGGATATGTAGTATCTAACCCAGAGTTTGAATGAACCTGGCTTATTAATAGGAATCCATTTTAGAGTAGCCTGAAGTAGAGTTAAATATGCCTTTAACAGCCTGAATATATGTCAACATAGCTTTACTTTTAAGCCCTTCATTTTAGAATCCTTCATCAGAATACTCTGATATTACCTGAGGGACACATTAGATATGTGATGTCTCCCCCAGTCTTGGAATGAAGCTGGAATAACATCAGGATTCCTTTTTAGAGTAGCCTAAAAAAGAGTAAAATATGCCTTTAAAAGCCTGAAGAAGATTTAAAATACAGCAATAATTAGACATTCAAAGCTTCAATTTTAAAATCTAAATCAGAATGGTCCTTAATTACCTGAGTGACCCAATGGATATGTATTGTCTAACCCAGAGTTTGAATGAACATGGCTTAACAGTAGGAATCCATTTTAGAGTGGCCTGAAGGAGAGTTAAATATGCCTTTAACAGCCTGAATATATGTCAAGATAGCTTTACTTTTAAGCCCTTAATTTTAAAGTCGTACATCAGAATACTCTGATATTACCTGAGGGACACACTGGATATGTGATGTCTCCCCCAGTCTAGGAATGAAGCTGGCATAACATCAGGATTCCTTTTTAGAGTAGCCTGAAAAAGAGTAAAATATGCCTTTAAAAGCCTGAAAAAGATTTAAAATACAGCATTAATTAGACATTCAAGGCTTCAATTTTAAAATCCTACATCAGAATGGTCCTTAATTACCTGAGTGACCCAATGGATATGTAGTATCTAACCCAGAGTTTGAATGAACCTGGCTTAACAGTAGGAATCCATTTTCGAGTGGCCTTAAGGAGAGTTAAATATGCCTTTAACAGCCTGAATATATGTCAACATAGCTTTACTTTTAAGCCCTTAATTTTAGAATCCTTCATCAGAATACTCTGATATTACCTGAGGGACACACTGGATATGTGATGTCTACCCCAGTCTTGGAATGAAGCTGGCATAACATCAGGATTCCTTTTTTAGAGTATTCTGAAAAATTGTAAAATATCCCTTTACAAGCCTGAAAAAGATTTAAAATACAGCATTAATTAGACATTCAAGGCTTCAATTTTAAAATCCTACATCAGAATGGTCCTTAATTACCTGAGTGACCCAATGGATATGTATTGTCTAACCCAGAGTTTGAATGAACATGGCTTAACAGTAGGAATCCATTTTAGAGTGGCCTGAAGGAGAGTAAAATATGCCTTTAACAGCCTGAATATATGTCAATATAGCTTTACTTTTAAGCCCTTTATTTTAGAATCCTTCATCAGAATACTCTGATATTACCTGAGGGACACACTGGATATGTGATGTCTCCCCCAGTCTTGGAATGAAGCTGGCATAACATCAGGATTCCTTTTAAAGTAGCCTGAAAAAGAGTAAAATATCCCTTTACAAGCCTGAAAAAGATTTAAAATACAGCATTAATTAGACATTCAAAGCTTCAATTTTAAAATCCTACTTAAAAATGGTCCTTAATTACCTGATTGACCCAATGGATATGTAGTGTCTAACCCAGAGTTTGAAATGAACCTGGCTTAACAGTAGAATCCATTTTAGAGTAGCCTGAAGTAGAGTTAAATATGCCTTTAACAGCCTGAATATATGTCAATATAGCTTTACTTTTAAGCCCTTAATTTTAGAATCCTTCATCAGAATACTCTGATATTACCTGAAGGACACACTGGGTATGTGATGTCTCCCCTAGACTTGGAATGAAGCTGGCATAACCTAAGGTTTCCTTTTTAGAGTAGCCTGAAAAAGAGTAAAATATGCCTTTAAAAGCCTGAAAAAGATTTAAAATACAGCATTAATTAGACATTCAAGGCTTCAATTTTAAAATCCTACATCAGAATGGTTCTTAATTACCTGAGTGACCCAATGGATATGTAGTGTCTAAGCCAGACTTTGAATGAACCTGGCTTAACAGTAGGAATCCATTTTAGAGTAGCCTGAAGGCGAGTTAAATATGCCTTTAACAGCCTGAATATATGTCAAGATAGCTTTACTTTTAAGCCCTTAATTTTAAAGTCGTACATCAGAATACTCTGATATTACCTGAGGGACACACTGGATATGTGATGTCTCCCCCAGTCTAGGAAGGAAGCTGGCATAACATCAGGATTCCTTTTTAGAGTAGCCTGAAAAAGAGTAAAATATGCCTTTACAAGCCTGAAAAAGATTTAAAATACAGCATTAATTAGACATTCAAAGCTTCAATTTAAAATCCTACATCAGAATGGTCCTTAATTACCTGAGTGACCCAATGGATATGTAGTGTCTAACCCAGAGTTTGAATGAACCTGGCTTAACAGTAGGAATCCATTTTAGAGTAGCCTGAAGGTTAGTTAAATATGCCTTTAAAAGCCTGAATATATGTCAAGATAGCTTTACTTTTAAGCCCTTAATTTTAAAGTCGTACATCAGAATACTCTGATATTACCTGAGGGATACACTGGATATGTGATGTCTCCCCCAGTCTAGGAATGAAGCTGGCATAACATCAGGATCCCTTTTTAGAGTAGCCTGAAAAAGAGTAAAATATGTCTTTTACAAGCCTGAAAAAGATTTAAAATACAGCATTAATTAGACATTCAAGGCTTCAATTTTAAAATCCGACATCAGAATGGTCCGTAATTACCTGAGTGACCCAATGGATATGTAGAATCTAACCCAGAGTTTGAATGAACCTGGCTTAACAGTAGGAATCCATTTTATAGTGGCCTGAAGGAGAGTTAAATATGCCTTTAACAGCCTGAATATATGTCAACATAGCTTTACTTTTAAGCCCTTAATTTTAGAGTCGTACATCAGATTGATCTGATATTACCTGCGTGAAACACTGGATATGTGATGTCTCCCCCAGACTTGGAATGAAGCTTTCATAACATCAGGATTCCTTTTTAGAGTACCCTGAATAAGAGTAAAATATCCCTTTAAAAGCCTGAAAAAGATTTAAAATACAGCATTAATTAGACATTCAAGGCTTCAATTTTAAAATCCTACATTTTTATGGTCCGTAATTACCTAAGTGACCCAATGGATATGTAGTATCTAACCCAGATTTTGAATGAACCTGGCTTAACAGTAGGAATCCATTTTAGAGTGGCCTGAAGGAGAGTTAAATATGCCTTTAACAGCCTGAATATATGTAAACATAGCTTTACTTTTAATAAGCCCTTTTAATTTTAGAATCCTTCATCAGAATACTCTGATATTACCTGAGGGACACACTGGATATGTAATGTCTCCCCCAGTCTTGGAATGAAGCTGGCATAACATCAGGATTCCTTTTTAGAGTAGCCTGAAAAAGAGTAAAATATGCCTTTAAAAGCCTGAAGAAGATTTAAAATACAGCATTAGACATTCATGGTTTCAATTTTAAAATCCTACATCAGAATGGTCCTTAATTACCTGAGTGACCCAATGGATATGTAGTATCTAACCCAGAGTTTGAATGAACCTGGCTTAACAGTAGGAATCCATTTTATAGTGGCCTGAAGGAGAGTTAAATATGCCTTTAACAGCCTGAATATATGTCAACATAGCTTTACTTTTAAGCCCTTAATTTTAGAATCCTTCATCAGAATACTCTGATATTACCTGAGGGACACACTGGATATGTGATGTCTCCCCAGTCTTGGAATGAAGCTGGCATAACATCAAGATTCCTTTTTAGAGTAGCCTGAAAAAGAGTAAAATATATCTTTAAAAGCCTGAAAAACATTTAAAATACAGCATTAGACATTCAAGGCTTCAATTTTAAAATCCTACATCAGAATGGTCCTTAATTACCTGAGTGACCCAATGGATATGGAGTGTCTAACCCAGATTTTGAATGAACCTGGCTTAACAGTAGGAATCCATTTTAGAGTAGCCTGAAGGAGAGCTAAATATGCCTTTAACAGCCTGAATTTATGTCAATATAGCTTTACTTTTAAGCCCTTAATTTTAAAATCGTACATCAGAATGCTCTGATATTAACTGAGGACACACTGGATATATGATGTCTCCCCAGTCTTGGAATGAAGCTGTCATAACATCTGGATTCCTTTTTAGAGTAGCCTGAAAAAGAGTAAAATATGCCTTTAAAAGCCTGAAAAGATTTAAAATACAGCATTAGACATTCAAGGCTTCAATTTTAAAATCCTACATCAGAATTGTCCTTAATTACCTGAGTGACCCAATGGATATTTAGTGTCTAACCCAGAGTTTGAATGAACCTGGCTTAACAGTAGGAATCCATTTTAGAGTGGACTGAAGGAGAGTTAAATATGCCTTTAACAGCCTTAATATATGTAAACATAGCTTTACTTTTAAGCCCTTAATTTTAGAATCCTTCATCAGAATACTATGATATTACCTGAGGGACACACTGGATATGTGATGTCTCCCCCAGTCTTGGAATGAAGCTGGCATAACATCAGGATTCCTTTTAGAGTAGCCTGAAAAAGAGTAAAATATGCCTTTAAAAGCCTGAAAAAGATTTAAAATACAGCATTAATTAGACATTCAAGGCTTCAATTTTAAAATCCTACATTATTATGGTCCGTAATTACCTGAGTGACCCAATGGATATGTAGTATCTAACCCAGAGTTTGAATGAACCTGGCTTAACAGTAGGAATCCATTTTAGAGTGGCCTGAAGGAGTGTTAAATATGCCTTTAACAGCCTGAATATATGTCAATATAGCTTTACTTTTAAGCCCTTAATTTTAAAGTCGTACATTAGATTGCTCTGATATTACCTGAGTGACACACTGGATATGTGATGTTTCCCCAGTCTTGGAATGAAGCTGGCATAACATCAGGATTCCTTTTTAGAGTAGCCTGAAAAAGAGTAAAATATGCCTTTAAGCCTGAAGAAGATTTAAAATACAGCATTAATTAGACATTCAAGGCTTCAATTTTAAAATCCTACATTATTATGGTCCGTAATTACCTGAGTGACCCAATGGATATGTACTATCTAACCCAGAGTTTGAATGAACCTGGCTTAACAGAAGGAATCCATTTGAGAGTAGCCTGAAGGAGAGCTAAATATGCCTTTAACAGCCTGAATTTATGTCAATATAGCTTTACTTTTAAGCCCTTAATTTTAGAATCCTTCATCAGAATACTCTGATATTACCTGAGGGACACACTGGATATGTGATGTCTCCCCCAGATTTGGATAGAAGCTGGCCTAACATCAGGATTCCTTTTAGAGTACCCTGAATAAGAGTAAAATATCCCTTAAAAGCCTGAAAAGATTTAAAATACAGCATTAATTAGACATTCAAGGCTTCAATTTTAAAATCCTACATCAGAATGGTCCTTAATTACCTGAGTGACCCAATGGATATGTAGTGTCTAAGCCAGAGTTTTAATGAACCTGGCTTAACAGTAGGAATCCATTTTAGAGTAGCCTGAAGGAGAGCTAAATATGCCTTTAACAGCCTGATTTTATGTCAATATAGCTTTACTTTTAAGCCCTTAATTTTAGAATCCTTCATCAGAATACTCTGATATTACATGAGGGACACACTGGATATCTGATGTCTCCCCAGTGTTGGAATGAAGCTGGCATAACATCAGTATTCCTTTTTTAGAGTACCCTGAAAAAGAGTAAAATATCCTTTAAAAGCCTGAAAAAGATTTAAAATACAGCATTAATTAGACATTCAAGGCTTCAATTTTAAAATCCTACATCAGAATGGTCCTTAATTACCTGAGTGACCCAATTTGGATATGTAGTATCTAACCCAGAGTTTGAATGAACCTGGCTTAATAGTAGGAATCCATTTTAGAGTGGCCTGTAGGAGTGTTAAATATGCCTTTAACAGCCTGAATATTTGTAAACATAGCTTTACTTTTAAGCCCTTAATTTTAGAATCCTTCATCAGAATACTCTGATATTACCTGAGGGACACACTGGATATGTGATGTCTCCCCCAGTCTTGGAATGAAGCTGGCATAACATCAGGATTCCTTTTTAGAGTAGCCTGAAAAAGAGTAAAATATGCCTTTAAAAGCCTGAAAAAGATTTAAAATACAGCATTAATTAGACATTCAAGGCTTCAATTTTAAAATCCTACATCAGAATGGTCCTTAATTACCTGAGTGACCCAATGGATATGTAGTATCTAACCCAGAGTTTGAATGAACCTGGCTTAACAGTAGGAATCCATTTTAGAGTAGCCTGAAGGAGAGTTAAATATGCCTTTAACAGCCTGAATATATGTCAATATAGCTTTACTTTTAAGCCCTTAATTTTAAATCCTTACATCAGAATACTCTGATATTACCTGAGGACACACTGGATATGTGATGTCTCCCCAGTCTTGGAATGAAGCTGGCATAACATAAGGATTCCTTTTAGAGTAGCCTGAAAAAAAGAGTAAAATATGTCTTTAAAAGCCTGAAAAAGATTTAAAATACAGCATTAATTAGACATTCAAGGCTTCAATTTTAAAATCCTACATCAGAATGGTCCTTAATTACCTGAGTGACCCAATGGATATGTAGTGTCTAACCCAGAGTTTTAATGAACCTGGCTTAACAGTAGGAATCCATTTTAGAGTAGCCTGAAGGAGAGTTAAATATGCCTTTAACAGCCTGAATATATGTCAATATAGCTTTACTTTTAAGCCCTTAATTTTAGAATCCTTCATCAGAATACTCTGATATTACTGAGGGACACACTGGATATGTGATGTCTCCCCCAGTCTTGGAATGAAGCTGGCATAACATCAGGATTCCTTTTTAGAGTACCCTGAAAAGAGTAAAATATCCCTTTAAAAGCCTGAAAAAGATTTAAAATACAGCATTAATTAGACATTCAAGGCTTCAATTTTAAAATCCTACATCAGAATGGTCCTTAATTACCTGAGTGACCCAATGGATATGTAGTATCTAACCCAGAAGTTTGAATGAACCTGGCTTAACAGTAGGAATCCATTTTAGAGTGGCCTGAAGGAGTGTTAAATATGCCTTTAACAGCCTGAATATATGTAAACATAGCTTTACTTTTAAGCCCTTAATTTTAGAATCCTTCATCAGAATACTCTGATATTACCTGAGGGACACACTGGATATGTGATGTCTCCCCCAGTCTTGGAATGAAGCTGGCATAACATCAGGATTCCTTTTTAGAGTAGCCTGAAAAAGAGTAAAATATGCCTTTAAAAGCCTGAAAAGATTTAAAATACAGCATTAATTAGACATTCAAGGCTTCAATTTTAAAATCCTACATCAGAATGGTCCTTAATTACCTGAGTGACCCAATGGATATGTAGTATCTAACCCAGATTTTGAATGAACCTGGCTTAACAGTAGGAATCCATTTTAGAGTGGCCTGAAGGAGAGTTAAATATGCCTTTAACAGCCTGAATATATGTCAACATAGCTTTACTTTTAAGCCCTTAATTTTAGAATCCTTCATCAGAATACTCTGATATTACCTGAGGGACACACTGGATATGTGATGTCTCCCCAGTCTTGGAATGAAGCTGGCATAACATCAGGATTCCTTTTAGAGTAGCCTGAAAAAGAGTAAAATATGCCTTTAAAAGCCTGAAAAGATTTAAAATACAGCATTAATTAGACATTCAAGGCTTCAATTTTAAAATCCTACATCAGAATGGTCCTTAATTACCTGAGTGACCCAATGGATATGTAGTATCTAACCCAGAGTTTGAATGAACCTGGCTTAACAGTAGGAATCCATTTTATAGTGGCCTGAAGGAGAGTTAAATATGCCTTTAACAGCCTGAATATATGTCAACATAGCTTTACTTTTAAGCCCTTAATTTTAGAATCCTTCATCAGAATACTCTGATATTACCTGAGGGACACACTGGATATGTGATGTCTCCCCCAGTCTTGGAATGAAGCTGGCATAACATCAAGATTCCTTTTTAGAGTAGCCGGAATAAGAGTAAAATATATCTTTTAAAAGCCTGAAAAACATTTAAAATACAGCATTAAGACATTCAAGGCTTCAATTTTAAAATCCTACATCAGAATGGTCCTTAATTACCTGAGTGACCCAATGGATATTTAGTGTCTAACCCAGAGTTTGAATGAACCTGGCTTAACAGTAGGAATCCATTTTAGAGTGGCCTGAAGGAGAGTTAAATATGCCTTTAACAGCCTGAATATATGTCAACATAGCTTTACTTTTAAGCCCTTAATTTTAGAATCCTTCATCAGAATACTCTGATATTACCTGAGGGACACACTGGATATGTGATGTCTCCCCCAGTCTTGGAATGAAGCTGGCATAACATCAGGATTCCTTTTTAGAGTAGCCTGAAAAAGAGTAAAATATGCCTTTAAAAGCCTGAAAAAGATTTAAAATACAGCATTAATTAGACATTCAAGGCTTCAATTTTAAAATCCTACATTATTATGGTCCGTAATTACCTGAGTGACCCAATGGATATGTAGTATCTAACCCAGAGTTTGAATGAACCTGGCTTAACAGTAGGAATCCATTTTAGAGTGGCCTGAAGGAGTGTTAAATATGCCTTTAACAGCCTGAATATATGTCAATATAGCTTTACTTTTAAGCCCTTAATTTTAAAGTCCTTACATTAGAATGCTCTGATATTACCTGAGGACACACTGGATATGTGATGTTTCCCCAGTCTTGGAATGAAGCTGGCATAACATCAGGATTCCTTTTTAGAGTAGCCTGAAAAAGAGTAAAATATGCCTTTAAAAGCCTGAAAGAAGATTTAAAATACAGCATTAATTAGACATTCAAGGCTTCAATTTAAAATCCTACATTAGAATGGTCCGTAATTACCTGAGTGACCCAATGGATATGTACTATCTAACCCAGAGTTTGAATGAACCTGGCTTAACAGAAGGAATCCATTTGAGAGTAGCCTGAAGGAGAGCTAAATATGCCTTTAACAGCCTGAATTTATGTCAATATAGCTTTACTTTTAAGCCCTTAATTTTAGAATCCTTCATCAGAATACTCTGATATTACCTGAGGGACACACTGGATATGTGATGTCTCCCCAGACTTGGATGAAGCTGGCTAACATCAGGATTCCTTTTTAGAGTACCCTGAAAAGAGTAAAATATCCCTTTAAAAGCCTGAAAAAGATTTAAAATACAGCATTAATTAGACATTCAAGGCTTCAATTTTAAAATCCTACATCAGAATGGTCCTTAATTACCTGAGTGACCCAATGGATATGTAGTGTCTAAGCCAGAGTTTTAATGAACCTGGCTTAACAGTAGGAATCCATTTTAGAGTAGCCTGAAGGAGAGCTAAATATGCCTTTAACAGCCTGATTTTATGTCAATATAGCTTTACTTTTAAGCCCTTAATTTTAGAATCCTTCATCAGAATACTCTGATATTACATGAGGGACACACTGGATATCTGATGTCTCCCCCAGTCTTGGAATGAAGCTGGCATAACATCAGTATTCCTTTTTAGAGTACCCTGAATAAGAGTAAAATATCCCTTTAAAAGCCTGAAAAAGATTTAAAATACAGCATTAATTAGACATTCAAGGCTTCAATTTTAAAATCCTAATGGATATGTAGTATCTAATCCAGAAATTGAATGAACCTGGCTTAATAGTAGGAATCCATTTTAGAGTGGCCTGAAGGAGTGTTAAATATGCCTTTAACAGCCTGAAATATGTAAACATAGCTTTACTTTTAAGCCCTTAATTTTAGAATCCTTCATAGACATTGAATACTCTGATATTACCTGAGGGACACACTGGATATGTGATGTTTCCCCAGTCTTGGAATGAAGCTGGCATAACATCAGGATTCCTTTTTAGAGTAGCCTGAAAAAGAGTAAAATATGCCTTTAAAAGCCTGAAAAATATTTAAAAATACCATTAATTAGACATTCAAGGCTTTAATTTTAAAATCCTACATCAGAATGGTCTGGATAATTACCTGAGTGACCCAATGGATATGTGTCTAGATGTTTGAATGAACCTGGCTTAACATTGTCAGGAACATTCCATTTTAGAACCAAAAACCTAAGTAGCCATTCTAGAACTACAATGTTGCAAATAGCCTAACATTTTAACTTAAGCCTAACATTGTCAGAAAGCTTTTAAGCCCTTAACATTTTAGAACTGCTAAGTAACATTCTAGAATAACATTTTAAAAATTATTAACATTTTAGGACAACTGAAAATCTTAAGAATGCCTGGCTAGCTCAGTCGGTAGAGCATGAGACTCTTAATTCAGGGAATGGGAAAGTGGGAATCCTTTTAGAGTTCTCTATCCATTTTGAATCGAATTAAGATTAGCAGTTCCATCCCAGTGTAAAAATCCTGTAAATTACCAGACTAAAATGTGCCTGCAGATCAGTGACCTGCCTCAGATACTAAAGTCTGGTGACAATGCATGTTCAAATTCTAAAACTTCAACCTATTGATCTAGAATAACTTAACATTCCAGGCATTTTAACATTCTTGAATTTTAAACCTAACATTTAGAACTGCAGATTATTGTTCTAAAACTCAAACCTAACAATCTAGAACTTTACAACATAAAATTTACACTGTATTTAACATTTTAAGACTGTAATTAACATTTTAGGACCGCAACTCTTAAAATTCTGCAACTTCAACCTATTGTTCCAGAACTGAACTAACATTCCAGGACTGAAGGTTAACATTCTGAAACTTTGACCTGGATATCATTCTAGATCCCCAGACAGCTTAACATGAATTAAACCTAACGTTCTCCATAGTATCAGGTTTTTAGGATTCCTTTTTAAGTAGCCTGAAAAACAAAAATATGCCTTTAAAGCATTGAAAAAGATGTAAAATATAGCATTAATTAGACATTTTCAAGGCTTAATTTTAAAATCCTACATCAGAATGGTCCTAAATTAATTACCTGAGGATATGTATAGTCTAACCCAGAGTTTGAATGAACCTGGCTTAACAGTAGGAATCCATTTTAGAGTGGCCTGAAGGAGAGTTAAATATGCCTTTAACAGCCTGAATATATGTCAATATAGCTTTACTTTTAAGCCCTTAATTTTAAGGTCACATCAGAATGCTCTGATATTACCTGAGGGACACACTGGATATGTGATGTCTCCCCAGTCTTGGAATGAAGCTGGCATAACATAAGGATTCCTTTTTTAGAGTAGCCTGAAAAAGAGTAAAATATGCCTTTAAAAGCCTGAAAAACATTTAAAATACAGCATTAATTAGACATTCAAGGCTTCAATTTTAAAATCCTATATCAGAATGGTCCTTAATTACCTGAGTGACCCAATGGATATGTAGTATCTAACCCAGAGTTTGAATGAACCTGGCTTAACAGTAGGAATCCATTTTAGAGTAGCCTGAAGTAGAGTTAAATATGCCTTTAACAGCCTGAATATATGTCAACATAGCTTTACTTTTAAGCCCTTCATTTTAGAATCCTTCATCAGAATACTCTGATATTACCTGAGGGACACACTGGATATGTGATGTCTCCCCCAGTCTTGGAATGAAGCTGGCCTAACATTAAGGATTCCTTTTTAGAGTAGCCTGAAAAGAGTAAAATATGCCTTTAAAAGCCTGAAAAAGATTTAAAATACAGCATTAATTAGACATTCAAGGCTTCAATTTTAAAATCCTACATCAGAATGGTCCTTAATTACCTGAGTGACCCAATGGATATGTAGTGTCTAACCCAGAGTTTGAATGAACCTGGCTTAACAGTAGGAATCCATTTTAGAGTGGCCTGAAGGAGAGTTAAATATGCCTTTAACAGCCTGAATATATGTCAATATAGCTTTACTTTTAAGCCCTTTATTTTAGAATCCTTCATCAGAATACTCTGATATTACCTGACGGACACACTGGGTATGTGATGTCTCCCCCAGTCTTGGAATGAAGCTGGCATAACATCAGGATTCCTTTTTAGAGTAGCCTGAAAAGAGTAAAATCCAAGCCTGAAAAGATTTAAAATACAGCATTAATTAGACATTCAAAGCTTCAATTTTAAAATCCTACATCAGAATGGTCCTTAATTACCTGAGTGACCCAATGGATATGTAGTGTCTATCCCACAGTTTGAATGAACCTGGCTTAACAGTAGGAATCCATTTTAGAGTAGCCTGAAGGCGAGTTAAATATGCCTTTAACAGCCTGAAAATATGTCAATATAGCTTTACTTTTAAGCCCTTAATTTTAAAGTTGTACATCAGAATACTCTGATATTACCTGAGGGACACACTGGATATGTGATGTCTACCCCAGTCTTGGAATGAAGCTGGCATAACATCAGGATTCCTTTTTTAGAGTATTCTGAAAAATTGTAAAATATCCCTTTACAAGCCTGAAAAAGATTTAAAATACAGCATTAATTAGACATTCAAGGCTTCAATTTTAAAATCCTACATCAGAATGGTCCTTAATTACCTGAGTGACCCAATGGATATGTATTGTCTAACCCAGAGTTTGAATGAACCTGGCTTAACAGTAGGAATCCATTTTAGAGTAGCCTGAAGGAGAGTTAAATATGCCTTTAACAGCCTGAATATATGTCAATATAGCTTTACTTTTAAGCCCTTAATTTTAGAATCCTTCATCAGAATACTCTGATATTACCTGAGGGACACACTGGATATGTGATGTCTCCCCCAGTCTGGGAATGAAGCTGGCATAACATAAGGATTCCTTTTAAAGTAGCCTGAAAAAGAGTAAAATATCCCTTTACAAGCCTGAAAAAGATTTAAAATACAGCATTAATTAGACATTCAAGGCTTCAATTTTAAAATCCTACATCAGAATGGTCCTTAATTACCTGAGTGACCCAATGGATATGTATTGTCTAACCCAGAGTTTGAATGAACATGGCTTAACAGTAGGAATCCATTTTAGAGTAGCCTGAAGGCGAGTTAAATATGCCTTTAACAGCCTGAATATATGTCAAGATAGCTTTACTTTTAAGCCCTTTATTTTAGAATCCTTCATCAGAATACTCTGATATTACCTGACGGACAAAATGGGTATGGGATGTCTCCCCGAGTCTTGGAATGAAGCTGGCATAACATAAGGATTCCTTTTTAGAGTAGCCTGAAAAAGAGTAAAATATGCCTTTAAAAGCCTGAAAAACATTTAAAATACAGCATTAATTAGACATTCAAGGCTCCAATTTTAAAATCCTACATTAGAATGGTCCTTAATTACCTGAGTGACCCAATGGATATGTATTGTCTAACCCAGAGTTTGAATGAACATGACTTAACAGTAGGAATCCATTTTAGAGTGGCCTGAAGGAGAGTTAAATATGCCTTTAACAGCCTGAATATATTTCAATATAGCTTTACTTTTAAGCCCTTTATTTTAGAATCCTTCATCAGAATACTCTGATATTACCTGAGGGACACCCTGGATATGTGATTACTCCCCCAGTCTAGGAATGAAGCTGGCATAACATCAGGATTCCTTTTTAGAGTAGCCTGAAAAATAGTAAAATATGCCTTTACAAGCCTGAAAAAGATTTAAAATACAGCATTAATTAGACATTCAAGGCTTCAATTTTAAAATCCTACATCAGAATGGTCCTTAATTACCTGAGTGACCCAATGGATATGTATTGTCTAACCCAGAGTTTGAATGAACATGTCTTAACAATAGGAATCCATTTTAGAGTGGCCTGAAGGAGAGTAAAATATGCCTTAAACAGCCTGAATATATGTCAATATAGCTTTACTTTTAAGCCCTTTATTTTAGAATCCTTCATCAGAATACTCTGATATTTCCTGACGGACACACTGGGTATGTGATGTCTCCCCGAGTCTTGGAATGAAGCTGGCATAACATCAGGATTCCTTTTTAGAGTAGCCTGAAAAAGAGTAAAATATCCCTTTACAAGCCTGAAAAAGATTTAAAATACAGGATTAATTAGACATTCAAAGCTTCAATTTTAAAATCCTACATCAGAATGGTCCTTAATTACCTGAGTGACCCAATGGATATGTAGTGTCTATCCCACAGTTTGAATGAACCTGGCTTAACAGTAGGAATCCATTTTAGAGTAGCCTGAAGGCGAGTTAAATATGCCTTTAACAGCCTGAATATATGTCAACATAGCTTTACTTTTAAGCCCTTAATTTTAGAATCCTTCATCAGAATACTCTGATATTACCTGAGGGACACACTGGATATGTGATGTCTCCCCCAGTCTAGGAATGAAGCTGGCATAACATCAGGATCCCTTTTTAGAGTAGCCTGAAAAAAGAGTAAAATATGCCTTTACAAGCCTGAAAAAGATTTAAAATACAGCATTAATTAGACATTCAAGGCTTCAATTTTAAAATCCTACATCAGAATGGTCCGTAATTACCTGAGTGACCCAATGGATATGTAGTATCTAACCCAGAGTTTGAATGAACCTGGCTTAACAGTAGGAATCCATTTTAGAGTAGCCTGAAGTAGAGTTAAATATGCCTTTAACAGCCTGAATATATGTCAAGATAGCTTTACTTTTAAGCCCTTAATTTTAAAGTCGTACATCAGAATACTCTGATATTACCTGAGGGACACACTGGATATGTGATGTCTCCCCCAGTCTAGGAAGGAAGCTGGCATAACATCAGGATTCCTTTTTAGAGTAGCCTGAAAAAGAGTAAAATATGCCTTTAACAGCCTGAAAAAGATTTAAAATATACCATTAATTAGACATTTAAGGCTTTAATTTTAAAATCCTACATCAGAATGGTCCTAAATTACCTGTGACCCAATGGATATGTATTGTAGATATTGTAGAACTGTAACTAACATTTTAGGACCATAACTCTTAAAATTCTAAAACTACAACCTATTGTTCCAGACCTGCAATTTAACATTACATAACTGCAGTTTAACATTCTAGAACCAAAACCTAACCTTCTAGAACTGCAGCTTACCATTCTAGAACTACAATGTAACTGCAGAACTGCAGCCTAACATTCTTGAACTTAAAGCTAACATTGTAGAATGGCAGCTTAACATTCTAGAACTTCGTCCTAACATTCTAGAACTGCTAAGTAACATTCTAGAATTGTAACATTTTAAAAATTGTAAGTAACATTTTAGGACCGCAACTGAAAATCTTAAGAAGTGCCTGGCTAGCTCTGTCGGTAGAGCATGAGACTCTTAATCTCAGGGTCGTGGGTTCGAGCCCCACGTTGGGCGGTGGTGTCTTAAAGAGTGGGAATCCGTGAGTTCTCTATAGTATCAAGTGGCTGTATTTGGGAAGATCGGCTGTCGATCGCAAGATTAGCAGTTCCATCCCAGTGTAAAAATCCCTGTAAATTACCAGACTAAAATGTGCCTGCATTCTACGATCATGGCCTGTGGTGACCTGCTGGTCATCAGATCATACTAAAGTCTGGTGACAATGCATGTTCAAATTCTAAAACTTCAACCTATTGATCTAGAACTGCAACTTAACATTCCAGAACTGCCTTTTAACATTCTTGAACTTAAACCTAACATTCTAGAACTGCAGATTATTGTTCTAAAACTCAAACCTAACAATCTAGAACTACAACATAAAATTTTAGAACTGTATTTAACATTTTAAGACTGTAATTAACATTTTAGGACCGCAACTCTTAAAATTCTGCAACTTCAACCTATTGTTCCAGAACTGAGACTTAACATTCCAGGACTGAAGGTTAACATTCTGAAACTTTGACCTATCATTCTAGATCGACAGCTTAACATTCTAGGAATTAAACCTAACGTTCTCCATAACAGCCTTAAAAAGATGTAAAATATACCATTAATTAGACATTCAAGGCTGTAATTTTACATTCCTACATCAGAATGGTCCTAAATTACCTGAGTGACCAAAGGGATATGTATAGTCTAACCCAGAGTTGGAATGAACCTGGCTAAACAGTAGGAATCCATTTTAGAGCAGCATGGAGAGTTAAATATGCCTTTAACAGCCTGAAAAACTGTCAATATAGCTTTACTTTTAAGCCCTTAATTTTAACATTGTACATCAGAATGCTCTGATATTACCTGTGAGACACACTGGATAGGTGATGTCTCCCCCAGTCTAGGAATGAAGCTGGCATAACATCAGGATTCCTTTTTAGAGTAGCCTGAAAAGAGTAAAATATTCCTTTAAAAGCCTGAAGAAGATTTAAAATACAGCAATAATTAGACATTCAAGGCTCCAATTTTAAAATCCTATATCAGAATGGTCCGTAATTACCTGAGTGACCCAATGGATATGTAGTATCTAACCCAGAGTTTGAATGAACCTGGCTTAACAGTAGGAATCCATTTTAGAGTAGCCTGAAGTAGAGTTAAATATGCCTTTAACAGCCTGAATATATGTCAATATAGCTTTACTTTTAAGCACTTAATTTTAAGTTCACACATCAGAATGCTCTGATATTACCTGAGGGACACACTGGATATGTGATGTCTCCCCAGTCTTGGTATGATGCTGGCATAACCTAAGGATTCCTTTTTAGAGTAGCCTGAAAAAAGAGTAAAATATGCCTTTAAAAGCCTGAAAAACATTTAAAATACAGCATTAATTAGACATTCAAGGCTCCAATTTTAAAATCCTATATCAGAATGGTCCGTAATTACCTGAGTGACCCAATGGATATGTAGTATCTAACCCAGAGTTTGAATGAACCTGGCTTATTAATAGGAATCCATTTTAGAGTAGCCTGAAGTAGAGTTAAATATGCCTTTAACAGCCTGAATATATGTCAACATAGCTTTACTTTTAAGCCCTTCATTTTAGAATCCTTCATCAGAATACTCTGATATTACCTGAGGGACACATTAGATATGTGATGTCTCCCCCAGTCTTGGAATGAAGCTGGAATAACATCAGGATTCCTTTTTAGAGTAGCCTAAAAAAGAGTAAAATATGCCTTTAAAAGCCTGAAGAAGATTTAAAATACAGCAATAATTAGACATTCAAAGCTTCAATTTTAAAATCATAAATCATAATGGTCCTTAATTAC
>JAEKDQ010000053.1:0-22000 GCA_026937815.1 Etheostoma perlongum
TAAAATACAGCATTAATTAGACATTCAAGGCTTCAATTTTAAAATCCTACATCAGAATGGTCCTTATTTACCTGAGTGACCCAATGGATATGTAGTGTCTAACCCAGAGTTTTAATTAACCTGGCTTAACAGTAGGAATCCATTTTATAGTGGCCTGAAGGAGAGTTAAATATGCCTTTAACAGCCTGAATATATGTCAACATAGCTTTACTTTTAAGCCCTTTATTTTAGAATCCTTCATCAGAAAACTCTGATATTACCTGAGGGACACACTGGAAATGTGATGTCTCCCCCAGTCTTGGAATGAAGCTGGCATAACATCAGGATTCCTTTTTAGATTAGCCTGAAAAAGAGTAAAATATGCCTTTAAAAGCCTGAAAAAGATTTAAAATACAGCATTAATTAGACTTTCAAGGCTTCAATTTTAAAATCCTACATCAGAATGGTCCGTAATAACCTGAGTGACCCAATGGATATGTAGTATCTAACCCAGAGTTTGAATGAACCTGGCTTAACAGTAGTAATCCATTTTAGAGTAGCCTGAAGGAGAGTTAAATATGCCTTTAACAGCCTGAATATATGTCAATATTGCTTTACTTTTAAGCACTTAATTTAAAAGTCGTACATCAGATTGCTCTGATATTACCTGCGTGACACAGTGGATATGTGATGTCTCCCCCAGTCTTGGAATGAAGCTGGCATAACCTAAGGTTTCCTTTTTAGAGTAGCCTGAAAAAGAGTAAAATATGCCTTTAAAAGCCTGAAGAAGATTTAAAATACAGCATTAGACATTCAAGACTTCAATTTTAAAATGCTACATCAGAATGGTCCTTAATTACCTGAGTGACCCAATGGATATGTAGTATCTAACCCAGAGTTTGAATGAACCTGGCTTAACAGTAGGAATCCATTTTATAGTGGCCTGAAGGAGAGTTAAATATGCCTTTAACAGCCTGAATATATGTCAACATAGCTTTACATTTAAGCCCTTAATTTTAGAATCCTTCATCAGAATACTCTGATATTACCTGAGGGACACAGTGGACATGTGATTTCTCCACCAGTCTTGGAATGAAGCTGGCATAACCTAAGGTTTCCTTTTTAGAGTAGCCTGAAAAAAAGAGTAAAATATGCCTATAAAAAGCCTGAAGAAGATTTAAAATACAGCATTAGACATTCAAGGCTTCAATTTTAAAATCCTACATCAGAATGGTCCTTAATTACCTGAGTGACCCAATGGATATGTAGTGTCTAACCCAGAGTTTGAATGAACCTGGCTTAACAGTAAGAATCCATTTTAGAGTAGCCTGAAGGAGAGCTAAATATGCCTTTAACAGCCTGAATATATGTCAATATAGCTTTAATTTTAAGCACTTCATTTTAAAGTCGTACATCAGATTGCTCTGATATTACCTGAGTGACACCCTGGATATGTGATGTCTCTCCCAATCTTGGAATGAAACTGGCATAACATCAGGATTCCTTTTAGAGTACCCTGAATAAGAGTAAAATATCCCTTTAAAAGCCTGAAAAAGATTTAAAATACATTATTAATTAGACATTCAAGGCTTCAATTTTAAAATCCTACATCAGAATGGTCCTTATTTACCTGAGTGACCCAATGGATATGTAGTGTCTATCCCAGAGTTTTAATTAACCTGGCTTAACAGTAGGAATCCATTTTATAGTGGCCTGAAGGAGAGTTAAATATGCCTTTAACAGCCTGAATATATGTCAACATAGCTTTACTTTTAAGCCCTTAATTTTAGAATCCTTCATCAGAATACTCTGATATTACCTGAGGGACATACTGGATATGTGATGTCTCATATAGACTTGGAATGAAGCTGGCATAACATCAGCATTCCTTTTTAGAGTAGCCTGAAAAAGAGTAAAATATGCCTTTAAAAGCCTGAAAAAGATTTAAAATACAGCATTAATTAAAAATTCAAGGCTTCAATTTTAAAATCCTACATCAGAATGTTCCGTAATAACCTGAGTGACCCAATGGATATGTAGTATCTAACACAGAGTTTGAATGAACCTGGCTTAACAGTAGGAATCCATTTTAGAGTAGCCTGAAGGAGAGTTAAATATGCCTTTAACAGCCTGAATATATGTCAATATAGCTTTACTTTTAAGCACTTAAATTTAAAGTCCTTCATCAGAATGCTCTGATATTACCTGAGTGACACACTGGATATGTGATGTCTCCCCAGATTGTAATGAAGCTGGCATAACATCAGGATTTCTTTTTAGAGCACCCTGAAAAAGAGTAAAATATCCTTTAAAAGCCTGAAAAAGATTTAAAATACAGCATTAATTTGACATTCAAGGCTTCAATTTTAAAATCCTCCTCATCAGAATGGTCCTTAATTACCTGCGTGACCAATGGATATGTAGTATCTAACCCAGAGTTTGAATGAACCTGGCTTAACAGTAGGAATCCATTTTAGAGTGGCCTGAAGGAGAGTTAAATATGCCTTTAACAGCCTGAATATATGTCAACATAGCTTTACATTTAAGCCCTTAATTTTACAATCCTTCATCAGAATACTCTGATATTACCTGAGGGACACACTGGATATGTGATGTCTCCCCCAGTCTTGGAATGAAGCTGGCATAACCTAAGGTTTCCTTTTTAGAGTAGCCTGAAAAAAGAGTAAAATATGCCTTTAAAAGCCTGAAAAAGATTTAAAATACAGCATTAATTAGACATTCAAGGCTTCAATTTTAAAATCCTACATCAGAATGGTCCTTAATTACCTGAGTGACCCAATGGATATGTAGTATCTAACCCAGAGTTTGAATGAACCTGGCTTAACAGTAGGAATCCATTTAGAGTGGCCTGAAGGAGAGTTAAATATGCCTTTAACAGCCTGAATATATGTCAATATATCTTTACTTTTAAGCCCTTAATTTTAGAATCCATCATTAGAATACTCTGATATTACATGAGGGACACACTGGATATGTGATGTCTCCCCCAGTCTTGGAATGAAGCTGGCATAACATCAGGATTCCTTTTTAGAGTAGCCTGAAAAGAGTAAAATATGCCTTTAAAAGCCTGAAAAAGATTTAAAATACAGCATTAATTAGACATTCAAGGCTTCAATTTTAAAATCCTATCATCAGAAAGGTCCTTAATTACCTGAGTGACCCAATGGATATGTAGTGTCTAACCCAGACTTTGAATGAACCTGGCTTAACAGTAGGAATCCATTTTAGAGTAGCCTGAAGGAGAGTTAAATATGCCTTTAACAGCCTGAATATATGTCAAGATAGTTTTACTTTTAAGCCCTTAATTTTAAAGTCATACATCAGAATACTCTGATATTACCTGAGGGACACAGTGGATATGTGATGTCTCCCGCAGATGTGGAATGAAACTGGCATAACATCAGGATTCCTTTTTAGAGTAGCCTGAAAAGAGTAAAATATGCCTATAAAAGCCTGAAGAAGATTTAAAATACTGCATTAGACATTCAAGGCTTCAATTTTAAAATCCTACATCAGAATGATCTGTAATTACCTGAGTGACCCAATGGATATGTAGTGTCTAACCCAGACTTTTAATAAACCTGGATAAACAGTAGGAATCCATTTTAGAGTGGCCTGAAGGAGAGTTAAATATGCCTTTAACAGCCTGAATATATGTCAACATAGCTTTACTTTTAAGCCCTTAATTTTAGAATCCTTCATCAGAATACTCTGATATTACCTGAGGGACATACTGGATATGTAATGTCTCATACAGACTTGGAATGAAGCTGGCATAACATCAGGATTCCTTTTTAGATTAGCCTGAAAAAGAGTAAAATATGCCTTTAAAAGCCTGAAAAAGATTTAAAATACAGCATTAATTAGACATTCAAGGCTTCAATTTTAAAATCCTACATCAGAATGGTCCTTAATTACCTGCGTGACACAATGGATATGTAGTATCTAACCCAGAGTTTTAATTAACCTGGCTTAACAGTAGGAATCCATTTTATATTGGCCTGAAGGTGAGTTAAATATGCCTTTAACAGCCTGAATATATGTCAACATAGCTTTACTTTTAAGCCCTTTATTTTAGAATCCTTCATCAGAAAACTCTGATATTACCTGAGGGACACACTGGAAATGTGATGTCTCCCCCAGTCTTGGAATGAAGCTGGCATAACATCAGGATTCCTTTTTAGATTAGCCTGAAAAAGAGTAAAATATGCCTTTAAAAGCCTGAAAAAGATTTAAAATACAGCATTAATTAAAAATTCAAGGCTTCAATTTTAAAATCCTACATCAGAATGGTCCGTAATAACCTGAGTGACCCAATGGATATGTAGTATCTAACCCAGAGTTTGAATGAACCTGGCTTAACAGTAGTAATCCATTTTAGAGTAGCCTGAAGGAGAGTTAAATATGCCTTTAACAGCCTGAATATATGTCAATAGAGCTTTACTTTTAAGCACTTAATTTTGAAGTCGTACATCAGATTGCTCTGATATTACCTGCATGACACAGTGGATATGTGATGTCTCCCGCAGATGTGGAATGAAACTGGCATAACATCAGGATTCCTTTTTAGAGTAGCCTGAAAAAGAGTAAAATATGCCTTTAAAAGCCTGAAGAAGATTTAAAATACAGCATTAGACATTCAAGACTTCAATTTTAAAATCCTACTTCATCAGAATGGTCCTTAATTACCTGAGTGACCCAATGGATATGTAGTATCTAACCCAGAGTTTGAATGAACCTGGCTTAACAGTAGGAATCCATTTTATAGTGGCCTGAAGGTGAGTTAAATATGCCTTTAACAGCCTGAATATATGTCAACATAGCTTTACTTTTAAGCCCTTTATTTTAGAATCCTTCATCAGAAAACTCTGATATTACCTGAGGGACACACTGGAAATGTGATGTCTCCCCCAGTCTTGGAATGAAGCTGGCATAACATCAGGATTCCTTTTTAGATTAGCCTGAAAAAGAGTAAAATATGCCTTTAAAAGCCTGAAAAAGATTTAAAATACAGCATTAATTAAAAATTCAAGGCTTCAATTTTAAAATCCTACATCAGAATGGTCCTTAATTACCTGAGTGACCCAATGGATATGTAGTATCTAACCCAGAGTTTGAATGAACCTGGCTTAACAGTAGGAATCCATTTTAGAGTAGCCTGAAGGAGAGTTAAATATGCCTTTAACAGCCTGAATATATGTCAATATAGCTTTACTTTTAAGCACTTAATTTTAAAGTCGTACATCAGATTGCTCTGATATTACCTGCATGACACACTGGATATGTGATGTCTCCCGCAGATGTGGAATGAAACTGGCATAACATCAGGATTCCTTTTTAGAGTAGCCTGAAAAAGAGTAAAATATGCCTTTAAAAGCCTGAAAAAGATTTAAAATACAGCATTAGACATTCAAGACTTCAATTTTAAAATGCTACATCAGAATGGTCCTTAATTACCTGAGTGACCCAATGGATATGTAGTATCTAACCCAGAGTTTGAATGAACCTGGCTTAACAGTAGGAATCCATTTTATAGTGGCCTGAAGGAGAGTTAAATATGCCTTTAACAGCCTGAATATATGTCAATATAGCTTTACTTTTAAGCCCTTAATTTTAGAATCCTTCATCAGAATACTCTGATATTACCTGAGGACACACTGGATATGTGATGTCTCCCCAGTCTTGGAATGAAGCTGGCATAACATCAGGATTCCTTTTTAGATTAGCCTGAAAAAGAGTAAAATATGCCTTTAAAAGCCTGAAAAAAAAAGATTTAAAATACAGCATTAATTAAACATTCAAGGCTTCAATTTTAAAATCCTACATCAGAATGGTCCTTAATAACCTGAGTGACCCAATGGATATGTAGTATCTAACACAGAGTTTGAATGAACCTGGCTTAACAGTAGGAATCCATTTTAGAGTAGCCTGAAGGAGAGTTAAATATGCCTTTAACAGCCTGAATATATGTCAATATAGCTTTACTTTTAAGCCCTTAATTTTAAATCGTACATCAGATTGCTCTGATATTACCTGAGTGACACACTGGATATGTGATGTCTCCCCAGATGTGGAATGAAGCTGGCATAACATCAGGATTCCTTTTAGAGCACCCTGAAAAAGTAAAATATGCCTTTAAAAGCCTGAAAAAGATTTAAAATACAGCATTAATTAGACATTCAAGGCTTCAATTTTAAAATCCTACATCAGAATGGTCCTTAATTACCTGAGTGACCCAATGGATATGTAGTATCTAACCCAGAGTTTGAATGAACCTGGCTTAACAGTAGGAATCCATTTTAGAGTGGCCTGAAGGAGAGTTAAATATGCCTTTAACAGCCTGAATATATGTCAATATAGCTTTACTTTTAAGCCCTTAATTTTAGAACCCTTCATCAGAATACTCTGATATTACCTGAGGGACACACTGGATATGTGATGTCTCCCCAAGTCTTGGAATGAAGCTGGCATAACATAAGGATTCCTTTTTAGAGTAGCCAGAAAAAGACTAAAATATGTCTTTAAAAGCTTGAAAAAGATTTAAAATACAGCATTAATTAGACATCTGGATTCCGTTTTAGAGTACCCTGAATAAGAGTAAAATATCCCTTTAAAAGCCTTTTAAAATACAGCATTAATTAGACATTCAAGGCTTCAATTTTAAAATCCTACATCAGAATGGTCCTTATTTACCTGAGTGACCCAATGGATATGTAGTATCTAACCCAGATTTTGAATGAACCTGGCTTAACAGTTGGAATCCATTTTAGAGTGGCCTGAAGGAGAGTTAAATATGCCTTTAACAGCTTGAATATATGTCAATATAGCTTTACTTATAAGCCCTTAATTTTAAAGTCCTACGTCAGATTGCTCTGATATTACCTGAGTGACAGACTGGATATGTGATGTCTCCCCCAGACTTGGAATGAAGCTGGCATAACATCAGGATTCCTTTTAGAGTACCCTGAAAAAGAGTAAAATATCCCTTTAAAAGCTTGAAAAAGATTTAAAATACAGCATTAATTAGACATTCAAGGCTTCAATTTCAAAATCCTACATCATAATGGTCCTTAATTACCTGAGTGACCCAATGGATATGTAGTATCTAACCCAAAGTTTGAATGAACCTGGCTTAACAGTAGGAATCCATTTTAGAGTGGCCTGAAGGAGAGTTAAATATGCCTTTAACAGCCTGAATATACGTAAACATAGCTTTACTTTAAGCCCTTCATTTTAGAATCCTTCATCAGAATACTCTGATATTACCTGAGGGACAGACTGGATATGTGATGTCTCTCCCAATCTTGGAATGAAGCTGGCATAACATAAGGATTCCTTTTTAGAGTAGCCTTAAAAAGAGTAAAATATGCCTTTAAAAGCCTGAAAAAGATTTAAAATACAGCATTAATTAGATTCATTCCCTGAATAAGCCCTTTTTAAAGCCTGAAAAAGATTTAAACTAAAATTAATTAGACATTCAAGGCTTCAATTTTAAAATCCTACATCAGAATGGTCCTTAATTACCTGAGTGACCCAATGGATATGTAGTATCTAACCCAGATTTTGAATGAACCTGGCTTAACAGTTGGAATCCATTTTAGAGTGGCCTGAAGGAGAGTTAAATATGCCTTTAACAGCTTGAATATATGTCAATATAGCTTTACTTATAAGCCCTTAATTTTAAAGTCGTACATCAGATTGCTCTGATATTACCTGAGTGACACACTGGATATGTGATGTCTCCCCCAGACTTGGAATGAAGCTGGCATAACATCAGGATTCCTTTTAGAGTACCCTGAAAAAGAGTAAAATATCCCTTTAAAAGCCTGAAAAAGATTTAAAATACAGCATTAATTAGACATTCAAGGCTTCAATTTTAAAATCCTACATCAGAATGGTCCTTAATTACCTGAGTGACCCAATGGATATGTAGTATCTAACCCAAAGTTTGAATGAACCTGGCTTAACAGTAGGAATCCATTTTAGAGTGGCCTGAAGGAGAGTTAAATATGCCTTTAACAGCCTGAATATATGTCAACATAGCTTTACTTTAAGCCCTTCATTTTAGAATCCTTCATCAGAATACTCTGATATTACCTGAGGGACACACTGGATATGTGATGTCTCCCCCAGTCTTGGAATGAAGCTGGCATAACATCAGGATTCCTTTTTAGAGTAGCCTGAAAAAGAGTAAAATATGCCTTTAAAAGCCTGAAAAAGATTTAAAATACAGCATTAATTAGACATTCAAGGCTTCAATTTTAAAATCCTACATCAGAATGGTCCTTAATTACCTGAGTGACCCAATGGATATGTAGTATCTAACCCAAAGTTTGAATGAACCTGGCTTAACAGTAGGAATCCATTTTAGAGTGACCTGAAGGAGAGTTAAATATGCCTTTAACAGCCTGAATATACGTAAACATAGCTTTACTTTAAGCCCTTCATTTTAGAATCCTTCATCAGAATACTCTGATATTACCTGAGGGACACACTGGATATGTGATGTCTCCCCCCAGTCTTGGAATGAAGCTGGCATAACATCAGGATTCCTTTTTAGAGTAGCCTGAAAAAGAGTAAAATATGCCTTTAAAAGCCTGAAAAAGATTTAAAATACAGCATTAATTAGACATTCAAGGCTTCAATTTTAAAATCCTACATCAGAATGGTCCTTAATTACCTGAGTGACACAATTGATATGTATTGTCAAACCCAGAGTTTGAATGAACCTGGCTTAACAGTAGGAATCCATTTTAGAGTGGCCTGAAGGAGAGTTAAATATGCCTTTAACCCTCCTAGCCCTGAGGCCATTTTTACAGTTCATTTTCCGTCTGGATTTATTTTATATAAAAGCCAATAAAACATCAACCCTGTTGTCTACAGTGAAGATATGAACATCATTTTTTTTCAGGACAAACTGGGTTAGTAGAATATTTGGGTTGCAATGAGGTCACTTGAATGTTAAAAATGGTTGTAGGACCTTAAAGACAAATAAATAAAGAAAACGGAACATGACTCTTCCAGATATGTATTGATATCACAGACATATAGGTAAAACCTAAGCCATTTTACTCTCTAAAACACTTCTCATATGTCTTGGGAGTCACACTGTGAAGAAATAATCATTATAACTTTTACAGATGACAAAATACAGACATTTTTTCAAAAAAAGTCCAGACGCTTTTGCCCTCATGACATTTACCTATGCCAATAATAACATAATAATGTCATATTTATTGATATTACACCCACAACAATGCTACACAAGCATTTGTGTGTCTAAAACAGTTCTTCTATATGCAAAAATAAACATAATAAACATTATAACTCATATAAAGCACATACTATTTACATTTCTTCAAAAAAGGCCCAAATATATAATATATAATGCAAATATATGCCATATCTCAAACCAATGAGGCCATTTCCGCTATAAAATGGTAGATATCTATCTTGTTCCGCTCTAGCAGCTTTGATTGCATGCTAGAGACGTTGACAGGAAGTGTTGGCAGAGTAGGAAGTGCTTGGAGGGCTACAATCTTTCAGCCTCCATAGTCTTTGGCTGATGTCTCCCATATATGGGCATACCGGTCCCTGTACTTCCTGTAAACACAGACGAGAGAGAGAGCAGAGCGGGAGCGGCCGGCTTGCCAGCAAAACGCGATGAATTATGGACATAAAGTGGATTAATCTGGGATTTAAAGGTATGGATTTAAAGCCCAACAACCCCTAAAGAGGCTGGAAGTTCCAGGATGGATAGAAAATCACCTGTAGAGGCTAAAAGGACACGGAAAAGACCGCCGGAAAGGCTAATTTTCAGGATTCAGGATATTTTGGGTGAGTCGCTGCGTTGTATTGTTTAAAAGTTATTAAACTATGAATCAGAGGTGATTTTTTGATCGTGGGCGAGCCTCTCGGTCTCACAGGGTTAACAGCTTGAATATATGTCAATATAGCTTTACTTATAAGCCCTTAATTTTAAAGTCGTACATCAGATTGCTCTGATATTACCTGAGTGACACACTGGATATGTGATGTCTCCCCCAGATGTGTAATGAAGCTGGCATATCATCAGGATTTCTTTTTAGAGTACCCTGAATAAGAGTAAAATATGCCTTAAAAAGCCTGAAAAAGATTTAAAATACAGCATTAATTAGACATTCAAGGCTTCAATTTTAAAAGCCTACATCAGAATAGTCCTTAATTACCTGAGTCACACAATGGATATGTAGTATCTAACCCAGAGTTTGAATGAACCTGGCTTAACAGTAGGAATCCATTTTAGAGTAGCCTGAAGGAGAGCTAAATATGCCTTTAACAGCCTGAATATATGTCAATATAGCTTTACTTTTAAGCCCTTACTTTTAGAAACCTTCATCAGAATACTCTGATATTTTATGAGGGACACACTGGATATGTGATGTCTCCCCCAGTCTTGGAATGAAGCTGGCATAACATCAGCATTCCTTTTTAGATTAGCCTGAAAAAAGAGTAAAATATCCCTTTAAAAGCCTGAAAAAGATTTAAAATACAGCATTAATTAGACATTCAAGGCTTCAATTTTAAAATCCTACATCAGAATGGTCCGTAATTACCTGAGTGACCCAATGGATATGTATTATCTAACCCAGAGTTTGAATGAACCTGGTTTAACAGTAGGAATCCATTTTAGAGTAGCCTGAAGGAGAGTTAAATATGCCTTTAACAGCTTGAATATACGTAAACATAGCTTTACTTTAAGCCCTTAATTTTAGAATCCTTCATCAGAATACTCTGATATTACCTGAGGGACACATTGGATATGTGATGTCTCCCCCAGTCTTGGAATGAAGCTGGCATAACATCAGGATTCCTTTTTAGAGTAGCCTGAAAAAAAGAGTAAAATATGCCTTTAAAAGCCTGAAAAAGATTTAAAATACAGCATTAATTAGACATTCAAGGCTTCAATTTTAAAATCCTACATCAGAATGGTCCTTAATTACCTGAGTGACCCAATGGATATGTATTATCTAACCCAGAGTTTGAATGAACCTGGTTTAACAGTAGGAATCCATTTTAGAGTAGCCTGAAGGAGAGTTAAATATGCCTTTAACAGCTTGAATATACGTGAACATAGCTTTACTTTAAGCCCTTAATTTTAGAATCCTTCATCAGAATACTCTTATATTACCTGAGGGACACATTGGATATGTGATGTCTCCCCCAGTCTTGGAATGAAGCTGGCATAACATCAGGATTCCTTTTTAGAGTAGCCTGAAAAAAAGAGTAAAATATGCCTTTAAAAGCCTGAAAAAGATTTAAAATACAGCATTAATTAGACATTCAAGGCTTCAATTTTAAAATCCTACATCAGAATGGTCCGTAATAACCTGAGTGACCCAATGTATATGTAGTATCTAACCCAGAGTTTGAATGAACCTGGCTTAACAGTAGTAATCCATTTTAGAGTAGCCTGAAGGAGAGTTAAATATGCCTTTAACAGCCTGAATATATGTCAATATAGCTTTACTTTTAAGCCCTAATTTTAAATCCTACATCAGAATGCTCTGATATTACCTGAGTGACACAGTGGATATGTGATGTCTCCCCAGTCTTGGAATGAAGCTGGCATAACCTCAAGGTTTCCTTTTTAGAGTAGCCTTAAAAAAAAGAGTAAAATATGCCTTTAAAAGCCTGAAAAGATTTAAAATATACAGCATTAATTAGACATTCAAGGCTTCAATTTTAAAATCCTACATCAGAATGGTCCTTAATTACCTGAGTGACCCAATGGATATGTAGTGTCTAACCCAGAGTTTGAATGAACCTGGCTTAACAGTAGGAATCCATTTTAGAGTAGCCTGAAGGAGAGCTAAAAATGCCTTTAACAGCCTGAATATATGTCAATATAGCTTTAATTTTAAGCCCTTCATTTTAAAGTCCTTCATCAGAATGCTCTGATATTACCTGAGGACACACTGGATATGTGATGTCTCCCCAATCTTGGAATGAAACTGGCATAACATCAGGATTCCTTTTAGAGTACCCTGAATAAGAGTAAAATATCCCTTTACAAGCCTGAAAAAGATTTAAAATACAGCATTAATTAGACATTCAAGGCTTCAATTTTAAAATCCTATCATCAGAAAGGTCCTTAATTACCTGAGTGACCCAATGGATATGTAGTGTCTAACCCAGAGTTTTAATTAACCTGGCTTAACAGTAGGAATCCATTTTAGAGTGGCCTGAAGGAGAGTTAAATATGCCTTTAACAGCCTGAATATATGTCAATATATCTTTACTTTTAAGCCCTTAATTTTAGAATCCTTAATCAGAATACTCTGATATTACCTGAGGGACACACTGGATATGTGATGTCTCCCCCAGTCTTGGAATGAAGCTGGCATAACATCAGGATTCCTTTTTTAGAGTAGCCTGAAAAAGAGTAAAATATGCCTTTAAAAGCCTGAAAAGATTTAAAATACAGCATTAATTAGACATTCAAGGCTTCAATTTTAAAATCCTACATCAGAATGGTCCTTAATTACCTGAGTGACCCAATGGATATGTAGTGTCTAACCCAGAGTTTGAATGAACCTGGCTTAACAGTAGGAATCCATTTTAGAGTAGCCTGAAGGAGAGCTAAATATGCCTTTAACAGTCTCAATATATGTCAATATAGCTTTACTTTTAAGCACTTAATTTTAAAGTCTTACATCAAATTGGTCGTATATTACTTGAGTGACACACTGGATATGTGATGTCTCTCCCAATCTTGGAATGAATCTGGCATAACATAAGGATTCCTTTTTAGAGCAGCCTGAATAAGAGTAAAATATGCCTTTAAAAGCCTGAAAAAGATTTAAAATACAGCATTAATTAGACATTCAAGGCTTCAATTTTAAAATCCTACATCAGAATGGTCCTTAATTACCTGAGTGACCCAATATATATGTAGTATCTAAGCCAGAGTTAGAATGAACCTGGCTTAACAGTAGGAATCCATTTTAGAGTGGCCTGAAGGAGAGTTAAATATGCCTTTAACAGCCTGAATATATGTCAATATATCTTTACTTTAAGCCCTTAATTTTAGAATCCATCATCAGAATAATCTGATATTACATGAGGGACACACTGGATATGTGATGTCTCCCCCAGTCTTGGACTGAAGCTGGCATAACATCAGGATTCCTTTTTAGAGTAGCCTTAAAAAGAGTAAAATATGCCTTTAAAAGCCTGAAAAAGATTTAAAATACAGCATTAATTAGACATTCAAGGCTTCAATTTTAAAATCCTACATCAGAATGGTCCTTAATTACCTGAGTGACCCAATGGATATGTAGTATCTAACACAGAGTTTGAATGAACCTGGCTTAACAGTAGGAATCCATTTTAGAGTAGCTTGAAGGAGAGTTAAATATGCCTTTAACAGCCTGAATATATGTCAATATAGCTTTACTTTTAAGCACTTAAATTTAAAGTCGTACATCAGATTGCTCTGATATTACCTGAGTGACACACTGGATATGTGATGTCTCCCCCAGATGTGTAATGACTCTGAGCCCTGAGGCCATTTTTACAGTTCATTTTCCGTCTGGATTTATTTTATATAAAAGCCAATAAAACATCAACCCTGTTGTCTACAGTGAAGATATGAACATCATTTTTTTCAGGACAAACTGGGTTAGTAGAATATTTGGGTTGCAATGAGGTCACTTGAATGTTAAAAATGGTTGTAGGACCTTAAAGACAAATAAATAAAGAAAACGGAACATGACTCTTCCAGATATGTATTGATATCACAGACATATAGGTAAAACCTAAGCCATTTTACTCTCTAAAACACTTCTCATATGTCTTGGGAGTCACACTGTGAAGAAATAATCATTATAACTTTTACAGATGACAAAATACAGACATTTTTTTCAAAAAAAAAGTCCAGACGCTTTTGCCCTCATGACATTTACCTATGCCAATAATAACATAATAATGTCATATTTATTGATATTACACCCACAACAATGCTACAAAGCATTTGTGTGTCTAAAACAGTTCTTCTATATGCAAAAATAAACATAATAAACATTATAACTCATATAAAGCACATACTATTTACATTTCTTCAAAAAAGGCCCAAATATATAATATATAATGCAAATATATGCCATATCTCAAACCAATGAGGCCATTTCCGCTATAAAATGGTAGATATCTATCTTGTTCCGCTCTAGCAGCTTTGATTGCATGCTAGAGAGTTTTACCTTGACAGGAAGTGTTGGACGTGTAGGAAGTGCAGGGAGGGGCTAGATTCTTTCAGCCTCCATAGCCTTTGGCTGATGTCTCCCATATATGGGCATACCGGTCCCTGTACTTCCTGTAAACACAGACGAGAGAGGGGAGCAGAGCAGCATTAATTAGACATTCAAAAACGCGATGAATTATGGACATAAAGTGGATTAATCTGGGATTTAAAGGTATGGATTTAAAGCCCAACAACCCCTAAAGAGGCTGGAAGTTCCAGGATGGATAGAAAATCACCTGTAGAGGCTAAAGGACACGGAAAAGACCTTTAAAGGCTAATTCGTCAGGATTCAGGATAGCCATTTTGGGTGAGTTAAGCTGCGTTGTATTGTTTAAAAGTTATTAAACTATGAATCAGAGGTGATTTTTTTGATGGATATGTGAGCCTCTCCCAGTCTCCCAGGAATGGGCATAACATCAGGATTTCTTTTTTAGAACCTGAATAAGAGTAAAATATCCTTTAAAAGCCTGAAAAAGATTTAAAATACAGCATTAATTAGACATTCAAGGCTTCAATTTTAAAATCCTACATCAGAATGGTCCTTAATTACCTGAGTGACCAATGGATATGTAGTGTCTAACCCAGAGTTTTAAATGAACCTGGCTTAACAGTAGGAATCCATTTTATAGTGGCCTGAAGGTGAGTTAAATATGCCTTTAACAGCCTGAATATATGTCAACATAGCTTTACTTTTAAGCCCTTTAATTTTAGAATCCTTCATCAGAAAACTCTGATATTACCTGAGGGACACACTGGATATGTGATGTCTCCCCAGTCTTGGAATGAAGCTGGCATAACATCAGGATTCCTTTTAGATTAGCCTGAAAAAAAGAGTAAAATATGCCTTTAAAAGCCTGAAAAAGATTTAAAATACAGCATTAATTAAAAATTCAAGGCTTCAATTTTAAAATCCTACATCAGAATGGTCCGTAATAACCTGAGTGACCCAATGGATATGTAGTATCTAACCCAGAGTTTGAATGAACCTGGCTTAACAGTAGTAATCCATTTTAGAGTAGCCTGAAGGAGAGTTAAATATGCCTTTAACAGCCTGAATATATGTCAATAGAGCTTTACTTTTAAGCACTTAATTTTGAAGTCGTACATCAGATTGCTCTGATATTACCTGCATGACACAGTGGATATGTGATGTCTCCCGCAGATGTGGAATGAAACTGGCATAACATCAGGATTCCTTTTTAGAGTAGCCTGAAAAAGAGTAAAATATGCCTTTAAAAGCCTGAAGAAGATTTAAAATACAGCATTAGACATTCAAGGCTTCAATTTTAAAATCCTACATCAGAATGGTCCTTAATTACCTGAGTGACCCAATGGATATGTAGTATCTAACCCAGAGTTTGAATGAACCTGGCTTAACAGTAGGAATCCATTTTATAGTGGCCTGAAGGAGAGTTAAATATGCCTTTAACAGCCTGAATATATGTCAACATAGCTTTACTTTTAAGCCCTTAATTTTAGAATCCTTCATCAGAATACTCTGATATTACCTGAGGGACACACTGGATATGTGATGTCTCCCCAGTCTTGGAATGAAGCTGGCATAAATCAGGATTCCTTTTTAGATTAGCCTGAAAAAGAGTAAAATATGCCTTTAAAAGCCTGAAAAAGATTTAAAATACAGCATTAATTAAAAATTCAAGGCTTCAATTTTAAAATCCTACATCAGAATGTCCGTAATAACCTGAGTGACCCAATGGATATGTAGTATCTAACACAGAGTTTGAATGAACCTGGCTTAACAGTAGGAATCCATTTTAGAGTAGCCTGAAGGAGAGTTAAATATGCCTTTAACAGCCTGAATATATGTCAATATAGCTTTACTTTTAAGCACTTAAATTTAAAGTCGTACATCAGATTGCTCTGATATTACCTGAGTGACACACTGGATATGTGATGTCTCCCCCAGATTGGAATGAAGCTGGCATAACATCAGGATTTCCTTTTTAGAGTACCCTGAATAAGAGTAAAATATCCCTTTAAAAGCCTGAAAAAGATTTAAAATACAGCATTAATTAGACATTCAAGGCTTCAATTTTAAAATCCTACATCAGAATGGTCCTTAATTACCTGAGTGACCCAATGGATATGTAGTATCTAACCCAGAGTTTGAATGAACCTGGCTTAACAGTAGGAATCCATTTTAGAGTGGCCTGAAGGAGAGTTAAATATGCCTTTAACAGCCTGAATATATGTCAATATAGCTTTACTTTTAAGCCCTTAATTTTAGAACCCTTCATCAGAATACTTTGATATTACCTGAGGGACACACTGGATATGTGATGTCTCCCCAAGTCTTGGAATGAAGCTGGCATAACATAAGGATTCCTTTTTAGAGTAGCCAGAAAAAGACTAAAATATGTCTTTAAAAGCCTGAAAAACATTTAAAATACAGCATTAATTAGACATCAGGATTCCTTTTTAGAGTACCCTGAATAAGAGTAAAATATCCCTTTAAAAGCCTGAAAAAGATTTAAAATACAGCATTAATTAGACATTCAAGGCTTCAATTTTAAAATCCTACATCAGAATGGTCCTTATTTACCTGAGTGACCCAATGGATATGTAGTATCTAACCCAGATTTTGAATGAACCTGGCTTAACAGTTGGAATCCATTTTAGAGTGGCCTGAAGGAGAGTTAAATATGCCTTTAACAGCTTGAATATATGTCAATATAGCTTTACTTTTAAGCCCTTAATTTTAAATCCTTCATCAGAATGCTCTGATATTACCTGAGTGACAGACTGGATATGTGATGTCTCCCCCAGACTTGGAATGAAGCTGGCATAACATCAGGATTCCTTTTAGAGTACCCTGAAAAAGAGTAAAATATGCCTTTAAAAGCCTGAAAAAGATTTAAAATACAGCATTAATTAGACATTCAAGGCTTCAATTTTAAAATCCTACATCAGAATGGTCCTTAATTACCTGAGTGACCCAATGGATATGTAGTATCTAACCCAAAGTTTGAATGAACCTGGCTTAACAGTAGGAATCCATTTTAGAGTGGCCTGAAGGAGAGTTAAATATGCCTTTAACAGCCTGAATATATGTCAACATAGCTTTACTTTAAGCCCTTAATTTTAGAATCCTTCATCAGAATACTCTGATATTACCTGAGGGACACACTGGATATGTGATGTCTCTCCCAATCTTGGAATGAAGCTGGCATAACATCAGGATTCCTTTTTAGAGTAGCCTGAAAAAGAGTAAAATATGCCTTTAAAAGCCTGAAAAAGATTTAAAATACAGCATTAATTAGACATTCAAGGCTTCAATTTTAAAATCCTACATCAGAATGGTCCTTAATTACTTGAATGACCCAATGGATATGTAGTGTCTAACCCAGAGTTTGAATGAACCTGGCTTAACAGTAGGAATCCATTTTAGAGTGGCCTGAAGGAGAGTTAAATATGCCTTTAACAGCCTGAATATATGTCAACATAGCTTTACTTTTAAGCCCTTAATTTTAGAATCCTTCATCAGAATGCTCTGATATTACCTGAGGACACACTGGATATGTGATGTCTCCCCAGTCTTGGAATGAAGCTGGCATAACATCAGGATTCCTTTTAGAGTAGCCTGAAAAAGAGTAAAATATGCCTTTAAAAGCCTGAAAAAGATTTAAAATACAGCATTAATTAGACATTCAAGGCTTCAATTTTAAAATCCTACATCAGAATGGTCCTTAATTACCTGAGTGACCCAATGGATATGTATTGTCTAACCCAGAGTTTGAATGAACATGGCTTAACAGTAGGAATCCATTTTAGAGTGGCCTGAAGGAGAGTTAAATATGCCTTTAACAGCCTGAATATATGTCAATATAGCTTTACTTTTAAGCCCTTAAGTTTAGAATCCTTCATCAGAATGCTCTGATATTACCCGAGGGACACACTGGATATGTGATGTCTCCCCCAGTCTTGGAATGAAGCTGGCATAACATCAGGATTCCTTTTTAGAGTAGCCTGAAAAAGAGTAAAATATGCCTTTAAAAGCCTGAAAAGATTTAAAATACAGCATTAATTAGACATTCAAGGCTTCAATTTTAAAATCCTACATCAGAATGGTCCTTAATTACCTGAGTGACCCAATGGATATGTATTGTCTAACCCAGAGTTTGAATGAACCTGGCTTAACAGTAGGAATCCATTTTAGAGTTGCCTGAAGGAGAGTTAAATATGCCTTTAACAGCCTGAATATATGTCAATATAGCTTTACTTTTAAGCCCTTAATTTTAGAATCCTTCATCAGAATACTCTGATATTACCTGAGGACACACTGGGTATGTGATGTCTCCCCCAGTCTTGGAATGAAGCTGGCATAACATCAGGATTCCTTTTAGAGTAGCCTGAAAAAGAGTAAAATATGCCTTTAAAAGCCTGAAAAATATTTAAAATACAGCATTAATTAGACATTCAAAGCTTCAATTTTAAAATCCTACATCAGAATGGTCCTTAATTACCTGAGTGACCCAATGGATATGTAGTATCTAACCCAGAGTTTGAATGAACCTGGCTTAACAGTAGGAATCCATTTTAGAGTTGCCTGAAGGAGAGTTAAATATGCCTTTAACAGCCTGAATATATGTCAATATAGCTTTACTTTTAAGCCCTTAATTTTAGAATCCTTCATCAGAATGCTCTGATATTACCTGAGGGACACACTGGATATGTGATGTCTCCCCCAGTCTTGGAATGAAGCTGGCATAACATCAGGATTCCTTTTTAGAGTAGCCTGAAAAAGAGTAAAATATGCCTTTAAAAGCCTGAAAAAGATTTAAAATACAGCATTAATTAGACATTCAAGGCTTCAATTTTAAAATCCTACATCAGAATGGTCCTTAATTACCTGAGTGACCCAATGGATATGTAGTGTCTAACCCAGAGTTTGAATGAACCTGGCTTAACAGTAGGAATCCATTTTAGAGTAGCCTGAAGGAGAGTTAAATATGCCTTTAACAGCCTGAATATATGTCAATATAGCTTTACTTTTAAGCCCTTAATTTTAGAATCCTTCATCAGAATACTCTGATATTACCTGAGGACACACTGGATATGTGATGTCTCCCCAGACTTGGAATGAAGCTGGCATAACATCAGGATTCCTTTTAGAGTACCCTGAAAAGAATAAAATATCCTTTAAAGCCTGAAAAAGATTTAAAATACAGCATTAATTAGACATTCAAGGCTTCAATTTTAAAATCCTACATCAGAATGGTCCTTAATTACCTGAGTGACCCAATGGATATGTAGTATCTAACCCAGAGTTTTAATGAACCTGGCTTAACAGTAGGAATCCATTTTATAGTGGCCTGAAGGAGAGTTAAATATGCCTTTAACAGCCTGAATATATGTCAATATAGCTTTACTTTTAAGCCCTTAATTTTAGAATCCTTCATCAGAATCTGATATTACCTGAGGACACACTGGATATGTGATGTCTCCCCCAGTCTTGGAATGAAGCTGGCATAACATCAGGATTCCTTTTTAGAGTACCCTGAAAAAGAGTAAAATATGCCTTTAAAAGCCTGAAAAAGATTTAAAATACAGCATTAATTAGACATTCAAGGCTTCAATTTTAAAATCCTACATCAGAATGGTCCTTAATTACCTGAGTGACCCAATGGATATGTAGTATCTAACCCAGAGTTTGAATGAACCTGGCTTAACAGTAGGAATCCATTTTAGAGTAGCCTGAAGGAGAGTTAAATATGCCTTTAACAGCCTGAATATATGTCAATATAGCTTTACTTTTAAGCCCTTAATTTTAGAATCCTTCATCAGAATGCTCTGATATTACCTGAGGACACACTGGATATGTGATGTCTCCCCCAGTCTTGGAATGAAGCTGGCATAACATCAGGATTCCTTTTAGAGTAGCCTGAAAAAGAGTAAAATATGCCTTTAAAAGCCTGAAAAACATTTAAAATACAGCATTAATTAGACATTCAAGGCTTCAATTTTAAAATCCTACATCAGAATGGTCCTTAATTACCTGAGTGACCCAATGGATATGTATTGTCTAACCCAGAGTTTGAATGAACCTGGCTTAACAGTAGGAATCCATTTTAGAGTGGCCTGAAGGAGAGTTAAATATGCCTTTAACAGCCTGAATATATGTCAATATAGCTTTACTTTTAAGCCCTTAATTTTAAAGGTCCTACATCAGAATTGCTCTGATATTACCTGAGGACACACTGGATATGTGATGTCTCCCCAGTCTTGGAATGAAGCTGGCATAACATCAGGATTCCTTTTAGAGTACCCTGAAAAAGAGTAAAATATGCCTTTAAAAGCCTGAAAAAGATTTAAAATACAGCATTAATTAGACATTCAAGGCTTCAATTTTAAAATCCTACATCAGAATGGTCCTTATTACCTGAGTGACCCAATGGATATGTAGTATCTAACCCAGATTTGAATGAACCTGGCTTAACAGTAGGAATCCATTTTAGAGTGGCCTGAAGGAGAGTTAAATATGCCTTTAACAGCCTGAATATATGTCAATATAGCTTTACTTTTAAGCCCTTAATTTTAGAATCCTTCATCAGAATGCTCTGATATTACCTGAGGACACACTGGATATGTGATGTCTCCCCAGTCTTGGAATGAAGCTGGCATAACATCAGGATTCCTTTTTAGAGTAGCCTGAAAAAGAGTAAAATATGCCTTTAAAAGCCTGAAAAGATTTAAAATACAGCATTAATTAGACATTCAAGGCTTCAATTTTAAAATCCTACATCAGAATGGTCCTTAATTACCTGAGTGACCCAATGGATATGTAGTGTCTAACCCAGAGTTTGAATGAACCTGGCTTAACAGTAGGAATCCATTTTAGAGTGGCCTGAAGGAGAGTTAAATATGCCTTTAACAGCCTGAATATATGTCAATATAGCTTTACTTTTAAGCCCTTAATTTTAGAATCCTTCATCAGAATACTCTGATATTACCTTAGGGACACACTGGATATGTGATGTCTCCCCCAGTTTGGAATGAAGCTGGCATATCCTAAGGATTCCTTTTTTAGAGTAGCCTGAAAAAGAGTAAAATATGCCTTTAAAAGCCTGAAAAAGATTTAAAATACAGCATTAATTAGACATTCAAGGCTTCAATTTTAAAATCCTACATCAGAATGGTCCTTAATTACCTGAGTGACCCAATGGATATGTAGTGTCTAACCCAGAGTTTGAATGAACCTGGCTTAACAGTAGGAATCCATTTTAGAGTAGCCTGAAGGAGAGTTAAATATGCCTTTAACAGCCTGAATATATGTCAATATAGCTTTACTTTAAGCCCTTAATTTTAGAATCCTTCATCAGAATACTCTGATATTACCTGAGGACACACTGGATATGTGATGTCTCCCCAGACTTGGAATGAAGCTGGCATAACATCAGGATTCCTTTTTAGAGTACCTGAAAAGAGTAAAATATGCCTTTAAAAGCCTGAAAAAGATTTAAAAATACAGCATTAATTAGACATTCAAGGCTTCAATTTTAAAATCCTACATCAGAATGGTCCTTAATTACCTGAGTGACCCAATGGATATGTAGTATCTAACCCAGAGTTTGAATGAACCTGGCTTAACAGTAGGAATCCATTTTAGAGTAGCCTGAAGGAGAGCTAAGTATGCCTTTAACAGCCTGAATATATGTCAATATAGCTTTACTTTTAAGCCCTTACTTTTAGAAACCTTCA
>JAEKDQ010000054.1:0-16486 GCA_026937815.1 Etheostoma perlongum
TTTGATTTACCCATTGAGCAGGAACCCTTTTTAAAATCTCCACATCACGATGGGCCAGTACCAGAGGGCCTTTTGGAAAATGTCAGTCAGTTCAAGCAGTTGACAGCCGATGGTGTCATTCTAAAAACATCAAGTAAAGACGACTGCATTGTCATTGACGGGAACGTTGTTTCTGTGCAAAACATAGTTAGTCATGAAGACAAAGTGTATGCCATGTACCAGGAGTATAGAGTCAAAGAAGCACTTTACAGTTACCCACTCGACTCAAGGGAACTGGGAATATACATCGTCTCTCATTTGTCTCCTGTGATGCACTGTGTAGAGATGGTTAAGCCTGTGCAAAAGTGTGTGCGGTTGCCCTTGGGAGACAAGTTTGCAGTGTTCCCTCTTCCTCACACAAATTAATTTGAAGCACTTGTCTAGTCTTTGTACAAAGTTTATCATAGTTGATCGTTGTAGCATCCTTTTATTTATCATATCTTTAGAGTTTTACTGGCTAATCAGTTTCCTTTTTTTATATCAGGAGATGTTTGTCATTGTTATTTTTGAATCTACTAATGAAGTGGAAGTAGTCCCTGACATTTGGGTGAAAAATAAGACCTGTTTGTGGCCACCGTACAAACGTGAAGAAACTGTAAAAGCAGTGAAATCACAGGAACCACCTGGAGCACGTTGGATTCCCTACAAAGTACGCATCATATTAAGCAAAGGTAGAAAGAAGACAATATTTTACTTACACTTTCTGTATATAGAATTTAGAGGGCTTTTGTTTTTAAAATCAAGCTATTGATTTTTATTTTTAAAGTTACATATGAAGAAGCAAGACTCAAACTGCCAGAGGCTGAACGATTCACAGATTTGACAGATTCAGAAGACTCTCCACTCAAACGTAGACGGAGAAGAATGTAAGTTAAAAAAAGGGACGAATAGAGCCAGAATGGAATGTAATGAGCAAAACTCATTTTACAGCCTTCCATAATTTTTTGTTTCTTATTTAACCTTAAATGCAGGAAGAAGAATGTAGTCCTTGAAGAGGAAGACAGTGAAAGTGAGAGGCAGCAAGCATCCACACTACCCAGCCCTCCCGAAATGGCTTCTGCAAAGAAGCGGCCTTATTCACTCTCCCTGCTTTCACAGTGTAAAAACGCTAATGTCAATTTTAGTGTCATATTTTCATTGTTGTCATGGTTTGAATTTTAACACAGCTTCTCCTACAGCGTCTCCTACAGCCGTCAACGTAGGAAGCTCAGGCAATGAAAGGACTGCTGTCAGTGAATGTGAGTCTTTTCATGACTAGACTGGAGTAAACAAATCTAAATCAATTGATCTAAAAAAATGACATGCCTTCTAATTCACCGTCCTGCAAATAAAATACAGTCAACCCTTTACACTGAATGTCATTCAAATGTGTTATATAATTGTGAAAATATCTGAAAGCCCAGAGATGTGCCCAAAAAATACAATTGAATGCTCAAGATAAATTAATCATAAGATGATGACACTCTGAGCCCCGCCAAACACGTAGACTGCTATTCTATGGGACACACTGCAATCAGGCCAATACATTTTGAGAGATATTGTCTTTGTGCAAATCAAGTTTTGTAAGAACAGACAGAAACTCAGGCACTGCACTGCTCTGTAAAATTGAAACCACTTCCAAACATGTGCTTCCTCAGTGTCATATCCACAAATTCCTGTTATTTTTCTCTGTAGTGTGCTCCGAAAGAAGGTGCAACATAACACCTACCCCACTGTCAAGAATGAGAGAGGATGTTGATTGTGAGTAGACATACAGAATTGATTGTATCTATCTCTTACGTTCATTACTTCTGGCAGCTTACTCCACTTTCTGTTACTAGCTCTCAGTGGAGGAAACACCACACCATCCCAGACCAGAACTGACCATTCTGGCATATGTGAGTATATGTTGCATTCAGTTGAAGTTAACAATATGAACATTCAAAAGCTATTTGCATCAAAAACACTAAGTTGAAAATTAAAATGTATGTGATGAGCCTTCTACAGCTTTACCTGGAACCTACCTGAAAGTTATGTTTTCAGGTAAAACCCTGCAGAGTAAATTTTGTTTACCATTCACATGTGAAAGACTGAATTAACGGATTAACTGTTTGTGTCTAAACTTAGTTACTACTTCAGATATATACTTTATTACAGTAGATGCGACTTGAAGAAATTAACAACTCAATTTGAGATTTTGTTTGGTCTCTTTCACTTATAGCCAGAAATGTTTAGGATAGAAATGAAGAAATCATCTCAGCCTAGTCATCTTTACAAAATCTATCTCCAAATATTTGCAAAAAAATAATAATACTTGTTTTTACATTTCCCCTGTAAAAAGCATACCTGAAGTAGTTTTGGTGTCATATGACAATCAAACAATGTCAGAGAACAATATATCACAAATAAAAGACCTGAAAAAACTGGGTTCTACTTGTCAATTCAGACTGATAAATTAAATCAAAGTTTCTACTGAACAGCATGTATGCTGTCTTGAATAGCTGGTGGCGTTTGAACGCATGGTTAAAAATGAAGTAGACTTGCATGGATAAATCTCCAAGACGAATTTGTTCTTAAAAATAAAATATGCATTTATTCATGTTTTCATTGTAGTTGTCTACAGACAGAAACGAGCCTTCGCCTTTTGAAAGTGTTGTACATTTTGAAATGTGAACTTTGATGTTTTGGTCTCTTGTTTGCAGTGATTAATAGAAGAACCACAGCTACACCAACTCGTGCCCAAAATGCAGACTTCAGTGAATGTGAGAGAAACTACCCTTGCACTAAATTTTGTGAGCGTAGTGTTTACTGTTAGTCTTTAAAGCATCCAATGAAAATGTACAGAGCCTTTGCAGAGTTGGACTAATGCAATTACAATGCCATGTTTTTTTAGAAATAACTTTCCATTAAAGGAAAGTAAAAAATATATTTGTGTATGCTGTCAATTATAATTCTTAAAAAAGAAAGAAAATTGGAATCAGCAGACCTTTAAAAAATTATAAGCCAGGAAAAATGCAATCGATGAATCTTCTATTAGGAGTTGTATTTTTCCACATCATTATTCCACAAGTGAAATGAAATTGGCAGGCTAGAAACATAAAGTTATAGTTTTTTTAATGCATATACTTCAACTAAATAGACTGTATCTTCTGATCACTGTTTTAGCTGTGATACGAACTATCCTGACCAATCAAGAAGTCATCAAAGATCAGATGGGCATTTTGGTGAAGCTAGTTCATCAGTTAAAGGGTACTGCAGAAGAGAGCCCATCTCTACCACCGGAAACACTTCCGGTTGCAACCCTTCAAGAGCTCCTGGTTTTGGAGGGACAGCTGCTTGATCAAGAATTCAAGAAAACTCTGGTAATGTATATTGGTACAATACCATTATAAGAGATTATGTATTAGGTAATTCAATTCAATACGATTATCTCTCTCACAAAGAACCATAATTGGCAGCAGACATGTTTTTTTTAACTATCCTTCATTGGAAAAATCTCTTTACTAGAATCCCCATTAGCACTGGCTTCTCTGACTGTGGTTCCATTCAACTGTACATTATAAAACACTGACTATTAAATAAACTAAATTAAAATTAACTGCAGATTAACAGTACTCAGTGTTTCCCACAGAATAACAGTATTACTGTGGTGAGGGGTTATTTGTACAATTAGAAAAACAAAATAGGCAACAAAGTGGCTCAATCTAAAATGACTATGATACGATATCAAGAATCAATGGGGTTTTTTATGCACTGAAATGTGGTCAGATGTTTGGTTTGGATGCTTCCACTCCAGGTGGAACATATTTTGTCTCTGACAGAGTTTGATTCTACTTGAACGTCTATCTCCTCTGTCATCTAAGTCAAATTAGCTACATGTGACACTTAATGCTTGCTGTCTTTTCCCCTTGTTTAACAGACGATTACCTTGGCACAAAGAGGAGGTACAGCCGTTAGGGACACTGTTTGGAGAATGATGGGATACCTCTTGACCAATTAACTTGCCAGACAGATGAATTGGAAAGGAGCCAATGGCAAGGCAGCCTTCAAGAACCTTATTCTAAGAGGGATAATCAATGGTGAGTCGCAGTGGTGTAGGTGTTGTTGCCACAGCTTTCACTGACATTTGTGCATTTGTTGGAATTTGCAGCTTACCTCACCCACAAACATGCATACACCTACACCTTTGGCCCTGTTTCAGAAAGCAAGTTCTTAACTCTGAGTTATCTTGTTATCCTCTAGATTTCAGAACGTGACGTGTGTAAGGGAAAGTGGGGAAGTTTGTCAGAAGTGACGTAATTCAGCTGCATCACTTTACAGCAGGGGTATTCAATTAGAATGCAAAGGTCCAGTTAGAGAAAATTTCCCAAAAGGTCCGGAACATCAAAACGACTAACTTGCGCTATCATTCAGTACCCTAACGTATAGTTGTATCAACATATGTTTTTAGTCAACAACTGACAATATTTCAACCATATTCAGTTTTTACATCAAACTGGAGGGATAACAATTAAAAACTACTCTAATAATAAAGCTTTCTCAGACTGTTGTTGGATATAGGTTATCCTGGCCATAAAATGTGTACAAAAACATAAATATTGCTCAACATTTAGCATGACTTTATTATATAAATTGGCCTTCTATTAACTCCCCAGACCCAATCCAGTGTCCCTGTGTCATGTACATTTGCACTCACTAAATAAATACTTTACTCTTACTTTACTTTATTTTGCTCAATCCTGTAATTTAGTTTGCCTGAGACCAGCACCAGAGTAATCCTAAAAGTCAGAGTATTATTTTTCAGAGCCCTATTGCAAGCCTGTGTTTTTTTCAGCTCACACATTCTCACCTTATCAACCCTAACCACTTTGCATGCCTGTCCTGAACGTTGACTGGTAAATGCATATGACATATCTGAGCTTGACAGTGGCATCATGTATATTGTATGTATGTTATATTGACTTTCAGTGTCACATTGCTTTAAAATTACGTACTAGAATCACTGACTATATATACAATATTACTAATGTCTTGTTTCAACTGATGTCAAAAGTTATAAATTCTTGTCTTACTGATAATATTTTACTATAACTTACACAACCAACTATCTCATTTTAGAGGCTGTACGAAGAAACCGACTTACAGCAACATCAACAGATCAAGAAACTGAACTGTGGATTAAAAGGTGGCTCCATCTTCCTGGAGACAGAGATGGAGGACGCCGTGCTAGGCAGCGAACTGTTAACTGATGTAACTGAGACAGTCTACTTGTTAGGAACAATGCTATAGTTCAGCATACTTTCAGCTACATACTTTAATTGTTGTGACAAATTTAAAGTTTAATTTGTTTTGTTAACTTTGTTCAATGTGGCTTAGTTTTATTCTGTTTTCAGCCATTATAATGGGTGTTTTTTTGCGCGAGTTAGAGTGGATGACATTGTCGTGAAGAAACCTTCAGAAAATCTAAAATTTTCTATTTAGCTCACTGTCCTTTAATTTTAATAAATGGAAATGTATAACAAAAGCAGTCATTGTTTGTTACTAGAACTGCTCTATTACAAGGTGGATTGAGGATCAGGAAGAGGTTTTGAACGTTGTGAGATGGTAATGCAAAATTGTTTTTGGTCCTTATCTGATTGTGGACCTGTGGTAACTGGTCCATACATAATTGATGTCCATTTTCTAGGTTCTGAGCTGACACCCAGCATGATTCCCCTGGCACACGGCTGGTACATAACTGACATACGGCTCATAAGTTAAGGGTGTGATTAATTCCTCTGGCCCATACCTGGCCCGCAACATAGGTGACGGGATGGCATGGCCCTGATCTGGCACACATCTGGCCCTTTAGAGGCCTGACATCAGGCACATTTAAGGGGAAGCCTGGCACACATCTGGCCCGTTAGATGCCTGACATCTGGCACATTTAAGGGGACGCTGTGATTAATTCCTTTGGCCCATACCTGGCCCGCATCTGGCCGGCAACATAGGTGAGAGTATGGTATGAGCCTGATCTGGCACATTGAAGGTGAAGTGATTAATTCCTTTGGCCCATGTAAGGTGAACATTATGGTACATTTATTTGGCCCAGATTTGGTCCACATCACACCTGACATCTGGCCCATATAGGGTGAACCTGTGGCTGAGGTTAGGCAGCCACACTCACCCTGAGTCAACGCCGTAAGTCAAGGCCAAATGTGGCCCATAAAAAAGATGCAAATATGGGCCAAATTTGGGCCGAATATTTATTGCTATCTGGGAATGAGGCTTGAAAATGTGCAGATGGTGATTCAGAGGAGATGGGACAGTTTTAAGTGTAAATTAACTTAATTTTCAAAAATGTCCGCTTACAGTGGCATTGAGAGCTCTTCTCTAATATTACCAGGTAAGCAATAACTATTCAACTTCGGAAGTTATTGTTGATCTCAGAAACAACGATAGACATCATCTTATCACAACGTCCATGTTTGTGCCTTTGTTATGCAAATACTCTGGAAGTCTACTTACTTGAGAGTATGCGTTCCCCTTTTTCCTATTGATTTTAAAACACCTGCCTTAGATTGTTAATCTCAGAAATAACAACAGAATCACAACTTCCATTCATGTGCTTGAGCAAGTGGTTGACCACCTACAAGTCACTGTATTTTCAGCATTAGTTGTTTTTTTGTTTGTTTTTAAAACACCTGCCCCGTGTGAGGGTTGAACTCACAACCTTCAGATTATGAGACAATAGGATATACAGTTTTAAATGAAAAACTGCACGGCACACAAAGACAAAAGTGAGAGAAAAGAAAAAGAGACTAGCTGTCCGGAGGATAATCAGTTGAGATTGTGTGCGTCTTTGAGAACTGTAAGTCATATAACTGATGTTGTCAGTTCATTTAAACCTGTTGTATTGGTCTGTAGTTCTGGAAAATGTAAAAGTTAGCTTGTTTGTTTGTTAAAAATAAAGGATAATATCAATCAATCAAGCTACCTCCACAAGGATCCACAGACACAGGCAGTGTACTATGATTTGCACTTTGCCCGTGTCTGGTAACTACTACTAACCAATTGTAAAGTTTATGAACATTTGTCCAAATAGGTAAAGCACTGCTTTTAAGGTTTCACAGTATACCAAATTGCACATGTACCTTCGTGAAAAATATTATGTTATCTCATAGGTACTGGAAGAAGCCCGCGTTTATTTTATGTGTTGAACCATACCTACTATCTACTAACCAATTGAAAGGTTTTTTTTTTTTTTTTTTTAAGGGTTACTCACTCTGGTCTTCATAACACACAAGTCTTTTTCCTTTTACTAAAGACTTCCTTGGGGGAACGCCAATGAGTTGAAACTATTTTTAGGTGGGCTTTGCTGTTTGGCCGAGCCTTTTGTACTTGTGAAAAACAAATATGCTGTCCTTAACTAGACTCAGAGTCTTAACAGCAGCTAAATAATAGAAGCAAGACCCTTGCCCATTTTCATGGGCCTTGGACAGCGACTGAGACTACAGGACTCCCCCTGACTGTGACTCGGACCGACCAAAAAATGTGATGTGTGGAAAAACAAATTGGCCAGACACTTTAATAGGAGAAATAAATTTGGACTCTTAAACATCAGATCTCTCTCTTCTAAAAGTGTACTATTAAATACATTAATTTGACTTTCCTCATTTTGACAAACTGTTTTGATCACTTGAGGTATTTCAGTAGTCTTTGGTCTTGGACAGTTACCTTGCAATCTAAAACTGTATATCCTATTGTCTCTAGAACAATAGTTGGCAGTTGGAGGAGTAATGGCTCTTTACAGTGAATATGTAAAAGAAGATATTTACAAATTCACTCACTTAATGCTGGTTACAATATTCTAAAATCAACAATGCCAGAGAAAAATGACAATGTGTGATACATTTTTTTAATAAAGTATTGGCATTTGTCAATAAAGTATTGGCTTTTTCCGTGCGAAAGTTTTGTTCCAATAACATTTACAAGCATACTGTTTGTTACAATGTGTGGAACTAATACCTGCAGGTAGTGTGGCCGAGTGGTCTAAGGCGCTGGATTAAGGCTCCAGTCTCTCTGGAGGCGTGGGTTTAAATCCCACCACTGCCATTTAGAAATATTACATAGCTGGAATGCAACTGATGTGATGCCTTTGAGGTCTAGCACTTTTTGGGTTGTCGTGGTCGAGTGTTTAAGGCGATGGATTGGGGTATCCCCGCAAAGGTCCAAATACTGCAGACAATGAAAGGCATCCTTAGCATTGGTAGCAAACCAATGACGTATTTACATCATACAAAATCTCAGCTGTGCCTGAGACTGAGTCTTCCATGTGAGCGGACTTTGTGGACAAAAGTGCGGTGTGCCCTCTCTATAGCCGCCGGTGTGGGAAAGTCATCTTTGCCAAGAAGCTGATGGATCAGACCAGTCATGAATTCCAGAATGTCTGCAGCCTCTGCTATCCCGAGAAAGCGGAGATTTGCAAATCTTCTCAGATTTTTAAGATCATCGACCTTATCAACCAGATATCCAGGTATAAAAAAATATATAATATAAAAAAATGTTCCAGGCTAGATAGAAAATCACCTGTAGAGGCTAGAAAAACCCCAAAGAGACCGCCGTGACCACTAGCTTGTTAGCTTTTAGCTGCAATAATAAGTAAGTTTCTATCTTTTATGGTTATTAAATGAATGAAATATGAATCTCAGGTGCGATTATTATAAGATTCTCTCGGTTCCTAAGGGTTAACAATAAAAGTTATTCGTGGAACGTTCTAAGAACACATCATTACAATTTTGAAATACGAAGTTTGGGTCTTCTGGGAAAGTTGACTGATTTTTGCGTTATTACCGTAAATGCAAGGAGGTCAAAACAACCCTCACCTATTCAACGTTGCTCAAATCCTTCTCAACTGCTGAGTAAAGTGCACAGAGTTGTTTGACACTTGGTAAGTCAACCTTCCACTTTATTGCCTTTGTAATACTTGTTGCATTTCATCTTTCACAGTAAGAGCTTTTGCAGCTATTTTTACAGACTGGACCATAATACCTGATGGAGATGGAACCGTGGTCCTCATACATTCAAAGCATGCCCTCTACCACTGTGCTACATTCCCTGAAGATTTCTAGATCTCTTGGATTTTTTTTCTGAGATCACTGAATAAGAGAAGAAACCTGGGTGAAATATGTAATGTTAATGTTGAATATGGCTTTAAAACCTGGCGGTGGCTGAAAATCAAGCCTGGGCAAAATGCTTGCACTGCTATGGAAACCTGGGTAAAATATGTAATGTTAATGTTGTATATGGCTTTAAAACCTGGCGGTGGCTGGAAATCGTACCTGGGCAAATCATAGTCGAAAAGTAACACATCTGTTGCTTTTCTGCTGGAAAAAATGGCTTGATTTTCCAGCCCATGAGCATACACAACGGAGCAGAGTGGCGCAGCGGAAGCGTTCTGGGCCCATAACCCAGAGGTGGATGGATCGAAAACTTCCTCTGCTAATTCCTATGCTTTGTCAGTGTTGAGTCCGTTTCCAGTTTGTTAATGTTTAACAGAGTGTCTGTTGCTGTGTCTGAAGTAGAATGTCTCAAGAAGATCTGAAGATTAAACTTAATGGTGTGTCAAGTTTATTTCAGGCATAAAAATGTGCTGATACCTGCTGTAACACCCATAAAAACTGGAGCATAATACAATAAATAAACTATACAAGTACATAAATATCTATCCATTCATCTTCATCCGCTTATCGGGCCAGCAACTCCATTAGTGGACGCCAAACTTCCCTTTCCTTCACATCAGCCACATCAACCAGCTCAGACTGTGGGATCCCGAGGCGTTCCCAGGCCAGGTTGGAGGTATAATCTCTCCACCTCGTCCTGGGTCTTCCCCGAGGCCTCCTTCCAGCTGGACGTGCCTGGAACACCTCCCTAGGAAAGCGCCCAGGAGGCATCCTTACAAGATGCCCGAACCACCTCAAGCGGCTCTACTCCGAGCTCCTCTCGGATGACTGAGCTTCTCACCCTATCTCTAAGGGAGATGCCAGCCACCCTCCTGTGGAAACCCATTTCGGACACTTGAACCCTGGATCTCGTCCTTTCGGTCATGACCCAGCCTTCATGACCATAGGTGTGGGTAGGAACAAAAACTGACCGATAGATTGAGAGCTTTGCCTTCTGGCTCAGCTCCCTTTTCGTCACAACGATGCGATAAATGGAATGTAATACCGCACCCGCTGCTCTGATTCTCCGACCAATCTCACGCTCCATGGTTGCCTCACTCGCGAACAAGACCCCAAGGTACAGTGCCTTGCGAAAGTATTCGGCCCCCTTGAACTTTTCAACCTTTTGACACATTTCAGGCTTCAAACATAAAGATATAAAATTTTTATTTTTTGTGAAGAATCACCAACAAGTGGGACACAATTGTGAAGTGGAACGAAATCTCTTGGATATTTTAAACTTTTTTAAGTTTTTAAAGCACTCCATCGGTTTCCTGCTGAGAACCATGGCCTCAGATTTAGAGGTGCTGATCCTCATCAAAGCCGCTTCACACTCGGCTGCGAACCGATCCAGTGAGTGGTGAAGGTCACAGAACAATGATGCAATCAGGACCCCATCATCTTCAAAAAGCAGCGATGAGATCCCGAGCCCACCGAACTGCAACCCCTCCCCACCCCGACTACGCCTCGACATCCTGTCCATAAATATTACAAATTGGTGAAAAAGTGCAGCCCTTGCGGAGGCCAACCCTCACCTGGAATGAGTCCGACTTACTGCCGAAAACCCATACACAGCCCTCGCTTTGGTCATACAGAGATTGGATGGCCCTGAGAAGGGACCCCCTCACCCCATACTCCCGCAGCACCTCCCACAGTGTCTCCCGGGGTCATACGCCTTCTCTGGATCCACAAAACACATGTAGACTTGTTGGGCATACTACCAGGCTCCCTCCAATATCCTTGCGAGAGTGAAGATCTTATCCGTTGTTCACGACCAGGACGGAATCCGCATTGTTCCTCTTCAATCCGAGGTTCGACGATCGGCCGAACCCTCCTTTCCAGCACCTTGGAGTAGACTTCACCAGGGAGGTTGAGAAGTGTGATACCCCTGTAATTGGCACACAACCTTTTGTCCCCCTTTTTGTAGAGGGGAACCACCACCCCGGTCTGCTACTCCTTAGGCAGTGTCCCAGACTTCCACACAATCTTAAAGAGGCGTGTCAACCAAGAAAGCCCCTCCACACCCAGAGCTTTCAGCATTTCTGGACGGATCTCATCAATCCCTGGGGCTTTGCCACTGTGGAGTTGTTTACTACCTCAGCGACTTCCACCAGAGAAATTGACGACAATCCCCCATCATCCTCCAGCTGGATATAGGAGTTCCTCCACAGAGAGATGACATTCACCTCTCCACCACGATAAGGTGATGGTTCCCGGAGAACATAAATACAGTAAAATAGAAACTGTAAAACATGTATGGTTAAAGGGCTTGCTGTGCTGTCTGATAAAAGAGAGAGCATACAGTTTCTTTTGTGTGACAGAAGGTATTAGTCTACCACTACGCTCCATAACCCTACCAACTCTACCACTCAGATTACCACAGGAGGTAATATTGTTTGCAGCTCTTTTAAAGACTCTACCATAATACCTGCTGGAGATGTCAGTTCCTCATCCATGTAAAGCATGCGCTCTACCACTGAGCTACATCCCCTGAAGATTTTCACTTTTTTTTACACTTTTTTTCTGAGATAGACTTAGACTTATCTTTATTAATCCTTTTGGGATGACTCCTGCAAGGAAATTGAAATATCACTGAATAAAAGAAGAAACCTGGGTAAAACATGTAATGTTAATGTTGTATATGGCTTCAAAACCTGTAAATGTAACTGCGGTGGCTGGAAATCAAACATGGGCAAAATGCTTGCACTGCAATAGTATAAATCATAGTCGAAAAGTAACACACCTGTTGCCTTTCTGCTGGATAATACAACGATCACTGCAAATATTGTAACACAGATTGAAAAGAAATACAATGGTGGCTTCCAGTACCTATGAGATAACACAATACTGTATATGAAGGAACATCTGCAATTTGGTAAACTGTGGTGTGTCATTGGTTTGCTTCCACTCTTAACGAAAGCCTCTCATTGTCGGCAGGATTCGAACCTGCGCAGGGAGACCCCAATGGATTTCAAGTCGATTGCCTTAACCACTCGGCCACAACCTAAAACACATAGCCGAGCCTGTTTGCACAAATTTTCATAAACTTTTCAATTGCTTAGTAGTAGTTACCAGACACAGCAAATTGCAAGTTGCAATTGTAGTGCGCTGCCTGTGTCTGTGTATCCTCATGGAGGCAGCTGGATTGATTAATATGCTCCCTTATTTGTACCATAACAAAGATCTAATATTTTATCAAATCGGGTTGGGCAAGTAACCTTTCTGGTTGCTTCTTGACAAATAAAGCAAGTAACCACATGGTGAAAACTAGTGCTGGGAATCGAACCCAGGTCAACTGCTTGGAAGGCAGCTATGCTAACCACTATACCACCATCGCTGCACGAGTCAGTGGATGTCTTTGAAGGTTGGATTTTTCCTTTTCATTAAAGTAAGGCATTAAGATCAATTTCCAAAAGATGATTTTTTAAATTCCTGTGGGCGTGGCAGGCAACCTACAGTATTTGGGTGCGCTGCTCTGATTCACCTGTGTAGAACTTTGCGTTGCACATGTCTGCTTTTGGCACTCACCGGTAAAATCAAAATAAATTAATATTTCTTTTATTTGGGGTGGCCAGTGACATTTCTAGGCCTCTGTGTAGAACCGCCACTGAAGGCACATCTGCGATTTGGTATAATGTGATGTGTCGCCTAGATCGGTGTGGGAGGGTGTATAACTGCAAACATGGCACCGCTTTGCTTCGCTTCTCTGCTTCTCTTCACAGTTGTCAGATTAATTTACCAAAATCATGTTTGTCGCTGTGGTCCTGCTACACATTCTGCGATGCTCTGTTACGTCCTGCTAGGCCAAATCACAACAACAGTTTTCTCACTGCGCTTCTCATAAAACAGCAAGTCTAGACCATACTGTGTGATGTTATTTAAAGAAATCCAACAATTCGCACCAAGAGCAAGCACTAGGCGTCAGAGGCAAGAAAACACGGTAACCCTTCCTTTTACAGTCCCCTAATTACCAGGTATTTACCTGGTAAATATATGGTAAGTTATAGTGGTTAATTGGTAATTACCACAGGTAACAAGTATGTAAATGCACAGAAACTACAAACGAATTACTAGGTATTTAAGGATTTAAGGATGGAGTTTATTGTCATTACACATGTACAGGTACTATGCAACGAAATACCGGTTAGAGTATGCCTCCGACCTGGTAAATATATGGTAAATGATAGTGTATTTGTGTGTAATTACACTGTAAAATCCGATTAGTTAACCTTACTTAAAAAAAGCATGCAAACCGATTGCACTTAAAAAACTAAGTACAGTGGAATAAGTATTGCATGTTGTATTTACAAATCCCTGTTTAGTATAGTATACTTACTCTTGAGTTTAAGTAACTAATGACATTTTGTGCGCTGTACTTGACAATTAACTTTAGATGTACTCCTGACTTAGTATAGACTACTCAGAATTACTATTTCAAACAACTAAGTAATGTCATGTGAACTTTACTTTGTGTGTACTCTAAACAGAATTATTTAAGTTAGGCTAACTAATGTGACAATTCCTGTAACTTAGAATTTCTTGTTTTTAGTTACTTGAAGAGGGATTCTGATTTACTTGTTTAAACAATGCAAACTGATTGAAAAGACCAAGTAACTGTTACTTGTGTAAATTAAGTACTTCAAACAATCACTTGACCTTATTCCATTTACAGTAATCAATTAGACATTGAGATTGCTATTCTAAAGAGCTATTGCTATTCTTCTTTAGAATAGCAATCTCAAACACCAAATGCTCACCTATGTTAACTCTGTTCTGCCAACTCACTATACACTTGTCACATAAATGTACCAGAGAAGAAGTATAAAGTATCATAAAATAGAAATACTTAACACACAACCACAATATAGTTTAAACAGGTTTATTCCTTAAACCTTAACCATTGTTATTTAGTTTACAATGTTAAAATCAAAGTCTTTAAACCAGGGTTAGGGTTGAATCTGGTATGAAGTATGCATTACTTTGACATTTGTAATTTTATTCTGAATGTATTTTATCGTCTTAAAAATTATTGTGTGCTTGGCCCAGATACACCTTGTAATTTCAATCAGTCAAATTTTGGCCCATGAATTCTTGACTTCACTGCTAAGTAATTTTTTTTTGTACCGGATTATTTACAGGAGTGAGAATGTTTGGGAAATATAATTGATTTTAGTTTGAGTGTATCCGGTACAGTCAAATGTGCACCTGAGACAGCTGGTAAAGATACTAATTGGTTTTGAGGAGATTAAAATGTTAAATCATTACTATAAGTGATCAGTACCACTTGAAGACAACATTCAGACTAAAATGATCAATGTCAAGGTATTAGTGCCAACCGCAGAATATCTCTTTTCACAGAACCAGAACACACACACGCCTATTTCACTGCATATACAATATAAACTATACAATATAAAAAATAAAAACATTTTTTTTTAAAAGTACAGAGTGAAAGCAACACCAAGGGGTGTGAACAACAAACTCTGTTGGACTGAATGTTTGCTTATAGACACATCGGTACCAAAATTGTTCTTCAATAACCTTCCAGTAATAATAGGCAGCCAATGTATTTGGCTTTATAAAAAGACATAAATTTGTCATTTGTGGAAAGAGAATTCCAACCCTGACCTTTATTTAAGATAATCCTGAACAAGTGCTTTACTTTTGTAATAACAAAGTTTAACCCGTTTGTGCCGGATGCTTCGCGACGACACATCTACCGCCGGTTACTGCGTTGCGCAACTTTGAACCTTCCTCCGGCTGCTGCGCGGCGCAGCATTTTGTATTCGTCAGTCTTTTCATGACGTGTGCAGCAGAGAACGCACTGTCATTGGTTCAAATACACATGAAGCGGGTCTTGTTGGCCATTTAAAGCCGTGTGACCACTAAAATGTACTGTAGTTTGCTGAAAATCATGTCAATCAACCAGACATACATGTGCGTTTGTTTATGAATTTTTGACAGACGAGCGAGAAAATGGCTCCGACAGAGGAGGATGTTGACAGTGAGGGCAGTGACAAACGGGACCCGTTTGTGCCGGATGCTTCGCGCCGACACGTCTACCGCCGGTTACTGCGTTGCGCAACTCTAAGGATCATCCAGCACTTCATCATCATCGTCATCTACCACATCCTCCCTCCCAAACTCCTCACTATCTTCCACCTCAATGTCACTGCCCTCGCTGTCAACATCCTCCTCCGTCTGAGCCCTTTTCTCGCTCGTCTCTCAAAAACTCATAAACAAAACGCACGTGTATGTCTGGTTGATTGACATGATTTTCAGCAAACTACAGTACATTTTAGTGGTCACATGGCCTTAAATGGCCAACAAGACCTGCCTCATGTGTATTTGAACCAATGACAGTGCGTTCTCTGCTGCACGTGTCATGAAAAGACTGACGAATACAAAATGCTGTGCTGCGCAGCGCAGCAGCCGGGGGGAGGTTCAAAGTTGCGCAACGCAGTAACCGGCGGTAGATGTGTCGTCGCGAAGCATCCGGCACAAACGGGTTAAAGACCAAACTTGGTAAAGAATCAAGTGCTGACAGAATCAACCTGCCTAACACTAAGTACAAGTGACATCCAGTTAGTATATAACTATGGCAACCAATTTCACACACGTATGAGTGACCATACACCTACAGCCTCTAAATGTAACTTGCTGATGAACCCAGTGGCTAATATAAAACAATATAAAAGGAGTGCCTTCATTTACTTAACAATTAAAAGCAGCTGGACTCACTTTTATAAACAAAATTGTATACCAAATGTCACTCTTGATTTTTACCATCCTAACTCAACAGGAGATTTTTAAGAGTTTGAAGTTTGGGGGGGAGTTTGTTGCCTCCCAGGCCAAGCATCACTCGTTGAATGAAGTTTAATGTGTTTTTCATGGTTTTAGGGTAGTCCAAGTGTAGTGCATAGGACAACCCAAACAAGAGGCACAGTGCTTGAGGTAGGTTCTGGAGACTGTCCATTACAATACCTCCTTCAAGAATGATGGCAGTAGACACTGGGTCAAGATGGAGATGATTTGGAGAGATAGGCGCATCTTCACTGATGATAGTCAGCAACCCAACAGATACCTGGGCCCAGGCCTCCTCACTGTCAGAATCCTGTATCCAACCAAACACAAACATTACCACAGGTAAATGTTGATTGGCATTATCAATTGTCATCAAGTCATCTGTCAAATCAACACTTCCCTCCAGCCTATTAGGTTTTCACTTCACACCCAGCTGACAGACATCCACTAAAAAACATGAATGA
>JAEKDQ010000054.1:16986-44220 GCA_026937815.1 Etheostoma perlongum
ATCTAACACGCCTATGGCCTTGATCAACAAAATGAGATGGAACAATGTGGAGGAAAGAAAAGCTTTTCCTCACCTAAAAGAAAATAATGTCATCCACAACATTTGAACAGACTGTGGATTTTAGGGAAAGATTTTTGGCCTCAGTAGAATAAAGTCAGAGAAAAACACAGTGAAGGTCACAGACATACACTGAGATAGCAGCCAGAGCCAAGCGCGGCCCCGAGCCCCTCCCCTCTCTGCTCCTCTCCTTCTGTGGGACAGGAACGCGCACTCTCAGAGCTGAGGTGCCAGACAGAAAGACACTGAAAGCTGGCAAACTACCAGGAAACCAGTCAGCCCAAGCAGCAGAAATAGTGGCTCTCACAGAAGCATGTAAATTGTTCAAAGACCAAGATGTTACAATCTACACTGACAGCCAATATGCTTATGCTACCACACACACGTTCGCCAAATTATGGGCTAGAAGAGGAATGAAGACATCAACAGGGAAACCAGTCCAACATGCTGCACTATTGACAGACTTATTAGCTGCAGTCATGTTGCCCAGAACGCTGGCTATCTGCAAGTGCAAAGCTCACACCAATGGAACAGACCCAATTTCACAAGGAAATGCAAAAGCAGACGCAGCAGCTAAAGCAGCAGCAACCAACACGACCTCTCAAACCTACATTGCAAGTGAACCCCCCAAAGACATTATACCACATGAAGTCCTGAAGGACATGCAAAACAACTCCCCTCCAGCAGAAATCAGCCGATGGTTGATACAAGGCGCACAGCTAGATTACAATGAACTCTATAGGATTGAAGGCAAAATATGCCTACCCAGAGCTTTGTTCCCAGCTGTAGCGAAATTGAGCCATGGGATGAGCCATGTCTCAACAGGAGGGATGGTATCCATAGTTGGGGAAACATTCCACATAATACATGGTCTAATCACCTATTTTAAAAATTTTTGTAGAAGTTGTATCACATGCTGTAGACACAACTCACAGTGAAATGTCAGACCAAAGAGAGGAAAAACACCACAGGGCACATATCCATTTGAGGTCATACACATGGATTTCATTGAACTACACAGAAGTGGCACATATAGATATTGTCTAGTGCTAATAGACTCCTTTTCAAAGTGAGTAGAAATTGTACCCTCAAAGACAAATGACGCACTCACAGTTGCAAAAGCTATTTGCAAACACATCGTACCATCACACGGTATCCTTAGGATACTGTGGAGCGACAATGGTAGCCATTTTACCAACAGCATTGTAAGAACCATGTCACAATACTTAGGCATCGACCTCAAGTTTTACTGTGCATATCACCCACAGAGTGCAGGACTGGTGGAAAGAACCAATGGCACGATTAAAGCCAGACTCAGAAAGACAATGGAAGAAATAGGAAAGCCATGGCCAGAGTGCTTTAGCCTAGTCAAAACATACATGCACATCACCCCAAACAACACAGGCTGCACACCATTTGAGATAGTGACAGGAAGGCCATTTTATTTACCACTGGTAGTAGATCCCTCAGTGCAGGACCAAGAAGGTGATGTTGACCCCATTACTAAGTGGTTGTGTGAACTGTTCAAAGAACAAGAAGTTAGGAGAACAAATGATCTGCCTAGTACCCCTTTTGTCTCCCACACAGACACTGCTGACACCAGGAGATTGGGTCCTGCTCAAAGTAATCAAGAGAAAGTACTGGTGGGGCTTGTACTCATGTGCTTATGTTGCGGCTGTATACTGCCCTGTGCAAGAGCAATGATCCAGGAAGCAGTTGTGGGAGTGGTCTAAGTCCACTACCAGCAACTCCGGCAAGAAGGTGATGACACCCCTGATTTTTATCCAATCCCAGACTATGACACTGATGGGGACACTCCAGTTTAGGAGGCCTACACTCCTATATGTGTGCGACGCTGAATGGTCCACACCACCGGTGAGGACATGTGCTAGTAACCTCTGTCCTCCAGTCATCAACCCTGCTTCAACCCAGTGTGCTCATGAACTGATCCAGATGATGAACTGGCCAAGAGGCGATCGTCTCCAAGCGGAGAGGTCGAGTGGGAATTTTTCCCTTCAATGTATAGCAGAAGGGTTTTCGCCCACTCCTGTTCACATCACCTGTTGAAATGTTACTAATGATGGACATAAATTAAATCTCCTTTTAGGGAGACGTTTATGTTTTGGATAAATAGGTCACTGGACAAATAGTTCCAGGTTTCCTCAAACTCACAACAGGAGGGATATGTAGAAGCCAAAATCATATATCCAATGTATCATGTTAAAATGCTTTGCTTATGTTTTTTAGCAATTTCTGTGCAAGGCGAGAACAGAATGTTCTCGCTGTAGACGTACTTTCAAGATAAGGATGTGTGTTTGTGTAAACCTGCTGTAACCAATTGTGTGCATCTATCTCATGGAAAAGTACTGACTTATAACGCCTACAACAGACCATAATACTTGTATTGTTTAGCAACCTTGAAATGTAATAAAAAGAAACTGTTAGGGGACAGAGAGTCAGAGCTGTTTGGTAAGTTGAAGTGAGTACAGCTCACTTCTGCTTCGCTGCCTCTCCTCCTCTGTCAGACGAGTTAATTCTACATCTCTGTGTCATGCCTGATTCTTGATGCTCCTCTGGGTTTAAACAAAGAACATTAGTTAAGTGAGAACAACGAGTCTGAGTTTAGACCTAACAAGAGATTGGCATGGTTTTATTTCAGTTAGACTAATAGCTGGCTTGATTTGCATTGAGAGAGTTCCCCATGCCAATCTCTATGTGTGGTGAAGGCTATGTGATGATGGGGGGTTATTTTAATTCCAAAGGCCAAGGGAACTTTATCAGGATGCATAGTATCCTGATCCATGAAATAACTGGTCTTTAAAAACAAAAATGGGCCTCTATGGCAATTTAACATAGGGGAGTGTATACTTATGCCCCCTATACTTTAAGGAAGAACATTTATTTATTCATGATACATTATTCATTCACAGAGATAATTGGTGTCCTTAAAAATTGGATTTTAATCATTTTTTTGAATTATGGCATTAAGATCAATTTTCAAAAGATGTTTTTTTATTCCTCTTTTTAGTCAACTTTAGCATGGGTGTGTAAACTTTCTCAAGCCACTGTATGTATGTATATGTGTATGTGTATATGTATATGTGAGGCTAAAGTGTTCAGTCTCCACTGTTAAAATGGTTTTGACTGGAATGTTTTTAAACCAGTTTAGTTTATTTATGCCTTTTCTAACTCATTTGTTTATCAGAGCAGGAGTCACTTTATTGCTGCACAGTAAGATTATCAATAATTTCTCATGTTTCTGGGTTATAGTTATTTAAAAATGGAATCTTCTGCAGTCCCTGCAATAATAAATAATTTGTGAATTCAGGATGATATTTATTGGTGTGTGCAAATTTTAATTAACAGAGGTTTACTGTGTATATAATGTACTTAGTATATCAGTCTATATTTGATATCCCATCAGTTTTCTAACGTTAAATAATGTTAAAAGGTGGTTTAACTCCTTCCTGTGGTCATTGTCCTGCAGCTCAGGGGAGAAAAATAATTAACCATGTGTACAGTTTACCAATCTGTCCACATGGATTTAAATTGACAATCTGTACCCACAATTTTACAATCCGTCCCCACGGATTGTAAAACTGTGCACACCGTTTATTTATTTTCTCTTCCCCGATCTTAGGGGGGCTCCGTAGAAAAAGTTGCTTGTTTTGGGCTTGTTTTCACAGGCCTGGTTGCTTATTTGTTTCGCGAGATCTGGCAACACTGAAACTCTCCTCAGCCAGTACCTACTACCTTCTTCTCAAGAAAAAAGATTGGAGGAAATGCGCATGAAAATTGGGCCCTCATACGTATGTTGCCATTGATTATTGGGCAAAAAATACCTTTGAATGATCCAGCCTGGCTTCTGCTGATGTCTTTAAAAGACATTATTGAGCTTGTTGTGGGTCCAGTCCATAATGAGGAAAGCATTGCATATCTTGACTCAAAAATTTCAGAACACAGACACAGATTCCAGCAATTGTTCCCTAATGAAAATGTAATCCCGAAGCACCACTTTTTAGAACACTCTCCTGCATTGATAAAAGCTTTTGGACCCGTGATAGCTTTTTGGACAATGCGGTTCGAAGCAAAGCACAGCCAGTTTAAACGGATTGTAAGGCATACTGGCAACTTAAAGAACATTCTCCTGTCACTGGCTACAAAGCACCAGCTTATGATAAGCCATAACCTGCATTCCACAACACCTTTGCTTGCTCTTAGTGTTGTAAGAGTAACATCAGTTCCAGTGGATGTGCTACATGTAAATGTACAGGAGTCAATCAGACATCTATCTCCATCTCAAACTCAAGTTCAGCTGGCTGAAACAGTCACTTATCAGGGAACGAGGTACTCAAAAGACATGATTGTGGCCTATGGTTCTACTGCAGGTCTTCCTGATTTTGCAGTGATTCTTCAAATTGCACTTATTGGGGAAAGAGTATATTTTATTGTGCGAACACAGATATCCTGCTATGACGAACACCATCGTGGATATTATCTGGAGAAAACAGACCACATAACTCTTGTTGAGCAACGATGCCTTACTGATGTATGTCCTCTGTCTGCCTATATTGTTGCAGGAAAGCCAATGGTGACATTGAAGCGCCACATCTGTCTCCAGTGTTGAGTATCATATCTCTCTGTCTTTTGTCTTCCTAGACATGGAGCAAACTGTAAGATTCCTGGTCCTTATTGATCAAGAAGTCAAGAAACTCACTCTCAGCAGTGGCATACCCTCAACTGTGAACGAGTTGGTCGCAGCTGTCAAAGAACATTTTTCCATCCCCACAGATATAAGTCTTCAATACAAAGATGAGGAATTTGATGACTTCTTCACCCTAACCTCTACCAATGAGCTAAAGGATAAAGACACACTTAAAGTTGTGTATGCACCGCTGGAGTTGGCGCTGACAGTTGTTCCTCAGGAAAGCACTCCTGATGCCTCTGTCAGCTTTTGTGATTGTACAAGTCTCAGTGGGGACTCAGTGGATACTGTCGTTCTGAGTCCCTCCTCCTCTGAAAGGCATAGCCCATGGCCTGCTGTGTTTCCCATTCCAACCTTCTCACACAACACTGAACTGGCCTTAAGACAAGGAAATGAGATTTATTTAAGAGATGGCACCCCAATGACATCCCCAAGTGTCAAATCAGACATCTTGGAGCGCCTGGCAGAGGCTATGTTTTCCTACACAGCTTACCCCAATGATGCCCAAAGATGTGTAGTGGCAGAGGCACTAGTTGCAAAGCATCCCTGCTTAAAGGAGCTCGGATCCTTTAATGGAATTTATGGGTGGCAGCAAAGCCTAAAATATAAGTGTGGAAATTACCGGACAAAACGGAAAGCACTTGGAAGCCCTGAACTCCTGATAAACACACTGAGAAACAAGTCAAATGATGAACGAAAAGCTGCTAAAAATGTCAAGAAACCAAAGAGAGCAGAGGTGAATTACTTACCCTCACACCCACATGGTGAAACAGATGACACGCTTGAAAATCTGAGACTTGACCTAATTGCTGCCCATCAGAAAAAGGACTCTGTCAGGAGCATAAATGATATGATGGCCAGAACATACAGCTGGAGAAGACAGGAAGTGGTTGCTAAGTCTCCTGGTGTGGCAGAATTTAAGGAAAGATGGCCTGCCCTCTTCGAACCATTTCCAGTTTTTACTGACACTACTCACTTTTTGGAAATTGTGACTTGGACATGAGATAATAGACTCACTTTTTTGCTTTTCATAAAGTTCAAATGTCGCTAATCTGTAAACCCCCTTAAATAACAGAAAAGATTTGCTGTCTTACAGGTAAACGAGGAGTTCCGAAGATGTACTGCAGTTCCCCTGGAAGCAACGTTTATGTCACAGCTGGACAGGCACACCCCAAAGTTTCCGGAGCTCTTTGGTGCCAAGGGAGGAGCAACTGGTCAACGCATCAAAAACATTGTGATGGAACTGATACAGGTGGGGAAAAATACCTTTTACAAAGATAAAAGGTACACTATTAATCAATTTACTAGTTCGTTTTTCAGTTGTCTTGCTTATCTGGGTGTTTTTCTGTTTGTTAGACAGTTTTTAATCTAACTAGTCTCAAGTGTTATTACTATTAATATATTATAATGAATAAGAAAAGAGACCTACGGTAAAGATGACATTACAGTAGTGCTGTAACGATATGCGATATGAAACGGAAAGTGCGACACTTAGATCCACGAACCTGTGTCGCGGTGGGAGAAGGCAGAATCGCGACACACCCCTTCCAATTCCCAGAGTTATCCTTCCCGTCCAGATACAATGGTACCACGTCTTTAAATAACTATCATCAGTTGCACGAACACCGGTAACAGATGTGTCCCCGGGGCTGTAATGCTAGTGCCTGGCTGCTAGCTGGCTCGGGGCTGACTGTGGATGTGTCCCCGGGGCTGTTGTCAGTTCTAATCCTAACTGAAGCCTTGCAGCGCCAGGAGACTGAGGCAGAAGAATGAGGTGTGCTAGCTAAATTACCATTAGATTAGTGGTCTATCTATACAGTTAACATTACTGATGAATTTGTGGGTTAGCCCAGAGTTGAACGATGTTGTAATCTTATTGTTACCCACCAAGAATTAGCTAAAGTTATAGACCAAGCATTAGCTACTGTCAACCAGCACCTTTTATAGTATGCTAACCTTAGCAGGATTGATGGATATTGAAATCATTAAATGTAAATAAATAAATAAATAAATAAGGTCTGTTGTGTGTTGCAAGTTGGCATGTAATCAGTGACAAAACAATGCCATGTGGCAGAAAAAAAAGTTGAATTATGTTTACTGAGAATAACTCTCCACCCCCCTCAAACAAAAGTAACAAGGTGTTCATTGCATTGTGGTTCAAAAGTCATAATACAAACCTAATCGTGGGTTTGGTGTATCGTTACAGCCCTACATTGCAGGGTTGGAGTTAATTTACCAACAAAAATAATTTATTCATTACTGTTCTATTAACTAGGACCCAATTGCCACTGCAGTGAAGAAGCGAGATGTCACTCTGAGATGCCTCTTTGAGTATATGGGAGAGAGTGGACAGGAGCTCATCTCTGATTACTGTGTAAGTATTATCTCAAAGCAGGTTTGGGTCAGTCTGAACAGGTTTTAATTGTGCTGACTATTGATGTGAACTGACTGAACCAGCATTTGGCAGGTAGAGGTGGATTATTTTTTTCATCAACAAATGAGATTGTTTGTCTTAATTACTTTATCTTTTATCTCAAAGGGGGCTGCAGAGACCACTGTTCACGAAGACCTGAAAATGAAGAATATGAGCATCTATGTCTGCCGTGAGCCAGATGCAGTAGGAATCATCATTGAGGGAATATCAGTCCTTACCCATCTTGGAAAGCTGGCCAAAGCATGCTGCTTACTGCTTGGGTTGACCTATGCACTTAATCTTGAGTATCCATCCAAGCTTTCCAAAACATTTGAGGTGTTTCAAAGACTTTTTGTGGGACTTGACACAATGCGCCCCAAACCAAGCCCAAAGTTCCTGACTCTGAAAAACAAGCTCCTTGCCTAGGCACTCAGATATGACTGTCACCCTGCTCTCGTAAAGCTGTTTTGTTCAACGTTATTATACATTGGACATAACGTTAAATTTTTCAGGATGTTGCAATAGTTCTTGTCATGTTTTAAACTGCTGCAGGTCATACTTTCTGGTGTGGAAAAACGTTGATATTGTGTATATACACACAAAATGGCCTTGCTGTGAAGCTGCACTTTAAAAACTGTTTAGTAGTTGGGATCAATGAGATGTTTCAAAATATCCACACATGCTGTGAAGGTATTATGCTCTTGTATTATACTAAGCTGTACTTTTTAAGTTGAGGTCAGATGCTCATGCTTGTGACCTGTAATGTTAGTGTTATGTACACACTGTAAAGGTGCACTTTTAAAGCTGACATCATGCTTTCTTTAGTCCAGGAATACAGATGTATTTTTAATACAGATGTATCTTAATTGCTTACTGTCCAGCTTATAGCTACTGTTTGGATGTGGCTTTTGAATTGTTACAAAAGTGCCTGTTAACTTGATTATTGTTTTAATATGTATGTTATATGTGTATATGTGTATATATATATATATATGTATATATATATATGTGTGTGTGTATATATATATATATATATGTGTGTATATATATGTGTGTGTGTGTATATATATATATATATATATATATATGTGTGTGTGTGTGTGTGTATATATATATATACAGTATGTATGTGTTCTACAAACCTGCATTTTATAAGCTGAGGTTATGCTTTCTTTAATGGATAAAGACATGTTATTAACACTGTCCTGCTCATTTTGAATATAGCTTGTGAATTATTACAGAAGTGCCTTTTGACTTAATTTTAAAATGTTAGAACATTCTGTATGTACACAGTGAAGTGAAGATGTTCCGCTACCTTCCAGTTTATTAGCTGAAGGCATGCTGTCTTTAATGCATGAATACAGATGTTACTGATCGTTTATACTGTCCAGTTCATTGCTACTGTTATATATGCAATGATTTAATAAATGTTGGAAATTGACATAATGGCAACTAATTATTTGAAGCTGTTTACTCTGTCAAAACAAAAAGGGGTAAATTGGTCAAAATTAATAAATTAGGGCATTAACTAGTATTTTTTTCATTTAAATGTTACCTATTTTAATTAAGTCTAATGTGTATAATATGCTGATATGTTTGACATTGATTGTACTCAATTTAGTGGCTTTTAAAAAAAATGCTACTTAATATTTTTGCATACCTTAAAATGCATATTATTAAGTTGTCCCACTCAAAATATCAGTTAGTTCATTAAACTTGCAAAAAGTAGTTGGAAAATGTTGTCTTAATTTTATTGAGTTAGATCCATCCATCCATCTTCATCCGCTTATCCGGAGTCGGGTCGCGGGGGCAGCAGCTCCAGTAGGGAACCCCAAACTTCCCTTTCCCGAGCCACATCAACCAGCTCCGACTGGGGGATCCCGAGGCGTTCCCAGGCCAGGTTGGAGATATAATCTCTCCACCTAGTCCTGGGTCTTCCCCGAGGCCTCCTCCCAGCTGGACGTGCCTGGAACACCTCCCTAGGGAGGCGCCCAGGAGGCATCCTTACCAGATGCCCGAACCACCTCAACTGGCTCCTTTCGACGCGAAGGAGCAGCGGCTCTACTCCGAGCTCCTCTCTCGGATGACTGAGCTTCTCACCCTATCTCTAAGGGAGACGCCAGCCACCCTCCTGAGGAAACCCATTTCGGCCGCTTGTACCCTGGATCTCGTTCTTTCGGTCATGACCCAGCCTTCATGACCATAGATGAGGGTAGGAACGAAAATTGCCCGGTAGATCGAGAGCTTTGCCTTCTGGCTCAGCTCTCTTTTCGTCACAACGGTGCGATACACAGAATGTAATACCGCACCGGCTGCTCCGATTCTCCGACCAATCTCACGCTCCATAGTCCCCTCACTCGCGAACAAGACCCCAAGGTACTTAAACTCCTTCACTTGGGGTAAGGACTCACTCCCCACCTGAAGAAAGCACTCCATCGGTTTCCTGCTGAGAACCATGGCCTCAGATTTAGAGGTGCTGATCCTCATCCCAGCCGCTTCACACTCGGCTGCGAACCGATCCAGTGAGTGCTGAAGGTCACAGACCGATGATGCCATCAGGACCACATCATCTGCAAAAAGCAGCGACGAGATCCCGAGCCCACCGAACTGCAACCCCTCCCCGCCCCGACTACGCCTCGATATCCTGTCCATAAATATTACAAACAGGATTGGTGACAAAGCGCAGCCCTGGCGGAGGCCAACCCTCACCTGGAACGAGTCCGACTTACTGCCGAGAACCCGGACACAGCTCTCGCTTTGGTCATACAGAGATTGGATGGCCCTGAGAAGGGACCCCCTCACCCCATACTCCCGCAGCACCTCCCACAATTTCTCCCGGGGGACCCGGTCATACGCCTTCTCCAGATCCACAAAACACATGCAGACTGGTTGGGCATACTCCCAGGCCCCCTCCAAGATCCTTGCGAGTAAAGATCTGATCCGTTGTTCCACGGCCAGGACGGAATCCGCATTGTTCCTCTTCAATCCGAGGTTCGACTATCGGCCGAACCCTCCTTTCCAGTACCTTGGAGTAGACTTTACCAGGGAGGCTGAGAAGTGTGATACCCCTATAATTGGCACACACCCTCTGGTCCCCCTTTTTTTAAAGAGGGGGAACCACCACCCGTCTGCCACTCCTTAGGCACTGTCCCAGACTTCCACGCAATGTTGAAGAGGCGTGTCAACCAAGACATCCCCTCCACACCCAGAGCTTTCAGCATTTCTGGACGGATCTCATCAATCCCTGGGGCTTTGCCGCTGTGGAGTTGTTTTACTACCTCAGCGACTTCCACCAGGGAAATTGACGACAATCCCCCATCATCCTCCAGCTCTGCCTCTACCACAGAGGGCGTGCCAGCTGGATTTAGGAGTTCCTCAAAGTGCTCCTTCCACCGCTCTATTACCTCCCCAGTTGAGGTCAACAACGTCCCATCCTTGCTGTAAACAGCTTGGATGATTCCTCGCTTCCCCCTCCTGAGGTGGCGAACGGTTTTCCAGAAGCACCTTGGTGCCGACCGAAAGTCCTTCTCCATGTCTTCTCCGAACTTCTCCCACACCCGCTGCTTTGCCTCTGTCACGGCAGAGGCTGCAGCCCTTCGGGCCCGTCGGTACCTTGCAACTGCTTCCGGAGTCCTCCGGGATAACATATCTCGGAAGGACTCCTTCTTCAGTCGGACGGCTTCCCTGACCACCGGTGTCCACCAGGGTGTTCGTGGGTTACCGCCCCTTGAGGCACCTAAGACCCTAAGACCACAGCTCGCCGCCGCAGCTTCAGCAATGGAAACTTTGAACATTGTCCACTCAGGTTCAATGCCCCCAGCCTCCACAGTGATGCACGAAAAGCTCCGCCGGAGGTGTGAGTTGAAAGTCCGTCGGACAGGGGCCTCCTCCAGACGTTCCCAGTTAACCCGCACTACCCGTTTGGGCTTACCAGGTCTGTCCAGAGTCCTCCCCCATCCCCTGACCCAGCTCACCACCAGATGGTGATCAGTTGACAGCTCTGCCCCTCTCTTCACCCGAGTGTCCAAAACATACGGCCTCAGATCAGATGAAACGATTATAAAATCGATCATTGACCTTTGGCCTAGGGTGCTCTGGTACCACGTACACTTATGAGCATCCCTATGTTCGAACATGGTGTTTGTTATGGACAATCCATGACTAGCACAGAAGTCCAACAACAAACAACCACTCTGGTTCAGATCAGGGAGGCCGTTCCTCCCAATCACGCCTCTCAAGTATCTCCATCATTGCCCACGTGTGCGTTGAAGTCCCCCAGCAGAACTATGGAGTCCCCTACTGGAGCCCCATACAGGACTCCATTCAAGGTCTCCAAGAAGGCCGAATACTCCGAACTCCTGTTTGGTGCATATGCACAAACAACAGTCAGAGTTTTCCCCCCCCCATCACCCGCAGGCGTAGGGAGGCGACCCTCTCGTCCACCTGGGTAAACTCCAACGCAGCGGCGCTCAGCCGGGGGCTTGTGAGTATCCCCACACCCGCCCGGCGCCTCACACCCTGGGCAACTCCGGAGTAGGACAGAGTCCAACCCCTATCCAGGAGTACGGTTCCAGAACCGAGACTGTGCGTAGAAGTAAGCCCCACCAGATCTAACTGGTAGCGCTCCACCTCCCGCACAAGTTCCAGCTCCTTCCCCCACAGAGAGGTGACGTTCCACGTCCCTAGAGCCAGCCTCTGCCGCCCGGGTCTGGTCCGTCGAGGTCCCTGACCTTCGCCGCCACCCATGTGGCTGCGCACCCGACCCCAGCGGTTCCTCCCACAGGTGGTGGGCCCATGGGATGGAGATAGGGGGGCCACGTAGCTTCTTTGGGCTGTGCCCGACCGGGCTCCGTGGCAAACCCGGCCACCAGGCGCTCGCTGACGAGCCCTCCGTCCAGGCCTGGCTCCAGACGGGGGCCCCGGGCCTCCTCCGGGCAGGGTCACTCCCTCTCTCTTCCTCGATTTTGCATAGGGCTTTTTGAACCATTCTTTGTCTGGCCCCTCACCTGAGACCACTTTGCCATGGGAGACCCTACCAGGAGCACACAGCTCCAGACAACACAGCCCTCAGGTTCATAGGGACACACAAACCTCTCCACCACGATAAGGTGATGGTTCCCGGAGAGGTTAGATCCAAGTAACAGTTTTTACAGTGTAGAGCGCATGCTTTGCATGTATAAGGCCCCGGGTTCTATCCCTGGCATCTCCATGTCTCTTCTCTTATTCAGTGATGTCAAAGAAATCTGAAAATCTTCAGGAGAATAAGCAGGAAAAGGGAGAGCCAGACGAGTTTGGAGAGAGGGCATGTGACCAAAGTGAGGGCTCCGACACAGAGAGGGATATTGCACAGGGTGAGGAAGATGAAGAAGAGGGTGAGGAGCATGAAAAAGAAAGTGAGGTGTAAGAAAACAGAAATGAGACAGAGAGAGGAACATCCAGAGGGACAGCAAGCGGATCCATGTGGAAAACCTTCTTCATCAGGTTTGTGATGAAAAGGTTCTTACTATTTTCAAAGCAGTGCAATTACAATTTCATTGTAGGTCTACTGTGTCCTTAAAATTGTGATTTCTGCTGTCAAATTCTCTTTTGTGTGTCAATACAATACAGTTTCTTTTTTTTAAGTACATACTTGGCCTACATTTTGAAATGCATGCAGGTATACATGCATACAGTGTTATGCATGCATTTAGGAACCCATGCCTGACAAAAAAGAGGATAAATTCAATAAATGAATATTTCACATTCATAATTTGTCCTGAGAAGTTATCTCAGGACACTTTACATATAGAGTAGGTCTAGACCACACTCTATAATTTACAGAGACCCAACACTTCCCCCCAACAGCATGCATTTGGTGTGACAGCGGTGAGGAAAAACTGCTTTTTAACAGAGAGCCGGTTGTGTCCCAAGGAGGGGACACAACCGGCTCTCCAACAAGGGATCTGGTCGGGGGCCGACCCGATCCCAAGGAGGGGACACAACCGGCTCTCCAACGAGGGATCAGGTCGGGGGCCGACCCCAATACAACCGGCTCTCCAACGAGGGATCAGGTCGGGGGCCGACCCGATCCCTTGGAGGAGAGCCGGTTGTATTTTCTGTTGTGGGTACCCTCACGACAGAGGGTACAACCGGCTCTAGGGACCAGGGTTAGCGGCTCTGGAGATCGGAGCTGAGCTGGTCGGAGCCCCCAGCGGCCTTGGTCTGGCTTTGGTCTTGGAAGCCTCTCTGCCCGAGGCCCGGACCTCCAGCAAGCCACAAGAGAGTGTCCGACCGGCTCTCCTCCGAGCTACAGAGCGGCCATCTCTGTAGGCAGGGAGTAGGGACCAGGGTTAGTGGTTTAGAAAGGGAGGGATTAGGGACCAGGGTTAGTGGTTTAGAAAGGGATTAGGGACCAGGGTTAGTGGTTTAGAAAGGGATTAGGGACCAGGGTTAGTGGTTTAGAAAGGTGGGTGGGGCAACCACCTCCCAAATAACAAAAAACGATAGTTACGTAGGTAACTCCAGATTGTATATATACAGTAAATGCGGACGTAGTTGAGGCCCGTGCTGGACGCAAGGGCGGGAAAGAAAATCTTCACGACTGCGCATGCGCGAAGGGATAAACCCAATAGCGTAGCCCTTAGAGGGCGAAGCCTATACGAAATAGAACTGACAGATCCCCAAACAGACCCCAACTGGTCGTGGCCGATGGGCGCCCACCGAGAGTCAGGTTCTATCTGAGGTCTCTGCCTGTTAAAAAGCAGCTGTCACCGCTGTCACACCAAATGCATGCTGTTGGGGGGAAGTGTTGGGTCTCTTTTAGAATTATAGAGTGTGGTCTAGACCTACTCTATATGTAAAGTGTCCTGAGATAACTTCTCAGGACAAATGTGTAAACTATTATAACAATGTGTTTGATCAGCTTCCGTAACATCAAATTAGTTATTTATTCTTTATTTATTATTGTTGCAATTGAATGCACACATTTATATTGTGATGTGTATACTCTCATTAATGTATATTTTTACCATAACATTTTAGTTTCATCCCACAAAAATAAAAATAAAACTATAATGAGAAAGGCCTTATAGGCTGGAGATGTCTACAGTCTATGACATCACAGCATTCTATAACATATCAAAAGAACTAATGGCCAATCAGCTGTGAGTTCAAGATGACGTCATGAGTGAAGTCACAAAACGTCCCTAGAGGAGTCTATAAATAGAAGGAGAATAGTCTTTAAGTTCACCTGGACACTGACCTGGAGGTCAGTCAGCCAGGAAAGAGGGTACAACCGGGTCTCCTCAGAGGGATCAGGTCGGGGGCCGACCCGATCCCAAGGAGGGGACACAACCGGCTCTCCAACGAGGGATCAGGTCGGGGGCCGACCCGATCCCAAGGAGGGGACACAACCGGCTCTCCAACGAGGGATCAGGTCGGGGGCCGACCCGATCCCAAGGAGGGGACACAACCGGCTCTCCAACGAGGGATCAGGTCGGGGGCCGACCCGATCCCAAGGAGGGGACACAACCGGCTCTCCAACGAGGGATCAGGTCGGGGCCGACCCGATCCCAAGGAGGGGACACAACCGGCTCTCCAACGAGGGATCAGGTCGGGGGCCGACCCGATGCCAAGGAGGGGACACAACCGGCTCTCCAACGAGGGATCAGGTCGGGGGCCGACCCGATTCCAATGTTTTTGGAACATCATATTTTACTTTAAATGTTTAAAATGTTGTTAGACATTTTAATTTTGACACATAGAGATTTTTAACTAGATTCAGTCACAGATGCTTTTTCATGGATTTGAGTGACAGCAAATATGTAGTAAACCTAAATATACCTACATGTATTTACAGTGGCATAAATGCTGGAATAGCGCCACCTATCGATTGATGTGCCAAAAGTCACGTTACGGCGTTCCTCGTTAGTATAATGGACAGTATATTAGCCTGTCACGCGGAAGACAGGGGTTAGATTCTTATTCGAGCTTAGGCCTCGAGGAAGTCCCGGCAAATGCATTGGACTAATCATGAGGGCAAAGCGGGCCTTGGCTGTCTTCAGCATTGGAGGAGAACTCCTGACCCTAAATGGGAATATTGTCAAGCGATGGAAAGAGCACAACTCCTGGACATGAACAAGGTGCATCAGGAGGTGGGATAGTGTCAAATCTGGGCACCTTAGAATTCCTTTTATGCTCTTTGCAGATGATGTGGTTCTGTTGGCTTCATCAGGCAGTAATCTATAGCGCCCACTGGGGCAGATTAAAGTCCAGTGTCAAGCAGTCGGGATGAAAGTCAGCCCCCCCTAGTCTGAAAGCGCAGGATTGCTCCCATCGGGTTGGGAGTCAGTTGCTGTCCCAAATGAAGAAGAACTTGTATCTCAAAGGCATATTTCAAATAGTGCAAAGTGTTTCAAAGCAAAAACCACTATACTACAGAAACTTTGGATGACCGCCTCCGCCTGTCACACGGATGACGGTGGTTTGATTCGCCGATGGGGAGATTTAGCTACCAGCTGCTAATTATTTACCAACATCGCCACTAATACATCTGCCAGAGTAGTTTGGATATGAGGCCTAACCATAGCAAAAGATATGCGTTTTTAATAAAGTATCAGACTGGATATACTCCAAGAAAGACAAAGGTTTTACAACATGATTGAGATTGATCCTGCTATCAAAGATATGTTTTCAGCGACGATATGATCACCTACCTCAGGATCCAGGAACATAGGAAGACCAGCAGGAATGTAAGACGGATCCAAGAACGTAAAACAACAACTATGAGGCTAAGAAGTTGAGATTCAGGTCATTCAATTCAATTTAATTTTATTTATATAGCGCCAAACCACAACAACAGTTATCTCACTGCGCTTTTCATAAAAGAGCTGGTCTACACCATACTCTGTGATGTTATTTACAGATGCCCAACAATTCCCACAAAGAGCAAGCAGTAGGCGACAGAAGCAAGGAAAATCTTCCTTTTAAGAGGCAGAAACCTCGAGCAGAACCAGCATCTGCCTTGACTGGTTGGGGCTGAGAGAAAGAGACAGACAGAGAAAGAGAGAGACATGGATAATTGCAGCAGAGGGTGTCGAGCAGGAACATAGAGGCAGCAGGTGACTCCAACCACAGATCCAAACTCCACAGCTCCAGAATAAGAAACACCTGCAGGAAGCGATACGAGGAGAGAGGAGAGGGTTGAGAGAGCACAAGACTCCAGGAAAGGGAAGAAGTTGAGGTAGTAACATGCATTAATGGGATGAGGTTGCATAAAGATGGAGAGAAGGAGGAGGAGAGAGGTGCTTAGTGCATCAAGGGAAGTCCCCCGGCCGTCTAGGCCTATAGCAGCAACACTAAGGGATGGTTCAGGACTTATCCGAGCCAGCCCTAACTATGAGCTTATTAAAGAGGAAAGTCTTAAGCCTACTCTTAAATGTGGAGATGGTGTCTGCCTCCTGAACCCAAACTGGAACCTGGTTCCACAGGAGAGGAGCTTGATAGCTGAACGCTCTGGCTCCCATTCTACTTTTGGGAGACTCTAGGAACCACAAGTAACCCTGCATACTGGGAGCGCAGTGCTCTGGTGGGGTAGTAAGGTACTATGAGCTCTTTAAGATAAGATGGTGCCTGAACATGAAGCGCTAAAAAACTACAGAAACTGAAGGCTTTTTTTCCTCCATAGCGGAGTATTGCTCCAATCGGGTTGGGAGTCAGTTGCTGTCCCATGTGAAGAATTTATTGTATTTCAAAGGCATATTTCAAATAGTGCAACTTGTTCCAACGCAAAAACCACTATACTACAGAAACTTTGGATGACCGCCTCCGCAGTGAGCCAACTCTGGGATTTATCCTTCTGCAGATGACCATAGACCAGCCCAAAGATAACCCAAGTGGCCTTATGTCTATAAGAAGGTACAGTTCAGCAAACCATGTACATATTAATCTTTACGGCCATTGGTATACAGGTCACTTGATGTAATACAAGCAAATACATAAGGCCCCACCGAACAGTTTTGTGATATGTGGCGTGCAACAGTATGTCTTAAAACATGAGACAGGCGCAGTCTCTGTGGCGCAATAGATCAAGACACCACCAGCGAGATGACTGATACATCATCAGTTCCGAAATTTTCTTGCATGCCAAATGTTTGAATTCAAAGTCAGAATCCAATTGACATGTAAGAACAATACAATGAACGTCCAGCTTCTACATTTCCGCATGAGTCAGCTTCCCCCATTTCTGAGTAACAGGAAAATAGCCTGATAAGCATACATGTGCAGCGCAACCTCCAAATGCCATAAAGCAAATGCTTGTGGCCTAAAGATTAAGCTCCCGCTCATAAAACATGAGACAGGCGCAGTCTCTGTGGCGCAATAGGTCAGCGCAGTCGGCTGTTAACCGAAAGGATGGTGGTTCAAGTCCACCCAGGGACGTTTGTTGCTTAAATACCCTGGAGTGAGCCAAGTCTGGGGTTTATCCTTCTGCAGAAGACCATAGACCAGCCCAAAGATAACCCAAGTGGCCTTATGTCTATCAGAAGGTACAGTTCTGCAAACCATGTACATATCAATCTTTACGGTCATCACAGATGGGAAGTAACGAAGTACAAATACTTTGTTACTGTACTCAAGCAGATTTTTCAGATATTTTTACTTTACCATTTATTTTTTTGCCGACTTTTTACTTTTACTCCTTACATTTTAAGACGAATATCGGTACTTTCTACTCTTTACATTTTGCAAAATTGGCTCGTTACTTCAGTTTTGTACTAAAGGTCGTCTATCAGGTGTGATTGTGAATGCGAGTCAGAGAATAGCGCGGTCACGCGCCTCACAACGCATGCAGGCGCGCACGACACACAGAGACAAAAGTGAGAGAAAAGAAAAAGAGACTGTCTGAAGGATAATCAGTTGAGATTGTGTGCGTCTTTGAGAACTGTAAGTCATTTAACTGATGTTGTCAATTCATTTAAGCCTGTTGTTGTATTGGTCTGTAGTTCTGGCAAATTTAAAAGTTAGCTTGTTTGTGTTCTTCACCTGTTACCTAGGTTACACCTGGCTGTTGATTCAATATAATGGTGATTGTTGAACGTCCTTGCTCATTAAGATAATGTAATTAATAGTGGGTTTATTGTTATTATTTACTAGCATATATGGTAGCCTTTACAATGTGACGGTGTCTGCCCCCCGACCATTGAAATTATTTAAATCAAGGGTAAACAGAAGAGGAGCTGTGCATGAAAACCTCATAACAATTAAATCTACAAGTGCAATAGTGCAAAAGAATAGGAGAATTAAATGTGGACTCTTAAACATCAGATCTCTCTCTTCGAAAGGTGTACTAGTAAATGAATTAATATCAGATTCTAATATTGATCTATTCTGTCTTACTGAAACCTGGCTGGGTGATGGAGAATATGTTAGTCTAAATGAATCCACCCCCCCCCAGTCACATTAATACTCACATTCCTCGAGGCACAGGCCGAGGAGGTGGAGTGGCAGCTATCTTCGATTCTAGTCTAATAATCAGCTATAAACCTAAACTAAATTATAACTCATTTGAAAGTCTTGTTCTTAGTCTTTCACACCCAAGTTGGAAATCACTGCAACCAGTTCTATTTGTTATAGTGTACCGAGCACCTGGTCCATACTCTGAATTCTTATCTGAATTTGCAGAATTTTTGTCAAATTTAGTGCTAAAAACGGACAAAGTTCTTATTGTAGGGGATTTTAATATTCACGTGGACGATGAGAATGATAGCCTTAGTATTGTGTTTATCTCTCTATTAGATTCTATTGGCTTCTCTCAAAGTGTTCATAAACCGACTCACCGTTTTGGCCACACCCTCGATCTTGTTCTGGTATGTGGTGTTGAAATTGAACATTTAAAAGTGTTCCCACAGAATTCCTTTCTATCTGACCACTGTTTGATAACTTTTGAGTTTATACTTCTGAACTACACGCCATTAGGCAAAAACTTCTTTACAAGATGTCTATCTGATAGTGCTGTAGCTAAATTTAAGGATGTGATTCCATCAGCTTTTAATTCATTACCAAGTCACAAAGTAACGGAGGACTCCTATGCTAATTTCAGTCCCTCCCAAATCGATCAGTTTGTTGATAGTGCAGCAGGCTCGCTGAGAATGACACTCGACTCTGTTGCCCCTCTAAAAAAGAAGATAATTAAACAAAGACGGTTAGCTCCATGGTATTACACTGAAACTCGCAAATTAAAGCAAATATCGCGGAAACTTGAGAAACTTCTACCAAACTAGAAAATTCTCGTTTAATTTGGCAAGATAGTCTTAGAATGTATAGGAAGGCCCTTCGTAATGCCAGAGCGGCGTACTACTCGTCATTAATAGAGGAAAATAGGAACAACCCCAGGTTTCTTTTCAGCACTGTAGCCAGGCTAACGGAAGGTCACAGCTCTACTGAGCCAAGTATCCCCATAGCTCTTAGTAGTAACGACTTCATGAGATTCTTCAATGATAAAATTATAACTATTAGAAGCAAAATTAAAGACCTGCCTTTAACTGGCACTGACTTATCTCTAAGCTCAGGAACCTTAGAAACAGATGTAAAACCAGATATATGTTTAGACTGCTTTGCTTCACTTGATCTTTATCAATTTAACTCACTTATTTCTTCATCTAAACCATCAACCTGCCTCTTAGATCCCATATAACCAACCTGTCTTTATTAACAGGCTATGTACCACAGCACTTTAAAGTAGCTGTAATTAAACCCCTTCTAAAAAGCCCAACCTTGATCCAGATGTTTTAGCCAACTATAGAACTATATCCAATCTTCCATTTCTTTCTAAGATTCTTGAGAAAGTAGTCGCCAAACAGCTGTGTGACTTCCTGTATAGGAATAGCTTATTTGAGGATTTTCAGTCAGGATTTAGAGTTAATCATAGCACAGAAACGGCACTTGTGAAAATTACTAATGACCTCCTAATTGCATCAGACAAAGGACTTATCTCTGTACTGGTGTTATTAGATCTTAGTGCTGCATTTGATACCATTGACCATCATATCTTATTACAGAGATTGGAACATTTAATCGGCATTAAAGGAACTGCTCTAAGCTGGTTTAAGTCTTATTTATCAGATCGATCTCAGTTTGTTCATGTTAACGATGAATCCTCTGTGCACGCCAAAGTTAGTTATGGAGTCCCACAAGGATCTGTGCTCGGTCCAATCCTGTTCACTCTATATATGCTTCCTTTAGGCAATATTATCAGGAAGCATTCCATAAACTTTCATTGTTATGCAGATGATACTCAATTATATCTATCAATCAAACCGGATGAAACTAATTGTCAGGTTCAGGACACTTTATCTTACTAAATAACCATGGTCAAGCAAAGAAACGAGACGCAGACGGCAAATATGCAGTTGACAGACTTTTGCAAAAAGGGAAAGTTCCGCAAGAGCAACCTGCCTGTCAGCATTGCTTCCACGGAACTCTGGCAACTAGAAACTAAAAGCAAAGTCTCTTTATTAAAGCACACACACACAAAGATTTACAGTTGTTGAGTCTAAGGCATCTGGTGTTTGGTTCATGCCTACACAGGAAAAGGAGGGCAGAGTGCAGATTGCCGGGGCAACCTGACCCTCTGCCTGACCTCGAAATTAAGACTATCTAAAGGATTTACAACAGAGTAGACTTTATGGCGGTGTTTCAAGGAAAACATAGTTGGTTAAATGTGCATATAAGATTATAAAATATAAAGCATACATGAATATACGTCAAGCAAGATATGAATATATGATAAGCATGAAAGTTATGATTATGATATGAATATGAATTTAAGCATGCAAGGTGTAATATTCTAAGACACTACTACAGAGAATTGTCTAATAAGGAACATATAAAAAACGAATTTCTCTGTCATTTCCCTCCTGTTGTACATTTAACAAACATCAGCAATTATGACTCCGGGGTTGCGGTTTTCAATAATTACGTCAAAGCATGCACACACAGGATAGGATACTTGTTTACTCTTCATCAGGGAGAAGGCAAAAAACCCTTTCCGTCTGTTAGAAAGGAAAAATTCCTTCTCGACCCTCCCTTAGGGAGCGATCACCCTTTTGGCCAAGATGAGTTCAAAGGTTTATGTGTGCTTTAATACATCATTGTGTGGGCTTGGGACACATTTATCATTACTTATCAGATTTAGCAGAGAGCTGATGAAACTGGACATGTGCATAGTTGGTCAGTTGTATCAGTGTATGAAAAATATTACAAGTACTGCTACAAGGAAAGTAACAATTCTAAGCAATAATCCATACCAAGGTCCTGAAGTTAACCAGGAGAGGAAATCTCCGCTAACTACATTATCTGCCTCAGCTGTTGACTCTCTAGCAGCATCTCTAAGAGCAGTCAAATTAAGAATGGCTTTCTGAATGACACTAGTATCTTTGTCATTATCTGGGAAAAAGGTGCAACACGTAGTACCAATAAGCGCACACACACCACCTTGTGATGCCGTCAACTGGTCTAACACCAGCCTATTTTGTAGGGCGATCAATCTTATAGCGGTCAATTCTTCGCGTATCTTTGACAGGGCTGTTACGGTTGAATTCATGAACAGTCCTACTCGGTAACTGATTGTTTCCATTCTCAGCTCAACTTTACCCACCCCTACCCACGGGAAAAGTGCATGCAAAACTTTCTGGCCATCTGACCACAGCTCGTGACCTTTGGGGACATCCGATCCCCATACGCTGTCATGGCGTTCCAAAGCACTACGTCTCGCACGTGGGTGGTGGCGGAGCGTTACCATGTGTGAATGATCTGCCGGTTCTAGAGTGCAACGACCCTCCCAACCCACCGGTAAATCTAGGAACATGTAGGAGCCACACAGCCAATTGACTCCTAGCTGGCCATATGTTCTCAATGCATCAGGGGCCTGGAAATAGGGCACACAAGTCGTATTACCTACAGACTTGGTGAAGTCCAATTTGCATACAGTCAATGGCGGGACCATTTGCCAATTCAGGGTCTCGTTCAACAGAGTGGGTGTTAAGGCGGAGGGTAGCGCGTGTAGGAAGATGGTGCTGGCGTCGACGGGTTTCGGGACAACCTACGGGTTGTGGGTGGAAATTGGCATACGTGTGCATACATAACAGTTTTTGTGGTTCTCAGATTTAGTTACATATTTAGCATAGCAATACCAAAGGTTCAAATCAAAGGACGAATTGTAAACCATATCATAGTCTTTCATGGCATCGTCGATGAGCATACGGTTTCCATGTGAAACCTATTGTTGTTGTGGTCCTTTAGTCGCTGTCAGCGACACGCAGAGGACCAGTAGGACAGAACAAACCCATCCCTTTAGTTCACCCATAGCTGGAGTATAAAGTCTCAGTTGGTTTCTTCTTTCTTCAGCAGGCAAAGGTTTTGATACCGCCCGCCCTCCAGCCTATTCGGGGTGTGGGAATGGAATGATCTTTTTACAGTGACTTTGGTGAACCCATGTGGATCGTTCAGCAATCTTTACAGCTGTGGGCGTGGCGATGAGCACGGTGTACGGCCCCTCCCACTTTGGTGATGACCAGCACTTCCTCTTTATCACTTTCGTCAGCACTTGGTCATCTGGCTGGGGTCTCCCCACCTGGGGAGACAGAGGGGGAGAGATAGGCAGATTACATGCACTTTGAACAGTCCTATCTCTAAACACTTTGCACATCCACAAAAGGGCTCCTGGATCATCACTTTTCTCTGCCCAGGGGACCCCTTCCCACAAAGGTAAAATAAACGGCCTGCCATGAACCACTTCAAAAGGTGTCAGTCCTGTCGTGTTTGGTGTAATTCTCATGTACAACTCTACTAGGGGAAGACACTCTGGCCATGGCTTTCCTGTCTGATCCATAGTTTTCTTTAGCCTGTTTTTTACTGTGCCGTTGGTCCTCTCGACCAATCCAGCACTTTGGGGGTCTCTTCAGTTCTATGCCTAGGTGTTGTCCTAGCAATGTTACTGTTACTGTCTCATTTACAAAATGTGGGCCATTATCACTCCAAATTATTCTTGGGATGCCATACTGTGGTATTACCGTTTTAACGAGTATTTTGGCTACAGTAATGGCATCTGCTTTAGCTCTATGAAATCCATGTATAGGATCTCGGATGTGACCCTTGTGGGCATTTCCCTCTCTTTGGTCTTACATTTCCCTGCGGATTAATTTTTTAAGTAAGAATTTAATCCCTTGAAGGTGTGAAACACCTTCTGTACTGTACTCTTCCCCGCTGTTGGGACATGGCCCTTCGCCATGGCCCAAACCCAGCTACCAAATTACCTCATGATACAAATTTTTAGGCAAGCAGGGCTTGTCATCTTTCTGATATAGGCCATCAATACAAGTGGCACCATCTGATAGCCAAACATCTTTCTTGGTCTTGGGAGAGTTGTCTTGCATGTTTTTCAGTACTTCTGTAGACATCGGATTCTGTGGTTCCTCTTGAACCGCTAAGAGCTCTGATCTTACAGCTGCTCTCTTAGCTTCCTCATCTGCTTTTGCATTACCTAAACTGACCGGATCCTGTCACTTAGTATGCGCTGCACACTTGCAAGTAGCTAAGCTGTGTAGTAATTGAATAGCCTGAAGTAACTTCACTTGCAAGTCTGCAAATTCAACTGTCTTTCTCTGACTGTCTGTGTACAGCTCTGAGAGTGCGCGTTCCTGTTCCACAGAAGGAGAGGAGCAGAGAGGGGAGGGGCTCGGGGGCGCGCTCGGCTCTGCCTGACTAGGCTGCTATCTCTGTGTATTTCCGTGACCTTCACTGTGCTTCTCTCTGACTTTATTCTACTGAGGCCAAAACTTTTTCCCTAAAATCCACAGTCTGTTCAAATGTTGTGGATGACATTAACTCTTCTTTTAGGTGAGGAAAAGCTTTTCTTTCCTCCACATTGTTCCATCTCATTTTGTTAGTCAAGGCCCTAGGCGTGTTACCGTAGCTCCTGAGTTGTTAGTGTCTCTAACAATGTGTAATGTGTGGGGGGCTCTGGACTGTACTGCTCATTTCTGTTAAGCCAAACTCAGGAATTCGTTGCGAAGTAGAGACCTTGTTGAAACAAAACAACCAAAAATGACAAGAACTGAACTTCTACACTTCTTCAACTTCTAACTTCTAACTTCACAACGAACAGAGTCACAGAGTGACCCCACAGCTCTGTGCCCATAACACATGACTGCTCCTTATCTCCCGTTTGCCCCAACAGAAACCAGACCATGTTTGGAAAACACTCTAATCTTAAACAACACACTTCATCCTTCTGTTTTCTGTTTTTCAGGCTTCTAGGAGCCAGAGCTGTCCCTGAGCACCCGCCTAGTGCGTCAAAAAAAAAAAAATATCAAAACACATACATATCAAAAAAAACAAAAATGACTGTAGCTGTCATTCAATCTTAGAAGCTAGAAATTTATCTCGTCTGTAGATTGGTTCAGGCATTAACCTACAGTTTGGGCAAGTTGACCGTTGCATATCTCTCAAGGCGCCAGCTTTTTGTTGCCTATTTGCTCACAGTGATAAATTGCAAAGCCATAACATTACTAGCTGTCTCTAGACGCCGGAGGCTCTATTCAAGGATCTATCTTTAGGAAGCACATGTTTCAGAGGCACCTACAATGTAGATCCACTTAATATATGAACAATTAACTAAAAGAAAATCTTGTCTATGTGATTGTCTTATTACAGGCCTCAGTTACCTGTCTTATATCTCGAATCAAGCGCCAATGAACCTTATCAGCTTTTTTTACTGGGAAAATTGGTGTATCACATGGCTAGTCGGGACATTCTCTGGTTAGTCCTGCTTCTAGTAACTCTCTAATTACAGGTGCAATGTCTCTCTCTGCCTCTGGTTTGAGTGGGCATTGTCTCACCCTGGGCTGCCAGTCTGGCCTTGTTTTGTTTTTGGGTAGCTTTTATCAGGCCTACATCGGCAGGCCCTTTAGTCCATAAACATTAAAGGACCCCTGCTAGGTCCTGTACATCTCTCTCACTCAAACATATGGATGAAAACCATTGGTCAGTTTTGCGTAGGTTGGGGGTGGTAAACACCTCCCACCCCTGTTAATATCTGCACGTTTCACTGGAGGGGCTGTATGCCAACCCTGGGTCATCTACCGGCCCTTAATCATCTGCTCTTTGAACTTTGAGTGCCACTTCTCCCAAATCTTTCCATCTCATATCATATGTGTTTGCTAGTGAAACGTGTGGCACTTGACTGGAGCAATCTGGTCTTATTTTGGCACTAACACAATAGTTGTCTTTTTCAGAAATTTGACATAGTGAAATTATTGTTAACAATGCCAAACTATGATGCATGCTGTGACCTGTTGTGTGTCAGTCAATATTATATTACATGCCTAGCAAACTGCCTCCTATAACTCTTAAAATCTTGTTGACCAAGGCTAGCTAGCTCGAGATTTAAATCATAAGCACAGACTGACACGGACCTCTCCACATGTTCCCACTGCAGTCCGGCATTTTAAACTATTTCAACAATGTTTTTACAAACCTAGCGGCTGTTAACGTAATTGTACCTTAATCAAAAAACAAATTCATATCTACACACATACAACCTCAGGTTTCCTCTGAATGTTCAGCTGTTTGTCTGTATTTGTGACCATGTTGCTCATGCTCCCTCCATGACTAAGCACCTCAAACTTTTGACTTGTTAAAAAAAAAAATACATACTGGAAATAAAATAATTGAAAGTACAAATTCGAATTCCCATTAAAAAATTAAAAAACAAAAAATAAACTTAGTCTTCCCATAACAGTGGCAATCCATGTACTCTGGCTCATTCTTCTTGAGCAATTTCAAATATGTATATATATGCATACATATATCTCCATATATATATATATACATACACATACACACGTACATGCACGTACCCTTTTTTACTTATTTTCCTTAAATCTAACAATTTTGGAATTGGTATCAATCAACTGTTTTATATTCTTCCATTACTTTTCCTATTTCTCTCTCTAAGCTCTCTGACTCATTGTTTTTTCTTTTCTTTTACCAATAAGTCCATCTGTAATCTGTAGGGATCTGGTCCCAACTCAGTAATTAATGTATGTGCTTCGTCAGACACCCTCATACAATTGTGATTGTAATCATGTATACATGCATTACTCCTCATAGAATTTGTTAAGAAATTTTAACACTACTCATGTTTCAAGAGGTTCTGCGTTCAGAAATTTTAACACATTGCCTCTTCCGCGTGTGTAGTCTGTCTCTCAGACAAAATACACACTACTTCTCACCAAACCCACTGTTTGGCTACTCTTTACTCTTCAACAACACGTAGCATAATTAACCCCACTGGATCACTCCAATTTTTATCAGTCAGACCATGAAAACATCATTGCCTTAATTTAGATTTCACCAATGTGCAGATTCGATTCACAACAGGTTCTGCTCACCTTTATTTAAGGGCGCCCCAGGCTCCGTTGTTTCCTGTTCTGACTGTTCCCATCCAATTTTTCAATCAATCCAACCCAATGTTCAAACCAATTTTGAGTGAATCCCCCATTTTCAGATTTGATTTATGCTTGGTTTTCGTTATATTCCAAATAAAAAAGGCGCAAACAGAGAACAAGGGAAACATTGTCTCTATAGTTTCCCTTATCTGTCTCTGTCCCTCTTGGCTGCCTGCTTCCTCCACATTCCTGCAGCACACAACTCTCTCCTCCACCTGTAATCGCTGTAATAAACTAGTAACAGACGTCATTCTAAATTTACAATCTAAGCCGTATTTCTTTGTCCAATCTTTCACAAATTCTACACTTCCCGGGAAGGTTTTTTCCCTGAATTTTACATCTTTAGCTAGGTACAGCGGTACTTTGGTTTTTACCCATCTGTCCTGCTCTATTTCTCAAATCACACAATTTCCACAATAAAACACTGCGACAATAAAACTTCACAAACCACAATGCAACGCTGCGTTTCACCAACCTGTGTCCCTGTCCTAAGTCTCACAAAGAACCACAAGTTATCACAATAAACCGCTGTGCAGCAACACTTTTATTGTTTCACAAACCAAACAGCAAACAAA
>JAEKDQ010000054.1:44720-86000 GCA_026937815.1 Etheostoma perlongum
CAACATGGGCAAGAAATTGTAAAATATACATCAAACTACATGGGTTGACGCCTGAAGCAGCGAAAGTGATTCTCATCAGGGACATCACCGAGATGGATAAGTTTGAAGAAGGAATGAATCAAGAGCAACATAGGCCTACATAAGGTAACTGCACACCAACTGAATTGGACGTATCAAACACGATGATCATGGCAAACTTGGACAGAAACCTATCTGTTACTTATGATCAACTGAACTTGGAAACTTTCAAATACACAGAACATAAACCACAAGACATTGAAAATGACATTGACCCAGATGATAATTTCTACATTGGTAGTCACTGCCAGTGTGAATATTACACAGTTGAGCAGTTACATTAAAAAGGATGACACAATATCAGATTTACATTTTAACAGCAGGAGCCTTATCGCAAACCTTTCAAAAATCAAACAGTGCCTAAAACAAATGGAAAGTTCACAGCAATTGCAACAACAGAGACTATGGTCAGGTAGATTTACATGGGGTCTTTTCATGACTCCACTGCCCGATTCAGCTTTCTGATCTCATTTGACAACAGGAAACATTTGATACTAAATATTTTTACCAAAACAGACTTGATTTTGCCACTAAGAAGTGATAGTAGTATTGTGATGAATTTGCCTCATGGATGACACTCTCTTTTCCATTACATTCAATAAATAAACCAGAACCAAACCTAAGCGAGAATCATAAACCTAGACAAACGAACAAGGAGAGTCATGTCCTGCTCATTTGTTCCTCATATTTTTTTCCCAGTTTTTTCTGTTGCGTGCAGTTGAAGCAGGATATGAAAAATTGCTAAAATGCTCTACTACAATTGTGCTGGCTCCTAATCTGGGTTAATTTAACAATAAACTAGACTTTAAAGTACAGATTTGGGATGGAACACCTCCTACCTTCAGGGCTCATCCGGGAGTTGAACCCATGACCTCTCGCACCTGAAGCAAGAATCATACCACCAGACGAACGAGCCACATAAAATCATCATATCAGCAATATATGATCATATTAACAATAACTGCCAGATTGAGATGTCTGATTATATTGGACTAAGTAGCTTTGGCTAAAGTCACTGTAGGACAGGCTTGAGCTATTGGTAGGCCACAGTCATGCAGGAAAAATGTTAAAATATGGCAATAGCCTACTATGTCTACAAAAAATGTTTAGTCTAGTGATTTATAAGTATTCAAGAGCCACTGCTCATAGTTTCTCTCAGAGCAAAAGCAAGATTATCAGCAAAAAGATGCAAGCAGAGGCATGAGCAAGCAGTAAAGCATCTGCACTGTAAGAAGCAGGAAGTGACATAGTAGTGAGATCGCCGAATCCTAGCCACTGGACCAGGGGTGTCAAGCGTGCGGCCCGTGGGCTTGTACTGGCCCGCCAAAGGGTTCAATCTGGCCCACAAGATAAATCTAAAAGTGAAAAATTGCAATGAGACATGAACTACATTTTTTAAAATAAACTGCTATTCCTAAATTGTCCGCTAAGTGCGCACTGTTTTTTAGACACGAAGCAGCTGAAAAAAGAAGAAAAAGACCAAACAATGCTGAGACAGACACAGCTAATGTTCAGTGATTACTACGATACATAAACTTACTTTTGTACTCGTCTTTACACCCTCATTAGCCAAAATGTCTTTGTCAAAAAAGGAGAAAAGTGGATACTGAGTGTAGAGTTTTCCAAGGAAAATGGACAGCTTCCTATTTATTCACAGAGGTGAATGGGAAACCTGTGTGCTTGGTGTGTATGAACACGTGTCAGTGTTTAGGAATTATAATATTCGGCGCCACTATAAGACTCAGCATGGTGAAAAATACGACAACCTGAGACGAGAGAAGATGAATGAGTTGCTGGTGGGTCTGAAGAAACAGCAGTCTGTTTTCACTCGGAGCCGAGAGGTCAGAGATTCAGCAGTAAAAGCCAGCTACATAGTTGCTAATAACTGCGAAATAGCATTAGCATTAAAGCTGTATTAAGAAGGGGAGTTCATCAAAACATGCATGCTGAAGGCTGCAGAACTCGTATGTCCCGAGAAGCGACAAGCTTTAGCCAACATCAGCCTGACGAGGAATACTATTGCAGAGAGGAACTATTCACAGATTAGGACAGCCAACTGAAACACAGAGTCAAGTCATTTCTTGTCAAACAGACGTTGCTCAACTGGCTATATTTATTCGTGGAGTTGATGAGACATTGGCCGTCACAGAGGAGTTCCTTGTGTTGGTGCCTATGATGGACACCACAACAGCAGAGGACATTTTCAGCTCTCTCGTTAATGTAATTGTACTTCTTACCACTAAAACAAAGGGAAAAACATGAATTTGTTTTTTATAGCTAAGAGGAGCTGTACCATGATTTAAATGGTCCGGCCCACTTGGCATCAAATTAGACTGTATGCGGCCCGTAAACTAAAATCAGTTTGACACCCCTGCACTAGCCCATCATCGAGTCACGAATGTATCCTTTTGTCATCATTGATGGGTCATAAACACTAAAACCCCTGACCAACATTTTCTACTATTGACCCAGATGATAATTTCTACATTGGTACTGGTAAAATAAATTAAAAAGGACGACACAATATCAGATTTATATTTTAACAGCAGGAGCCTTATGGCAAACCTTTAAAAAATCAAACAGTGCCTAAAACAAATGGAAAAAGTTCACAGCAATATCAATAACAGAGACTATGGTCAGGTAGATTTACATGGGGTCTTTTCATGACTCCACTGCCCGATTCAGCTTTCTGATCTCATTTGACAACAGGAAACATTTGATACTAAATATTTTTACTAATAATGATTTCTACTATACATTTTACGGTAGAACAACAGGAGTTGGTGGAGATTGAGGGATATGAACTGTCATTCATCAATAGGTAACAATCAAAGGGTGGGAGGGGGTTGCATTATATATTGACCAAATATATCAATGTCAAATAGTTACTAAAATGTCTTTTGTTTTAGATACAATCATGGAATGCATCACAGTACAAATTGAAACGTAAAAATCTAAAAATTCTAATTAGCTGCATTTATAGGAAACAGGGATCGAATATTGACATGTTTAAGGAAAAAATTACATAAATATTTAGTAAAAGCAATAACAAAATGACTTCAATGTTGACTTGCTCAACCCACAAGAGTTCATTAATCTGATGTACAGTACCGGTCTGTATCCCTCCATCACTCGACCAACCAGAATTACAACCAATAGTGCTACACTAATTGATCATATATTTACGTGATTGACTATAAAGTTGAAAGTGGACTAATAATAAACAATGTCAGTGATCATCTGCCAGTTTTTGCTACACCAAGACCAGGAAGGACAACGACATTCACACAGTGACCAGACACACAACCCAAGAAAACATCAATACATTTAAAGAGGATTTAATGAAGCAAGACTGGGGCAAAGTGGACGTAGATAATGGGAATGAAGCCTGTGATTAATTCTTGACTGTTGTAACATCACTTCATGAAAGAAACTGTCCTCTAGTAAAGAAAAAGGTCAAACTGAAAACTTATCTGATGATAAACCGTTGATAACTAAAGGCATATTAAATGCATGTAAGAAGAAAAAACTGTATTATATAAAGAGTTTTTAAAGAAAAGGACAAAAGAAGCAAAAAAAAATAATATAACCTATATAAAAACAAACTGACCAGAATCATGAGAAGCAATAAAAAGAAGTATAGTTCTGCGTGTAGTTCCTGTTGATCACCACCAGAGGGCGCCTTTACACCAGACACCAGTAGCTGACAGCTGGAGGCTAATTACTGAACCTTCAATGTTTTTTTATGAATTATTTAACAATTTTGCCATTAACAATATGCGCCACTCTGCTCTGATATTTATTCTCTGGGACTGGAAAATCTGAAGATCCCAGCCATTGCAGTTTTCATTGTGTGGTTACTTGCTTTATTTGTCAAGAAGTCAACAGAAAGGTTACTCGCCCAACCCGGTTTGATAAAATATTAGATCTCTGTTATGGTACAAATAAGGGAGCATATCAATCAATCAAGCTGCCTCCACGAGGAACCACAGACACAGGCAGTGCCCTGTTCTGGTAACTACTACTAACCCATTGAAAAGTTTATGAACGTTTGTGCAGACAGGTATAGCACTTCTTTAAAGGTTGTCATGGCCGAGTGGTTAAGGCGATGGACTAGAAATCCATTGGGGTCTCCCCGTGCAGGTTCTAATCCTGCCGACAACGAAAGGCATTCTTTAATGGTGGTAACAAACTAATGACACATCACAATATACCAAATTGCAGACGAGCCTTTGAGATAGTATTATCTCATGTCTGTCTGTCTCCACCAATGTATCTCTTAGCATTTATTTCCAGTCTGTGTTAGAAGATTTGCAGTGAACGTTGTATTGTCCAGCAGAAAGGCAACTGGTGTGTTATACTATACTAGTAAATATACTATACTACTATATACTACTATACTACAAAATATAATATATATATATAACACTACAAATATACTAGTGTAGTATATTTGTAGTTATATATTTATTATATTTTGCTCCAGTTTTTATGGGTGTTACGGCGGGTATGAGCAGCATTTTTATGGATGAAATGAACTTGACATGTCATTAAGTTTACTCTTCAGCAGGTGGAGACCTTTCACTTCAGACACTTGCAGCAACAGATGCTTTGTTAAACATCAACACAATGGAAATAGACATAATGCTGATACAAAGCATAGTAACTAGCAAAGGATGGTTTCAATCCATCTGGGTTATGGGCCCAGCACGCTTCCGCTGCTCTGCTGTTCATACCAGGAAAATCTGTGATTCACATTGTGGTTTGGAAACATTATAAGAATAGTAAGAATAAGTATGTGCAGGCTAAATAGTATGAAGAGCAGTAGAATATGGCTAAGTATAGATGTATCTTACCAGGTCTCTAAAAGTTAATTTACAATTAAAAAAATAGGACATAGAATAATTACAAGTAAACCTCAATATAGCAAAAATATTTGAAGCTTAAAAAATAAGAGGAAAGATGGATCCCCTTATTTTTTTAACATCTGTACTTCATAATAAAATATAAAGACAAAAAATCTGATTAAACCATAAAACAAACACATATAAACACATCCAACAATGAAAAATATAATTAATTCAATAAATTGTTCTATGTGTCAATCTTAATTGTATAAAGTGCTTGACCATGCAGTTGTATGACAATCTTTTTTTGTAATTGTAGTATGCTTCAAGGGACCCGGATGTTCCCCGGCACACCCTGTTCCCCCAGTTAATGGGTGCCATTACTGGGGTGATGACTGTGGTGTGTTGGGAACATCGGCTAAGGAGGGCTGCCGAGAGCCGGGAGCGGTGACTCCAAAGGCAGCTGGAGCAGAGCAAGAGGGAGAAGGAGGCTGCAGACAGGAAGGTGCAACAACTGCTGCAGCGTTTAATAGAGATGGTAAGATTTTAGTTACGCTGCATATTGTCACAGCTATGACTGTGATAGTATGGGTGTGTAATACAGGATCTGGAACCCACCGACCATTTAGCACATGTAGTGTGTGTGAAATATAATGTTTTGGTAATAGGGTTATTAAAAGATTATTTTGATACACAAAGCATACTTTTATATGTATCCTTTTTCTTGCAGATGCAGCAATGCAGGCAGAGCCGGGAAACCTGCTTTATTCTTAGGTTTTCTTTTCTATTTCGTTTTTCACCTCTTTTTTTAAATATAGTGTTTATTAATAATGAGTTTCACATGCTATTGTTTTGGTTGAAGTTGAGGTTTCCCAAACCTAGCATCATACAGTGTATTACATTAACTACAAACATTTTTCTTAGAGAAAATAAACACCTTTTTTTTATTATTAACAAATAAAATTTCAATTCAATTCAAAACAAAGTTATAGTAAGGAAATTGCAACTAATATAACTTAAGATCAGGTATCAGCGGTGATAAAAACAATGTAAACAAAACCATGAGGTAGACAGCGTAGTAATAATAAAAAGAAATATAAAGGAAATAAATATGACAGATTTGCAACCACGTATATATATTGTACAGGTGTTCTTAATTATTAAGATTGGAGTATATATCAGATATGGTTATAGCTTTTTATTTGTTATTAATTTAAGAGACAAAATATGTGTCATATTCAATTTGGAATCATTTAAACCAAGTCTTGAATTGGAAAACTTTGATTTATGTATATGAAACTTCCCTAATAAAATAAAAAGATTAACAATATTGCATATATTTCTATCTTTACTTTCAAAATATGTAATAATATGTTTCCCTTCAAGTGTGATTCTTTGTTTTGTTTTAAAAACCATATCATTTTCAAAACTTTTCCAGAATGTAAATATAATAAATATATAATCTATAATAAAATAATACAAAATGAACAACCATAAAAGAGATGAGTTAACGATTCTTCTTACAAAAACTGCAATAATTGTCAACTGGCATGAATTTTGAGATGAACAAGTTTGTAGGGTATGTTTTATGCAATATTTTCAAATGTAATTCCCTCACTTTGTTCCAGATACAATATCTAAAAGGAACCAGCCATAAGCCAGTTAATATCATTAAAATGAGAATTCTATCCATACCGTTTACATAAAGAGTAAAATTAAAATCAGGAACTTCATTTAGTTTTTTTCTTTTCATTAATTCTAATATGCCATTAGGGACAAACACTCCACGTTAATTAAAGGCCAAAGGCCTAAATGACATCACATCAAGGGCTTAGTTACCCAAACACACAGAGTGAGATGGAACCAAGGCAGTCGTCAGTAATGAATGGATGTTGGAGTGTCTGAGTGTCTGAGTGCTGTGTTGCAGTAAGAATGGCCCTCTCTAGTGTGTGTGTGTGTGTGTGTGTGTGTGTGTGTGTGTGTGTGTGTGTGTGTGTGTGTGACAGCAACGTCTCTGATTGGTGGAGGCTGTTACCATGCAAATATCTAGTGAAGGGCAGACTAGAAGATGATTGTTTCTGTAATGTTACGAATTCATTTCCTTAACATTAACCTTAACATGTAAACACTAACTGAATAGCCAGGTTGGAGTGGTTTCTTTTTTAAACGTTTTGTTTAGATAAAATCAATTTAATCTAACAGATTATTTTTGGTAACCTTTTATTTATTTTTTTAAATATCTCCCTAACTTAAAAATATACAGCATAAATATATCAAACTGCACTATATGTATAGACCCTTTGGAAGTGACGTCACACTCTAATCGCACAAATTATGAACGCCATGACGGGCTGCAGAAGAGCTACGCTGTAGGCAGACGGCAAGCCAAATGCATACATGTTGATTCATAAACTATCTGCAGAGCAAGCATGTGTATCGACTGCATTTCTGGTTTAAATGACGACATACAGCCAACATATGTTCACATGTAAATGTTTATTCCTACCAACACTAGAGTTGTGATGGTTAGAAAAGTGTAGAGAAGACCAAAAACAGCTTTTCATAGTTTTATTTGGTTTCTGTCCGGTCTGAATGAAGTGTGTAATACAATGCTAAAATGAGTGTTTATTTACATGGAGTCTGGTGGGTTTAATAATGCGAGCCTGAGCAAAATATATATAAATAAAACACCCCAGTTTTGCTAAAATTTTAAGTTTAGTTTTAATGGTGAAGTGTTAAGTGTCTTATCCCTTCAGAGAAAGACCTTTATATAACCTATTTAAGACCTTTCTGTTTCCCAGAAACAGAAAGGTCTTAAATAGTGACGTACCTAACACTAAACCAACCAGACTCCATTTAAAAAACAGTACTTTTAGCGTGTATAAAGTCAACATATGTTCACGTGGAAATCGGTAAAGTGTGTGTTGATTTCTACCAACATTGATGGTTGGAAAAGTGTGATTTGGGAGAAACCGTCAGTTATTAATTAAATAGATACTACATATAAAGTGGCTGATGTCTTCAGGAGTCCTGAACAGTATACCCTAATCAACCTAGGTTAAGTCATTGGCACTGTACGTTACAGCTTTCAGTGCCAATGACTTACGCTCCCCCAATAAGAGGATCCTGACGTGTTGTTTCATGTTTCCTCTCTGTTTGACAGAGATGCAGACACGCTGCAGTATTACAGTGATATTTATTTTTATGTGAATGTCTAATTTTGAATGTTTCCGTAACCGTCATGACTAACCATAGACCGTTAATATTAATGTGTGACATCACCCATCGGTCTGTGGAGATCTGATATGAGTCGTCGAGTTTGTAGTTATGGGTGCAGCCATCCTGGTTGTGGATGTGATGATTTTAGACGAGAGGGCGGAGGTGAAGGAGGAGCCACAGACGGGTGGGCGGGATATACAGTCTATGGGCGGGATCTGACTGTGACGTTAGCTGATAGTTAGCAATGCTGCTTCACTCTGGATGCAACTGCTGCTTAAAGCTAGCCTACGTAATTCAAAGTAAGATTTAGCTTTGCTAAATTGTAAGTGTTACATGTGGAACTAGGTTGAACCCAAATACAGACAACACAGAGACGAAAATGACAGTTTAACAGGTTTATTCCAATGCTCAAGTTATGGGATGCATCAGGGAAAAGCCAAGTCCAAATCCAATGGGAATCCGGGGTACACAGCGTGTGTGGTACCGTGTCTCTGAGGGTCCGTGTCCAATAATCCAGAGTTCTAGTGTGGAGAGCAGGAATGAAGTGGCAGCAAGAGTCAGGTTCACTGTGGCAGTCAACACTTCTCTACTAGATATAACCAATCTGTCTTTATTAACAGTACTTTAAGTCCAGCATTTGATTGGTGAGCGTATTATAGAAATTTCCATCAAAAACATTAGGCGCATAAGCTGACACAAATGCAATTTTTCTGGCACGAAATTCTGTTGTGGAGATCACAATCTTGCCTATATCATCTGACCAAGAGGACAACACTGTAAGTGGGAGATTCCATTTGACAACAATGGCTACTCCTTTTGTTTTTGAGCTCGCTAATGAGGATGCAATTGTGATCTATTGGCTAAGAAACTAGAATATAAGACATGTTTTCAGTTATTTCTCACTTTTTTCTTAGTGGTTAAAGTAATTCCATAATTCCACATGTGTTCATTCATAGTTTTGATTCCTTCAGTGATAATCTACAATGTAAATAGTCATGAAAATAAAGAAAACACATTGAATGAGAAGGTGGTTCCAAACCTTTGGCCTGTACTGTGTGTGTGTGTATGTATGTATATATGTATGTATGTATATATGTATATATGTGTGTGTATATATATATATATATATATATATATATATATATGTATATATATATATATATGTGTGTGTATATATATATATATGTGTATATATATATATATATATATATATATATATATATATATATATGAGTGTGTATATATGTATATATGTGTGTGTATATATATATATATATGTGTATATATATATGTGTGTGTATATATATATATATATATATATGTATGTGTGTGTGTATATATATATATATATGTGTGTGTATATATATATGTGTATATGTATGTGTGTGTATATATACAGTGGGTACGGAAAGTATTCAGACCCCTTTAAATGTTTCACTCTTTGTTTCATTGCAGCCTTTTTCCAAAAATCAAAAATGTTCATTTTATTTCTCAGTAATGTACACTCAGCAACCCATCTTGACAGAAAAAAACAGAAATTTAGAAATTTTTGCATATTTATTAAAAAACAAAAACTGAAATATCACATGGTCATATGTATTCAGACCCTTTGCCGTGACCCTCATATGTAACTCAGGTGCTGTCTATTTCTTCTGATCATCCTTGAGATGGTTCTACACCTTCATTGGAGTCCAGCTGTGTTTGATTATACTGATTGGACTTGATTAGGAAAGCCACACACCTGTCTATATAAGACCTTACAGCTCACAGTGCATGTCAGAGCAAATGACAATCATGAGGTCAAAGGAACTGCCTGAAGAGCTCAGAGACAGAATTGTGGCAAGGCACAGATCTGGTCAAGGTTACAAAAAAAATTTCTGCTGCACTTAAGGTTCCTAAGAGCACAGTGGCCTCCATAATCCTCAAATGGAAGACGTTTGGGACGACCAGAACCCTTCCTAGAGCTGGCCGTCCGGCCAAACTGAGAGCTATCGGGGAGAAGAGCCTTGGTGAGAGAGGCAAAGAAGAACCCAATGGTCACTGTGGCTAAGCTCCAGAGATGCAGTCGGGAGATGGGAGAAAGTTGTAGTAAGTCAACCATCACTGCAGCAATCCACCAGTCGGGGCTTTATGGCAGAGTGGCCCGAAGGAAGCCTCTCCTCAGTGCAAGACACATGAAAGCCCGCATGGAGTTTGCTAAAAAACACCTGAAGGACTCCAAGATGGTGATAAATAAAATCCTCTGGTCTGATGAGACCAAGATAGAACTTTTTGGCCTTAATTCTAAGCGGTATGTGTGGAGAAAACCAGGCACTGCTCATCACCTGTCCAATACAGTCTCAACAGTGAAGCATGGTGGTGGCAGCATCATGCTGTGGGGGTGTTTTTCAGCTGCAGGGACAGGACGACTGGTTGCAATCGAGGGAAAGATGAATGCGGCCAAGTACAGGGATATCCTGGACGAAAACCTTTTCCAGAGTGCTCTGGACCTCAGACTGGGCCGAAGGTTTACCTTCCAACAAGACAATGACCCTAAGCACACCGCTAAAATAACGAAGGAGTGGCTTCACAACAACTCTGTGGCTGTTCTTGAATGGCCCAGCCAGAGCCCTGACTTAAACCCAATTGAGCATCTCTGGAGAGACCTGAAAATGACTGTCCACCAACGTTTACCATCCAACCTGACAGAACTGGAGAGGATCTGCAAGGAGGAATGGCAGAGGATACCCAAATCCAGATGTGAGAAACTTGTTGCATCTTTCCCAAAACGACTCATGGCTGTATTAGATCAAAAGGGTGCTTCTACTAAATACTGAACAAAGGGTCTGAATACTTATGACCATGTGATATTTCAGTTTTTGTTTTTTAATAAATATGCAAAAATTTCTAAATTTCTGTTTTTTTCTGTCAAGATGGGTTGCTGAGTGTACATTACTGAGAAATAAAATGAACTTTTTTGATTTTTGGAAAAAGGCTGCAATGAAACAAAGAGTGAAAAATTTAAAGGGGTCTGAATACTTTCCGTACCCACTGTATATATATATATATGTGTGTGTGTGTGTATATATATGTGTGTGTGTATATCTATATATGTGTGTATATATATATATGTGTGTATATATATATATATATATGTTATATGTATGTTAGTGGATGGGTTGCAGCTGTGCAGCTGGGAACAGGCAGCAATCAGGAGTCGGGAGAGTGACGTGTATCTCACTTTTATTATGTGAGGGCTCTTCTCCTGACCTCAATAAAATGGCATTTGTGAGAATAAACCTTATGACATTCACTCTGAATAATGAAGATCCACAGGTGAAAATGAACTGGTATTATCAATTAAAGGTGCCCTGCCACACCAAACCGTTGTTAATTGCATGTGTTTTTAAATATGTGAGGTCTGTATGTGTGTGTGTGTGTTATGTGTTGAATGTGAAGATGAACTGCTTCCTCTTCTGTCAGCTCTAGCCCCTGAAAAGAAATAAGAGGAGAAATCAGACCAATCACAACAGCTGGTTAGTCTGGCGTCATGTTGCCTGAGCTCATTAATATTCATGAGCTGGGTAAAGGATGCTGATACCCAGGCTGTCATTATTAGCCAATCAGAGTCAAGCAGCTTAGCTGGTTGAATATTAATGAGAACTTGCCCAAATGGAGCTGAGTCTTCCTGCAGGCTTTCTATACCACGCTAGAATGGCTTGAAACAAGGTAACCACGGTAACCAAGTTACAGAGTCCATGGTAGAACTTTATACCGTACATTACCACAAAGTCACAAAATACAGGTGGCAGGGCACCTTTAATGACAAAAGCTCTTTCACTGATTCACTCATTTCAAACATATCTTGTGTCTGGGATCTGTAGAGATGAAATAAGTTGACATGCAACAAGCCTACATCCTCAGCCTGCTCTGTAAACATGTCCTGGAATCACAGGAGGTATAGATAATGTGGAGTGCATGCATTATGCTTTTACAGAGGAAATAAATATACATGGGAGCATGTTCTGGTGTGCAGTGTTATGCTCTCCCCTTGTTCTGAACAACACCTGAATGCTGAAGTATTACCAAAGAAAATTGCATCTAGTATGTTTGGGTGAGTAATAGTTCTCAGCCATCTTGCAGCAGAACCAGAAATGATCGCAAACATCCTTGGTCCACTGCAGAAGAATGGAACAACCCCTTTGCAGCCCTGCCTAAATAAGCACAAAGAAATAAAACTATGAGAAAAATATACAAGTTTGACACTTGTGATGTCAATGTTTTTTCAAAACACTTACTGCATGTATCTTCTTGCCCATGTTTTTGGAACCATGCCACGTGTCTAGAGTGTGCAGCACTCTGCTATCCTTATATTTTCCTTTTGACTGGGAGTACAACAGAAATGTAATATACAGTTTGTTAGATAAAATCCTAAGAGGTCAAGCAAACATTTACTATTAGTATGACTGTTTTGGACTTACTGAAGAGAGCAGATATCTGTGAATGTGCATCTGTGCATACAGTGGGATGGACGATGGACCAGCTCTGGTAGCCTCTTCCTATAAACAAGAATTACAATAATTTAACCACTACACATAACTAAATACAATCATAAAAGTTGCATGGCTCTAGAGCAATGTTTCAGCAAAGCATTTCAGCGTGACCTTGGAGAAGTTTTTGATATGGTTGTGAGAGTAGTGAATCTAATAAAGTGACCACTACAATCGAGGCTCTTCACAGAGTTATGCAGGGAAATGGGGGCAGAGCAAGAGCACCTGCTCTTTCACTGTGAGGTGAGGTGGCTTTCCAAGAGAGTGTGGGAACTGAGAGAAGAGGTCATGGCCTATATCAAGAATGAAGACCCAAACCTTGCCAAGCATTTTCAGGACAAGCAGTGGCTGGCAAGATTTGCCTACCTTGTGGACATTTTCACCAAGCTCAACACACTGAACACAAGCGTTCAAGGAAAGGACAACAGCATATTGGAGCTGGAAGATGCAATTCAAGGATTCATTGCACGCCTGGGTCTGTGGCAGTCCCAGCTGGATAGAGGAGAACTGGCAATGTTTCCTGTCCTGTCTGCCTACCTAGAGAACACAGGTGTTTTCCTGAGTGAGTCTATGAAACAGAACATTGTTGAGCACATGTCTGTTCTACAGAAGAACTTTAAGCGGTACTTCCCTGACTCTCAGGGATCTCCAAACCTTCAGTGGGTGAGGTATCCTTTCCAAGCTGTGCCATCACTAGATCTTGGCCTGGTCAGACAGAGTTAGAGGCACTGGTCACACTGCAGGTAAGCAGTGTCAGTAAGATGCTATTTGAGACAACCATCCTGGCACAGTTTTGGATTTCTCATCTCCAGCAGGTGGAGTTCTCCTGCTTAGCTAAGAAAGCATTAGAGGTGTTGATTCAATTTGGCACCACATACTGTGAATCTGGCTTTTCGACTCCAGCATACCTGAAAAACAAATACAGAAACAGACTAAATGCTCAGCATGACCTCAGAATGGCACTTTCAAAAACCGAACCTAGAATAGATCAGCTGGTTGATATCTTCAAGCAGCCACATACATCTCATTAAATTCAAGTCAGCATTATTTTAAAAAATGTTGGTGTCGGTACTGAGGGATGATGGGAGGGGATAAGAAAATGAGTTGAGAAAGGGGTGAGACACAGAAAGGAGAATAGGATTTGTTTACTTTTATAATGGAATAAATATACTTCATATACATTTAAATTCATGGTTTGTTCTGTCTTTTGTCCACAGTTTAAAAGTGTAGATGTTATAATGATTCATGGTGTATTTTTGTAAATTTGGGTCCTGGGGAGACACCAAATTTATCTTTTGGGTCTTGAGCTGAAAAAGTTTGGGAACCTCTGCTCTAGAGTAACTGTACAAAAATGTATCAAAAGGACTAAAATGCAAACCTGCTTCCCATGCCCTGTTTTCTTGGTAGCAAACTGTTTGTGGCGTAGTTTTTTCTCTGCCTTCTAATAGTCAGAAAAACACAAGAATATAAACAATCTTGCTTATTAATAATAATTGTGTTTGGCCATATAATCTAAACCTTTAATCCCTTAACCAACAGAAACACAATATGCAACTAACCTTTGAGTTCTTTAGACCTGCTGCGGAGACAGGCGCAGGGATGTGAACGGACCCATCACCCAACATTTGAAGAAGCTCTTTAGCACAATGGAACTGCCCCCCCCCCTCCCTCGACAAGGACAAAAACAGTCAAAGATTGAGTTACAAATGTTGATGCCTAAGAGTAATAACTTGAATAAAAATGACTAACCACCTCCTGAACCAGTTCCTTTGTGGGTGAAACACCAGACCTGTCAGCTGTCTAAAAATACAAATGCAATTTAAACACTGTGGGAAATTTATGAAAATACTCAAACATTGGTAAACACTTGATTACCTTCCTGCCTGATCCAACAACTGTCCAGCCATCTTCTGATTGGCGTGATGAAGCAACCGCTTCCCGTACACCAACCCTGGGGAAAGGAGGGACCCTGCGACGGACCACTCGCGCTTGGCTTCGAAGTGAAAACCTGGAGATAGAACACCATAAATGCACCAAAATTTGGTTATTAAACTTGTTACCCAAGATCACACTTAAGTAAAAATGTAATAATACACAGTATGTTACAAATATGCACTAAAACCAAAATCAACTAACCTCCTACTGAACCCTCCTCCTCTTGTCGGCTGGTCTAGACTTCTGTAAATTTAAATTAAGGTGACCAGATGTCTCAGACAAAATCCGGGGACATTTTCAGCTCAGAAGCATATGTACCTCCAAAACACGTCATGTTTTTATCTGTAAAACTTAAAACGGGGACACTAGACCTAGAGCTGTTCTCATTAGGGGCTAAGCCCCCCCCAAGGTCTGATCCTAGACTCCCCCCTGCTGCTACTTCATACTCCACACCACTACACGTCTCATTTTAATGTTTTATTTTGACAGAGAGAGTCTTCCGCTGAAGGCTCTACCACGTGACTGTTTCACCAATCAAACGTCGTTGTGCAGTCACGTGACCACGGTACAGGTTAGCTTTACAGTCGTCGCAAAACAAAGATGTCAGAATTAACCGTCGCCAAGGCAACACAGACGTGGAGGAACCCCCCCCGGCCTCGTAGTGAAAGCATGTTTACCTTTTTAGAAAAGTGTGAAACAGCAGCTACATTATGCAGCGTCTTAATTTTAATTTAGTTTATTGATTGGATGAACTATAATTTGCCTAAAGATGATTATTTTGTATTTTTGTCTGTCTGATTGATGCTTGTGTTAAGAAATAAATCAGACGTTACTCAGCAGTTACTCACTACTTGAGTAGTTTTTTCATCAAGTACTTTTTTACTCTTACTCTAGTAATTATATGGATGACTACTTTTACTTGAGTCATATTATTCTGAAGTAACAGTAATTTTACTTGAGTACAATTTTTGGCTAATCAACCCACCTCTGGTTAATATATTAATAAAATTAACTTAATATACAGTGTATGGACGGGAGGTCTCCAAGCTGCAGCCATACCCCACTCTAATAAAAAGGCAGAGGTCTCCGTGGGGTCGAAGATTAGCTGTTCCACTGTGGTGGTCCGGGGCGGATTTAGTCATTTTGAGGCCTAAGGCAAACACAGGCATGGGGCCCTCCACAACTTTGTTCTCCCCCTTTTCAGTCCTTATCTGAGAAAGACATACTTGTAACTTTTCTACAGTCTTCACACACCGATGGTCTTCTGTCTTCTATCTTGTGCTCCTAATGTGAGGAAAAAAATACATACAGATACAAGACAACAAGAGGTCAATTGTCAATTGTGGAGACACATAATACATGGTTAAAAAGCCTTACCGTTTCTCTTTGTCTCTGTCTTTCTCTCCCTTGTCTTACTTTCTCTCCCTAATCAACTCAGCTTTGGTGGGTGGGGAACGTATGGAGGTAATCTTGGGCAGTCACTGTATTGTTGCATTTAATAATCAGAACTGATTGATTTCTTTCATGGATTCTCAGAAGTTCTGGTATGTCATACTGTATGCCATGAGGCAATATTGTGTATAGCTGTGAGGCACAGTTTAGATGGCCGTACTAAAATTTGACCTTTCGAGCCTTGGCTTCAGAAAATCTTGTGATCATTAATTCCATATCCAGTGACTTGCTGACTTCATGCTCAATGGAGAGAACAGCAAGTGCAGACAGCCTGTCCTGTGACATGGTTGACCTGAGGTATGTTTTAATGAGTTTCAGTGATGAGAAACTTCTCTCACCTGTAGCTACTGTCACTGGGAGAGTGAGAAGAAGTCTGAGAGCTATACTCAAATTTGGATAGATGTCAAGGATATTCTCCTTGTAAATATAATCAAGCATCTCAGATGGTGATGAGATATGTGTGGGGAAGGATCTAACTGCACCCTTTACTTCAAGCTTCAGGTCCTCTGCATCAATGTCATCCATTCTCTGCTCCAGTCTCTGACAGCATTCATCCAGCTTCCCTCCCTTCTCAGTGTCTCTCATTAAGTCAATGGAGTAGAGAAATCCATACAGCTCACAGGTTTCCATGTGTGAACATCTCTCCTTTAATGTGACAAGGGCTCTATCTATCAGAGGCAGGAAAAACTCTGTGGAAGAGCTCTTCTACAGATGACTGAGTTTGATCTCTTCCTTCATACTCAAACTTTCTAGCTGTTCTTCTCTGACGCACCTCTGGCCAGCTCTTCTCCACTTCAAGCCTCTCTGCTATCTCTCTGGCATCAGTTTTAGCAGAGTTGAATCCATGATCTCGAAATTCCTGAAGGAATTCTGTCACTGCACTGATCTCTTTCCTCACTGTCTCAACTGAAACTTTGGGGCTCTGCAGGATCTTGCTCACTTTATTTATTTGGAACAATACATTGTACCAGACGATGGTACTTACCACAAAAGACCATTTTTGCATCTCTTGGCAGATGCAGCCAGCTGTTGAGACAACATCTGCATCCCGTTTCTCTGTGGCGTACTCCTTTAAAGCAGTCAGGGCCTTCACGATTTCAGGCAACTGGTAGCGAACTGCTTTAACAGCTTCAAAATAAAGTCGCTGTAACAGGCCAAAGAAGCTGATAGACGTCACAGATGATTTGGCTGCATCACCAACAACAAGGTTCAGTGTGTGACTTCCACAAGGAACACATAACGCCTTGCTGTTTAGTTCTTGCTCTCTCTCTCTTGGACGCCCTGCTTTTTACCCTGCATGTTACTCCTGTTATAGGACTGACCCCGACAGTTGGAAAGATCCAAACCCAGTGTTTCTAGGTGCCCTAAAAATGACTCACACAAGCCTTTTCCTGTTGTGTCAAGTGCCTGAAGAAAACCAACAAAGTGCTCATGGATGGAGACACCTTTTGAGCTCTCACAGTTTACAATTCGCAGCACCACTGACAGCTGCTCATTGTGACTGAGGTCTGGAGTGCAGTCCATGATTACTCCATAATATTTGGCTTTTTTTACTGTCTCTACAATTGCATCAGTTGTACACTTTGCAGCCAGGGAAATTAGTTCATTTTGAATATGCTTGCTTAAATAAGTGTCACTGAGCTTTTTTGCCTGAATTCTCCTCAAATGCTCTCGCATTACTGGGTCAAACTGAGCCATTAGTTCTACTTGCCCAAGGAAATTTCCATTGCCAGACTCAAACAACCTGTCTGAGTGGCCACGAAATGCAAGATTACGCTCTGCTAGATGGTTAACAATTGCAATTAATCTTCTTAAAATGTATTTCCATCGGTTTACTTCCAGAGCAATTAAATCTTGGTTCACCTGATCTATAGCTGTGTTTGTTTGTACTTTCTTTGAAAGACTGTGCCAGGAATCCATATGTGTGATGTGTTCAGCAGACTTCTCATGCTGTCTCAAGTGAGCTGAAAGATTTTTCCAGTTATTGAACCCATCTCCACTTAGATGAGTGCTCTTTTCTCTGTTTCCAAATAGGGGGCAAGAAAAGCACATAACACAGTCCTTTTTTTCCACTGTATACGAGCCAAGACCTGCTTATCCCTTCTCCATTCTTCATTTGCATGTAATAGTTACTGCTTGTAAATCTGCGCCCCTCTTGATTTCTTGGAAAAACTCTGTCCCTGACTTGTTGTGGCCCCCTCAGCACTATTGAGCAGCGCTCTCTGTCTGACAGCTGTTTTGGCCAGAGTCCTGGATCATCTTCAATAATAACACACTGATTGGGGTGACTGCTACTCACGGGGTCTAGTTGCTGAGTATGTGTGTCACCATCTTCGTCATTGCCATAGTTATCATCACCATCTCCATTTGAAGGATCCTGTAAGGTTGTCTTGTTACTCAACCTGGGCTGACACTGCCTGTGGGTAGCTCCTCTTCATCAGTGTTAGCATTGCTAGCACAAGCACCGGCTTCTTGCTGCTCTTTAGTAACGTTAATGTTAGTGTTGTCAGTAGCCGTCGTGAAGAAGGTTGATACCTTTGGAAGTTTTGCTAAAAACTTTCTGCTGTCTTCCCCGCTTCTTCCTTTTCTCAGAACCACTTAAGTAGCTTCCCTTCATTTTTCAACCGTCACAGATGGAATAGTCCAATGTAGTGGGGACTGGGGGAGTTCTCATCATGAATTAAACAATCCGATAGCCCTTTAGCGTATCAATGTTTAGAGATATAATTAATTGGGGAAAAGTAAGACAACAAATTGTAACCATAAGTTTATGGGGCGTTTTACGGGGCCCTTGGTAGCTTGGGGCCCAAGGCAATTGCCTACCTTTGCCTAATGGTGAGTCCGCCTCTGAGTGCATTATTTAACCCTTGTCCGGTATTCGGGTCAAATTGACCCATTTCTAATTTTTACAAGAAGAAAAACAGTAAATTACATTTTTTTTAGAAAATGTTTTCTACGTAAAAATCAACGGCTTTACCTTATTTTCTGTGACAAACATGTATTCCTGACTCAATTCAGAACATTATTCTGGATATGACCACTTATGTTGTTTCCATAGGGGATTTTTAACATGAATTATAACCTTATGACAAAAAACGAACCCCACTTCCATGTTTAATTGTGTTCTAGTAGAGACTGATGCATTCCCTAAACACATGTTATCTCAATTGTTTGAAATTGAGATAAAGACAATATTAATAAATAGTGTGAAGTAAAATTTTATTTCAGAATTTTTTGTTAAAACCCCAAATAAGTCACAGGTCAATTTGACCCGAGGGACACGAGAGGGTCCCGAAAGTAAAGACAACACGAGGGTTAAGAGGGTGACACTTTAAGTCCTGTTGCTAAAATGTTAACTTGACTCCCAGGCTACATTTTCAAATCTCCCAGTATATACAAAGTAAAGTAAGTTTATACAAATACGCCCAGTTACAAATTGATACCATTGGTCATTGGCGGGCTCACAGTGCACAGCGAAGCCCATGTCCTCTGCTCCAGCTGGGAACACAAGCCATACAGTCGGGCTAATTGGAGCCTTATTGTTCCAGTCATGGAAGGGAGGACCCAGACGCATCGATAAGACAGGCAGGCAGGAGGGCGTTTGACTAGGATTTATTGGGAAAAACAAAGTTCAAACTTCACAGAGAAACATTGAAGAGACAAATGACAAAGAAGAAGCAAAGTCCAAACGCCAACATGCAAGAAGGCCAAAGAGAAAACAGGAAAAACTACCTCAGGAACAGACAAAACGTCGAACAAGCGCACACAGTACACAAACACACAAAACTATGTGACAAGAGAAAAGGGGAGCCCAGACACTAAATCCACTGGGTAATGAGATAATGACAGGCAGGTGACCAAAGGGCAGGGGAACAGCTGGAAGACATCAGGTAATCACCGGGGCGGGAAAACCAGGAAGTAAAACTAAAGACAAGACAGCCCAGAAAACCACACTATCAAAATAAAACAGGAAACAGAACATACAGACACTCATAAGACAGCCCAGAAAACCACACTATCAAAATAAAACAGGAAACAGAACATACAGACACTCACAAGGGAACACAAGACAGAAACTACAACACAAGACCGGGGAGGAAACACGGAGAATAACAGAAAGCAACAGATGCAGGAACAAAACGGAAAGTGACTTTTCAGATGCAGATACAACTATTCAAAGTCCTTATATGAAAGTGCTTCAACTGGGCAGCTATTTTCCTATTCCAGTAAATGGGAAAGCATACAGGAAAGGGCCGGTGTTACGAATTAACTGGTTTTTACGTTAACTGGTGATAGAGGCAGATGTGATGTATGCGTGCCATGAGAAACTCCGCAGGAATGATCATGTAGGTGGCTGTATCGATGCCTGTTTGAAACACTGCAAACGTCAATAAAGCGTTAAAATGTTCATGCTGTCATTATTATTTGTGTCATAATCGTGTTTAAAGTGTTGGTAATTACGTTTATTTAAACCTTCTGAAGTGTTTGTTGACTCTGCAGCTGGAACACAAATGAAGACCGCTGAAATAAGCAGAACAGCGCTCAGTGCGCCCCGATTAACTTGTGTCACAACAAGTACTATCATCGGTCGTAGGCTCATAGCGATTGATTTACACCTACAAATACCTAATATTTAACATGGGCAACACAACAGCTGTGGTGTAGAAAATAAAACCAAAGTTTCCACACGTAAACACCAATTTAAACTCAATATGCAATGCAAGTCAAATACATTGACTCAATGCTGTGACTTAAGGAAACACAATTTGGTTTCCTTTAGTTTATTTCAATAAATCACAAATACATCACTTACACTTCACCTGTGCATCCACTTAGTGTAAAATCAATTACGCTTGTGTTTCATTGGGATGGAATTGTGTACAGATTAATCTTAAGAAATTCTACTGTAATATTGTACTGTCCAAATAGTTTTTCATTACGCTTTATTGTTTGCTTTTAATTAATTCATGTACCAAGTTTGAAGTTATTGTCACATGAACCAAACCATTGAAAATTGTTCAAACTTTCGTAGGAACAGCTGAAGAGAGCCAGAGTACGAGAGAATAGCAGTGTTCTTTCCTTAAGTCACAGCATTGAGTCAATGTATTTGACTTGCATTGCATATTGAGTTTAAATTGGTGCATCATGTTTACGTGTGGAAACTTTGGTTTTATTTTCTACACCACAGCTGTTGTGTTGCCCATGTTAAATATTAGGTATTTGTAGGTGTAAATCAATCGCTATGAGCCTACGACCGATGATAGTACTTGTTGTGACACAAGTTAATCGGGGCGCACTGAGCGCTGTTCTGCTTATTTCAGCGGTCTTCATTTGTGTTCCAGCTGCAGAGTCAACAAACACTTCAGAAGGTTTAAATAAACGTAATTACCAACACTTTAAACACGATTATGACACAAATAATAATGACAGCATGAACATTTTAACGATTTATTGACGTTAGCAGTATTTCAAACAGGCATCGATACAGCCACCTACGTTGTGGTCTTCGTTCTTTCAACGGCATCACAAGTTGATTCAATAACAGTAGGCCTACTACAACATGGATTACGTGTATTGATATCTGTTACATTTCAATACAGCCTGTAAGTAAAACATAAGCTACATATGAGGTTTTACACCCAGCTGAATGCAGATGTGGCAACATGTGCATCCGCTCATATTAAGTTGTGATACATAGGCATTCAATATATAGATGTAATTATATTTCTGTAGGCTACGATGGGTTATGTTAAGCTACAGACTAATTACAACCACGTTCCTTAATATTCAGTATGCCTACTCATTCATCCAGATACAAATGACACCTCTCGCGTATTGCAACGAATATTGCATATTGCACAGTGGGTCGGAGAGAAACGTATTTTCTATTGCTGTGTATGTCTGGCACATATTGTAGAATTGACTTGAAGTGCAGGAGTTCGATCCAGTGTTGGTTGTAGAAAGTCAATCTTATGAATGTCTGAATAGCTGCAATATTATAGTTAGGAAACAATGCAATTTCAGATATGTACAATCCAATTGTTAATAGTTATTTTAAGTTTAGATATCCATAATTATAAAAACATTCCAGATATAGTGTCATTTTAAATATTCAAAACTTCACTATGCCTTAAATGTTACATATATCATGCTATGAATGATATCTGAAGTTGAGTTTACTGAGTCAGCATATGAAAAAATCCCATTTCGAGAGGTGATAGGGTCAAATAAATGAACATAACATGAAACGTCCCCGCTAATTACTTACATTGACACCTTTATTATTCCAATAGGCCTATATAATACACCAGTTTTCCTACATTTCAGATACAGTGCTTAACGGTGAAGTGTTATAGTCACAAGTTGATTGGGGTGTCTCCGTGACGTGCAGTAAGAGACACAGTCGCCAGACAACGGATGATATTTTGTAACGACAACGGTAAGGAGTGTGCATAAATGTCTGTCGGGGCAGGAATTAATGCTCAGCAAGTCGTTTTTATCTTAAAGTTTCACAAGACACCGACAAATAAATGTGAAATAGAAGGAAAGCGATAATAATGTTTATTTCCTGGTTAGTCGGGAATGGGTCCTGAGAGACCACGCCTACACCACATCTGCCTCTATCACCAGTTAACGTAAAAACCAGTTAATTCGTAACACCGGTTATGTGGCTACTGTCGTTACAAACTAAATTCATACATTTCTATGGATTCTATTGTGCAGTTTTGCCTACCTTGTTGACAATAATTAAACAAACATTGGAATCTTACTTCATTGTTTGGATTTTTGTCGGAACGTTACTTGAATGTAAAAGGTTCTGTGTGAAGTATCAGGAGCACTCATGAGACAAATGTATTAAACAACGTTCACCTTTCGTCTTACACCACTTTAAAAACTGATTTGCTGATATCTGGGTGCGTATGTGACATAACATATAGCTACAACACCAACAATTCAAAAGGTTGGGAACAAACTATTAACATTTCTTAAACAGAAATTTGTATTGTAACTTTGGGTTTCAAATGCATATCTTCCGTCGTAAACATAACGTTGTAGGCTATTAGAAACATAGATGTATGCATTTGAGCCACGTCAATAGAAATATTGCTTCTTCTCATAAATCACAGAAACTTGTTGTATCTGATTGAGAGCCTCGGGATCACGCGTTTCCAGCCCAGGGTAACCAGTTGTTTTAGACCGATTGTTTCCCAAACCGTGTGCTGCCTGGTATCATTTATGACGAGTCCTTGCCAACGGATAGTGCAGAGGTGTAGCAGGAGGTTATAGAGCACGATTTAATGATGAAGTTACGCTTAAATCAAGGTAACAAGTTGTTTCGGTTTGCTCTGTTAAATTGGGATTCTTGTTCTACTGAAAGAAAATAATTTTTTTTTTCACCAGAAATGTGAATGGTGTGATGGTGTAGTGGACTCTTATGCTATTATTTTTGCTAAAGAAGGTTTGAACCCAGCGCTACACGGATCATCGTAATTTCTTTTAAAACACAATTTTCCCGCTGTGCAATGTTATTGTAGTGTCGTGCTCAGATATTCTGTTCAATTCAGTGCAGTTGATATTGAGGTGCGACATGCAAAGGCAAGTCAAATGTTTAGGAATTTGTAGCGAATCTGTGGGTAGCCGTTGAGGTTTACACGGCATCTGGACAGGCTCGGAAACCAGTAGGTGGAAAAACCAGAAGGCACATAACACCGGGAATGACTCTCGCGAGCCGGTCAGTCAGTCAGCTCACAGACCCCTCTGGCCCCACATTTAGACAGACCACTGCAGCAGCAACAATGACAGAAGAAAGCCAGGTCCACACTTGTAAGATATTTAAAACAATTTTTACCGTGTTATTCTGTCGTTACATTCTGCGTTTCGTTCTGTGTATTGTTGTAATTGTTTTTGTTTTTATCAAGGGACAACTGAGGAAACGAGGGCATTGATTGAATGGCGCAGTGCCAATGGCCGCCTGTTTACTGGCAAGAGGAATTCTAGTAAAAGTGGATGGGAGTGAGTCTGCATAATAATAATAATAATAATAATAATAATAATATAATTAAAGACGCCATTTATGGCACTCAACGTCACCTCCCTTATAAAAATACATGCAAGAATTTCAGATTGTAAAAATTCATCACAACCTGCATAATTATGAGTATTCCTGCAGGTGTTCTGCAGGACTTTTTTAAGGGCTTACATCAGATAAGATCAGTACTAAAGCATACAATAACCACAAAAGCACCAGGCAGTTTTGATGTAGTTGTGTTATGACAATGCATGTGAGTCGTGCAGGTAAGTAAGGTATATAAGTTATTATTTTTGGATACTCAGTAAATTACACCACGCTAAAATGTTATATTTGTAGTTAGTGCTAGTAGTATTACTAATGTCGGTGAGGTTGTCCTGTTTTATTTTTGTTTTCTGCCTTTGTCCAGTGTCTTCATAAGCAAGTCTGACTATAACAGTTAAACAGGACATGAAGAAATGGAATAATTTAAAAGAGAAATATAAGGTAACCTACCATTGTTTCAGGTGTGAAGTTGTAGTGCATGCTTTTAATTTAACATAGGATTAAGAAGATCATACCGCAACTATTTGAACTCGTGGAGAAAACTAATAATGCAAATTCAATAATGTAGATTTGTTTATGTTTAGGAACTTATGGATCCTCCTACAGGAAAAGGGGTGGAGGCAGGTGGGGTGACCGCTGCAACCTGGCAGTGGTACAGTCAGATGGATGCAGCACTCCAGGGGCAGCACTCAATAAGTCCGCCTCTGGTATTTGCTGCAAATCTGACAGCCACTACAGGTGGGGTTGTCACCCCCCCGTCCTCCTCATGTCCCAATGAACAGGCCAACCCGCCACCAAAGAAGAGGGCCAGGGTCAGTGAGGCGCTCCTGGACTTCATGAAGGAGCAGGCAGAGAGGGAAGAGGCGAGGGAGAGAGGAGCATCTGACAGGGCTGAGAGATACCGGTCTCTCTTTGGGAGACTAGTTAATCAATTATAAAATGTTAAAATGAAAGTATTTTATTTCATACATGTCTTTGGTAGTTGAGAAATTCCTCCTCCTCGTCCTCCTCCAGAATATCGCCTGTCACCAGACAAAGGTTGTGGAGGATGCAGCATGCCGAGATGATCTTTGGGGCCAATAGAGGCCGGATCTCCAAAGCCCTCAGGAAAATAGCTTGCCAGCGGGTTTTAAGCATGCCGAAGCAGCGCTCAATGATGCTCCTGGCCGTGGCACGGTGCTTGTTAAAGCGTGCTTGAACTTGGCCGTATGAATAAAAAAGAGGTTACATTAAATGTATGTAGTGTTTCAATTGCAAATAAACATTTGTAATATTGTGTATTCTCACCTGCTACAGGCTGCCGGTATGGCGTCATGTCATTAACTGGATGCTGCAGGCATGGGTACCCCCCATCTCCAAGGAGAAAGAAGCCATGGGGGATACAGAGACTCCTTGTACATCGGTGACCTCCGGAGGACAAGGACGTCATGGACTGACCCTGTGTTGCCAACGGCAAACGGCTACCTCGATCTCATGGCTCCATCCGTGTGGCTTTTGCCGCGGCAACATCCGAACCAGCACGTTGATGGTGTCCCTGGAGAGCCTAAAGGCTGGCCTTAGGTCAGCCTCAGAGAAAAACGTTTGCAGGATAGGCACGCAGTCATTCACTTGTGCATATCTTTGAGAAGGAGTTTGATCCTGTTAAAAAATGAAATATATGGGTTATTCTTTAACTATTGTACTTTTCTTGTCCCTGGATGAAATAATGACAACTAAAAAACATTTCTTAATTTTTGTTTTTGTCAAACTTAGTTCACCCTAAGGGGAACTTGTAAAAAATGTATCGTGGTTCAATCATTCTTTTTATTATATGCAACCCAGTCTCCTACTGAAAATGTAACAGCCTTACAAAATAGCATGGCGAGAAAATGTAAGGATGTTACATTATTTTGAAGCTGCAGCAACTTGCGATCTCGTGCCTGAGAAGGACCCAACCATACAGTCAGTGACCATACCAGCAAGGTAACTACCATTTTATTAATTTCTGAACAAAGGGTACTTCTTTTGTAAACAACTTGTTTCACATTTTTATGTTTGTTTATACAGAACATAATCAACATGTGCTTTTGTATCTGATGCATCAAATGCACCATTTTCTTGTGTTTGCACTATAGCTTCTTAGCTAGCAAGCTAGCTACAGTAGTAGTTGACAGTATTAGCTTGTTGCTGTTATTAGCAACGTATGCATTAAATTAAATGCACATTTTTGCATTGGTAGCAGCAAATAAACATTTAAGAAAGCCATAGTTAATAAAACATCAAGTTAGGTTACGTTTCAAGTCATTTTTATATAGAAACCCACCTTAGTATGACCTTAGCATTTCTTGATATCTGGTTCCATAGGGCAGCTAGCTAGCCATAAAAAGAATTATTCTGAGAACCTCATGAGGTTTACAGGAATGCATGCATTCAGATTAATTTATGACCTCTGTTCTTGAGTTAATATCTGTTTAACATGGCTCAGGGTGGGGCATCTGCCTCGACTGTTTGGATAGTACACAATGAATCCCAAATGAGCCCAAAATATGTCGCTGACTAGAAATCGCTAAAAATTGTGTCTGGAAAGCAGCAATAGGGCCTAATCACACCACAAGCATGGCATGTGTATTATGTTTTGTTCCCTGTTTACACGTATATGGTTATTTTGAAAAACTGAGCCATTTCCCTTCGTTTGTGCCCTCATTTTGTTTTTGGGTGTGGCAACTAAGAATAATTGAGGAAGTCAGACATTTTCCTATGCAGTGGTACAGTATCACGTAAAAGAATAAATATATTACATAAGGGTGCTCTGATTGATCGGTCAGTGATTGTTATCGGCCGATAAAGGCTTTAAATACTTTGATCGGTGGTCTCCATAAAGGCCGATCAGATTGGCCAATCTGATGACGCATTACTCGTGAGAAAAATTGTTATTGCCGAAAAAATGTCTGCAGTGATTGAAAGGACATTTTTTAGATTTTGAGCTAGGACAAAAAGCTAAACAATTACAGATATATTCTCTACACATGTGTGACTGTTATGTCATGGCTTCTATTTTCAGTTCATCATTTCAGTTCATTAGCAGCAAGCCTAAAATATTTTACACCTCATGTGTTTTATCTTGACATCCCAAGATTTTGTTTTCTTTGCTCTAGATATAGAAGCAGACATTTTATTTATAGGCTTTGTTTATATATCCAAACAATATGTGGCTGCGAACAGGATTGTGAACATTTTAAACTCTACTGTAGACATTGTGTTGAAACGTTGTGTCTGTGCAGAAGTCATGTCAGTTTTCATGCTACGTCACTTACCCTCTTTTTCTCCATTTTATCCTTCTCCATTCAAACCTCTCACCCCAGCTCTGTCCCAACTGTGTCCCACCTAAAGATGCCTGGATCGACTAAAAAGTCCTGTATCTCTTGCCATGCCATGATTGGCGTGGCAAGAAAGAAGTGCCACCTTTGTGGAGGGGAGCAGCCATACAAGGCAATTAAAATGAATAAGTTAAAAAAAATTGAAGAAAATCCACCAACAAAGTTCAATGCCGTAAAGGCACTGGATAGTGCCTTTATTGATGTAAGCACGTTACATTCATTCATTTTCTAGTTAATTGTTCATTCAGGTATCTGTGTATATGCAAACAATAAACATGTAATTTTTTGTTCTTGATTTGTTACAGTTACATAAATTGAAAGCAGTGGGGTTCTACCCCCTGCTCCTTGTGGCCAAGCAGAGGAACAAGAAATTTAAGGCCCAGCTGCTCCACCTGGAAGAGCATCCATCCAGGGAGACAATGAAGGCATTTGCCACAATTAAAGTGGTCTTTGAGTCTTTCCTCAACTGTAAGCATACTTACATACATTCATTTTGTAAACAAAATAATACATTTCTCATACTTTATTGAAATCTATTGAACCACATAACAACAGTACATTCCTTGTCATGTACAAGTCATGTACAAGGCCTTTTTTCTTGTTTAATTTACATTTCATAGGAATGGTTTGTGGACAATTCATTGACATTCAATGTTATGGTGGTGTTTTTTTCGCCCTGCATCAGAGTAAAGTAACATATAAAGTTACATACATACATATAATATTTGTAGTGTTTATTTAAGCAATGAGCCCCAAGATAGGCCACAAGTTCCAATTTAACTAAGGGCGTTCTTAGGCACAATGCAAAGCTGTTCCCCTTAGTTGTTCTAAAATCAGTGGAACCAACAACCTTTTTGTTATTTAATTTTTTTACTACACATACCTGGAATTAATAACAAAGTTACAGCAAACAGAAAGTGGATGTTTTTGTCCTAGATAATCATTCTTCCGCCAAGAAATATATTCCACTTCATTTGACCTATCAGGGGTTAGTATACACACATAGCTGACAAGAGTACATATACACTAGAGCAGTGGGCACCTCTTGATCTAGCACCTTCTGTGCAGTTGGGGGGGTAGGTATTTTGCTCAAGGGCACCTCACCCATGTATGTTGATGTGGTTGAGTCCCCCCACCCATGTGCTTCCTACCAGTTGGCCACCTTTTGATCAAAAGAAAGGGGCTTTGTTGTGATATGATAGGCCTACATAACACTATGCAGGGTTTCTAATTAAATGTACTGCAATAATATAAGATAATACTTTATTTATCCCACAATGGGGAAATTCCCTTGTTACAGCAGCATTTTCTACAGTAAAAAAACACCAAAACAAACAAGCCAACACCAGGCAAACAACAGACAATGTGCAAAAAGTACAGAATGAATGTAAAGTGGCATTATATAAAAAGGTATTGTAAAGTAACGTTAGGTGGCCATAGTACAAAACAATATTCCAATGTAAGTGAATAAGTGACGTGAAATTAAATAGAATAATATGTAATGAAATAATATAGTAATATCTGTAATTAAATAATTTAGTAATATCTGTAATTAAATAATATAGTAATATCTGTAATTAACTGATTTAGTAATATCTGTACTTAAATAATATAGTAATATCTGTAATTAACTGATTTAGCAATATCTGTAATTAAATAATATAGTAATATATGTAATAAATAATATAGTAATATATGTAATTAAATGATTTAGTAATATCTGTAATTAAATAATATAGTAATATCTGTAATTAACTGATTTAGGAATATCTGTTATTAAATAATATAGTAATATATGTAATTAAATAATATAGTAATATATGTAATTAAATGAACAACCTGCGGTATCTCTCCTTCTTACACCGGGGTGTATCCGTCTGCTGCCGATGGAGCTGCTCAGGGACCCCACAGTTTATATATTTCAATACTGTGTGTAAGGAGTTCTGTGATATTATAAAGGCATTATCATGCGCATACAATTGTTTTGAAAATGTATACAGTATTGCTAAATAAAATATTGCAATACTCAAATGTATTGATTTGAAAAATGGTATAACAATGGTATATGACCATTACAAAGAATGGTATAAATCAAGTTAATTAATAATAGCATACCATTACAAATATGGTGCAATATGAATTTTGAGGTAAATGTTTTAAACCTGACAATTACATTTTATATGTATTCCATAGTGCCTAAGCCTGCTGCATCCACCCCTCCTACACCTCACCCCAGCACTCCCATCCTGGCTCCCCCTGCCCTCACTACCCTCACCCTACCTCCACCAACCCTCATGACTCCCACCCTGATTCCACCAGCCATCAACACCCTGCCTCCCCCTATAAATTCTACTCTCACCCTACCTTCCTCTGCCCTCACCACTCCCACCTTACTAACCCTCCCCACTTCCACTCTAACTGCCCCTACCCTCCCCACTCCCACCCTACCTACCCTCTCCACTCCCACCCTACCTCCACCTACCCTCCCCACTCCCACCCTACATACCCTCACCACTCCTACCCTCACCACTCCCACCCTACCTCCACCTACCCTCCCCACTCCCACCCTACCTACCCTCCCCACTCCCACCCTACATACCCTCACCACTCCTACCCTCACCACTCCCACCCTACCTACCCTCACTACTTCCACCCTACATACCCTCACCACTCCTACCCTCCCCACTCCCACCCTACCTACCCTCACCACTCCCACCCTACCTACCCTCACCACTCCCACCCTACCTACCCTCACCACTTCCACCCTACATACTCTCACCACTACCACCCTACCTATACTCTCCACTCCCACCCTACCTCCACCTACCCTCACAACTCTCACCCTACCTCCTCTAACCCTCACTACTTCCACCCTACCTACCCTCACCTCCCACCCTACCTCCCCCTACCCTCACTACTTCAAACCTACCTACCCTCCCCACTCCCACCCTACCTACCCTCACCACTCCCACCCTACCTACCCTCACCACTTCCACCCTACATACTCTCACCACTACCACCCTACCTATACTCTCCACTCCCACCCTACCTCCACCTACCCTCACAACTCTCACCCTACCTCCTCTAACCCTCACTACTTCCACCCTACCTACCCTCACCACTCCCACCCTACCTCCCCCTACCCTCACTACTTCAAACCTACCTACCCTCCCCACTCCCACTCCACCCTACCTACCCTCACCACTCCCACCCTACCTCCCCCTACCCTCACTACTTCAAACCTACCTACCCTCCCCACTCCCACCCTACCTACCCTCACCACTCCCACCCTACCTCCCCCTACCCTCACTACTTCAAACCTACCTACCCTCACCACTCCCATCCTACCTACCCTCACCACTCCCACCCTACCAGCCACTGCCACCACTCTACCGGCCTCAGCTGTAGATGTCAGCAGGAAGAAAAAGGAGAGGAGAAAAAGTAATGGTAGGGATTGTATTGAAAAGTTGTTAACCAAATAGAACAGAGTGGAAATGTACATTGGAGCATAATACTTCGTAGGACATAAATATTTATTTTCTGCTATTATGATTCTTTAGCTTTCAGTAGGATACATACTCACTCAAGTATATCTTTATTTCAGACTGTTCCTATTGCCACCAGGAAGTTTTTGATGGCAATGTCCTTCGTGAAAGACATCAAAAGGTTTGTATATGAGCGAAAAATTAGTGCATTACCAGTAGATTGGCTGTTATCTCAGTTAAAGTGGGGTAGCATATTGGCTAAGGAACTATGCTAGCATTAATTAACCAGAAAAGTTGTGGGTTCAATTCCATGTTGCCACTGTTGTGCCTTTGAACAGGACACTTAACTTCTACAGTAGTTGATCTTGGGGAGGCTGGCCCTTGTAATAATTGACATATGGAAGTTGCTTTGGAGAAAAGCGCTACATATAACTACAAATTAAATTCCAAGAAATTACCACTGCATTTAAATGCAAAAAAAAAAAGTAAAATATCATATGAGTCATTACGTGTCAAATCAGATAAAAATCCTGGAAAATGTTTGGTGGACCATCTCAGATTTTGTTTAAAGTTTGTTTACCTAATATTTAGGGCCCAAAACTAAGACCTGTTAAATTCCAATGTTTTCATAAATTTTTTCACTCTTGACTTTTATCATTTTTACACTCTCTGAAAAAAAAACTAGTGACATTAAGTGCCTTGTAAATTAATTTTGCAGAACTTAAGTCAATGAACAGCATTCTTACATAGGTGTTGCTATTGTCAAGGTGGGACAAGGCAGAGTGAATTGTCATAGTGTTTTGGCACCAGCACAATGGAGGAGGTTTTAAAGCACACTGGGACAACTGCCTGGGCTATTGACAGATTAAATATGTCAGTCCAAACCTCAGTCAACTGCACAGCACAGGCCCTGAGTGCGCGTCCGGGGATACCATAAGGACCAGCAGCCTTGTGTCCTGCTCAGTGCCACACACATCGGTGGTGTAGAGTGTGTGATGGCCTGGATGCCTTGCCACATGCATTGGGGGTCCGATTTTCTCTTTAAGTGTTCCTCAATCCTTTGCTTGTGGTTGTGTTTGGCCTTATTGATGCCCCTTTTCAGGTTAGCCCTGGTTAAGTTATTGGTTGAGCATCACCAGATCTGAATGCGATGTCCTGTGCCTTCAGCAGGAGTCCGACCTCACTGTTCATCCATGGCTTCTGATTAGGGAAAGTGGTCATCTGTTTGAGGGAGGTGACACTGTTGATGTTTGAGTTGATACAGTCAAAAATATGAATCAATGATGTCTCTGCAAGAAATAGTTAATATGAAGATATTAGGGAGTACACAAGATGTGATCGCCTTTTTGGTATGTTCACAGGACTAAAATAGTATGTGGGATAGCTAGTACAAACACGAAAATCAATGTGGGAATCACTCAGTTGTATAGCAATTTTGTGTTTCATTAATGTCTGGGGTAGAAATGGCGGTTGCTATGCTAAATAATGCCTGATGACCTATGACGTAAGTATTCAATATGTAGTTATTGTGACAGGCCTACGAGCTTATGTCTGTACAGAATAGATTTTTATTTTGTTTATTCTTTTTAAGGGGCAGAAACAGCTGTTGATGCAGTGGCATCCTTGTCCTTTATGGTAAGTATTTCAACACATTACAACATCATCTTGACATGAACATCATATTTGGTAACGAATCGTATCAGTTACCTAGGTTAAGTGTTTTCAGTGTGAAGAAGAGCATCTAGTATTGTTGTCCAAGTCCAGTTTTTAATCCATGTTTGTAAACTGTAAAACCTTTACATCTAACAAGGCATACATTCATAGGCTACTTTAAAACATAATTTTAAAATACTTGACATTGTTTTTATTCATTCATATTTGTTTGGATGATCAGTAAGACATTCGGCTGTTCTGTGACCGTCAGGACACTCCGAATATATTTTTATTCTTGCTTTTCAACACCTTCAGAGCTACAATATATTATATTACATATTATATATTTTATAGGCATGTTATGGTCAATTCTTTTGGTTTGAGAGCCGAATGTAACAAAGACCCTTATAATTAACATGTATACTTTTATTTATTTTTTTTTTTATTTTTTTTCAGTGGCAAAAAGTGGAGGTCATCGTGGACCAATGTGGAGAATATAGTGTGAATAAAAAAGAAGAAGAAAATAAATGATAATCATCTTTATCTTATCTGGTCTTTATGTCTTGTCTTTTTTTGCTCAGCCAATGACATGGACTACATTCAGGAAAGGGAGTCTTTTTTAGTAAACACAACATTTTGAAATATATTGTGATTACCTCACACTAAGGTAGAGAAAGACTCCTCCATTAGTGTAGCCACAATAAATCATGTATTATGTAGGATTGTTACATGACATAATGAAATGCCTAACTCACAGCTAGTCTGCTGTTGCAGATCTTATAGCTCTCTCTTCTTCAGTTGTCTTTGTTGTGAAGGCATACTTAAGCACACAAACCTAACATTAGCCTATACTTTTTTTATTACATTAACCAATTGGGACATTAACTTGTCATCTGTTAACAAAATAAGGTGACTTTCACTTTCACTAACGTCACATAACATTTTTACTGTAAACAACATTTAACCTAGCATGAGTCAGGAGCCCAAACCACCACATCCCAGAGTCTCTCTCTTCTCTACAGCAGGGGTCTTCAAAATTTTTTAAGCCAAGGACCCCTCAACTGAAAAAGAGACGGAGCAGGGACCCCCTACTACACATATTATATAAAATGAAGTTTTATATTAAACCAGGCCTACAATAACATGTAGGACAACATAAAACCTTGATACATACCTTTTTGCAGAATACTAAGCTATTCAAATAATAATTGTTGGCATGATTTCAATAAATGATGTTTTATAATTAAACATACATGTGGTACGGTGAATTGTTAGGATTAACTAGTGACTACATTGCCTATAGGCCAGTAAGCAGTGGGGATTTATATTTGTTAATAATATGTTCATGTTCATTTTTGAAATTTTTAAAAAAAATTAACAAGTATTTGGATTGACTCTGAAGACCCCTAGGGGTCCCGGACACCCTGTTGAAGATCACTGCGCTACAGAACCAGAACGCACACTCATGTAACCTACGTAACGTAATAACATAGGCTGTCATTAACATTGGTTGATAACGTAGAATTTTACGTAAATACAAGGCAATGCTCAGCGACGTGATGCAGAAGTTATAAGTTAAAACTGCACATTATTCAAAGCCAAAGTGGATATTTTGGTTACTATTTACAGGGCCATAACTTTAAAAACTCTTACCTGTGCACGTCACCGTCTCAGTGCAAACTCTCTGACTCACGCTCACGGTGCGCTGAAGAACCGCGGCAAACTCTGCTCACGTTCGTCTTCCGCCCTATGTTTCCGCCCAGCTGGTTAAGGGCGTTGCCTAGCAACAGGGAACAAAGCACATATTTTTTAGATATTTTGTCGAATTATGCTTCTTTCTGTTGTGTATCATTGTCGTGACACATGTAACTACTTACTCTAACTATTTATATGCAAATGTTCCATCTATGGTACTGTTTTCAATCCTAAACCTAATTTGTTAAATAAATGAAATATATATATTTTTTTAAATACAAAAAACTACAAATTTCAGCGCCATTGTTGTATGCAACGTTGAAGTGGAGGTGACACGTCATGGGAAATGTAGTCAAAATACAAAAACAGACATATTTTTAAAATTACAATATAGTTTTATATATAACATGAGGAACATGAATAAATTACTAACATTAATCACCTGATTGGATATGAAGTCCAAATTTTGCAATGTTGTTATTATTTTAAAATTAATGTTATTTTCCCATGTGTGCACATGAGGTGGACTAATGACAGAAACTTAATTTATAACACACATCTTAATTAACTACTATACCAAATTTCAGACAGATATGATTAATAGTTCTGTAATTAAAGACATTGAAAAAGGTGACATTTTTACACTTTTGGGGGGTGCTACTAAGATAACTGGGGGTTAGGGGAAAGTAAAAATCACTCAGATGCTCTCTTGCATCAGACTGAACAACATATGGTAGTTTATTTTTACCTTCGGAAATTTAAATTTTTTTCTCAAACAGCCATATATGACCTGATCCGTACAATTTCATAAGCATGACATGATTAATCAACATGACCAGAAAATGTAAAGAATTTCTTGCAGAAACCGTTCACATGCACTACAACCTTGAAAGCAAAACTGTCACAGCAATTAAATAAAGGTGGCCAGACCGTCTGGTCTCAAAAAGATCCCCCTTGATCATGCATTCAGCTGTTTTTCACGTGCAGTGACGGTACATAGAAGTTCAACAAAAGCAAAAAACAGTCCAAAACTTGCTAATGGGGCTTCATTCTAGTCACTATATGGTCACTATGGACACACAAACCAATGTTTGTGAATTATGACTCTTGTATCCACTCACCTGTTACAGATGGTCTCAAAAAGATCCCCCTTGATCATGCATTCGGCTGTTTTTCACGTGCAGTGACGGTACATAGAAGTTCAACAAAAGCAAAAAACAGTCCAAAACTTGCTAATGGGGCTTCATTCTAGTCACTATATGGTCACTATGGACACACAAACCAATGTTTGTGAATTATGACTCTTGTATCCACTCACCTGTTACAGATGGTCTCAAAAAGAGTGCAGTAAAGGTACATAGAAGTTCATGACACATTTGACACATTTCCTGTTCATGTTGAAAGTTTTATTTTCAAATCAACATCTTGACATCATGTATACCATGTATATACATATATATATATATATATATATATATATATATATATATATATGTATATGGGCCTTGAGTTTGAAACATGGTGTAGATGAAACCATGAGACTCAGTTACATGTGGTGATGGGGGTGGGCGAAGAGTGCACAAAAAGGCATTTTAAATGTCGTCAATTAAATCTTCGTCAGAGGACTCCATGTCTACTTCATCAGAGGACTCCATGTCTACTTCATTGGAGTACTCCATCTCCAACTCCTCTTTGGACATTTCACTGTCCTGCTGCAGCAGCTGCTGCAATACATTTGTGCCTCCCTGGAAAGCAGGACTGTAGGACATTTTGGCTGTGGCAATGTTGTCTTGCAGCTCTTGAATGCGCCTCTTCAAGATGCTGAGAAGACTTGGTTCTCTGCCTGAAAAGACAACATACGACTGTCAGGATTATTCATCACGTAACAAGTATTGGCCTAAAATAGATCCAGTATTATGAAAGCACTCAATGTGCTGGTTTCATTTATATGCTGTGTGACATGTGGAGATACACAAATAGTAAAAATTACCAGTAGTGAACATTAACTTACATTGAACCTCCACCATTGCTGTTAGCTTGTGGTGCTGCATTTCAAGTGAAGTAATGTGCTTATGCATCTCATCCACCACAATGTTGATCTCTTCCTGAAAGCGGTGGACTAGCATGGCTATGTCAAAGACATTTTTTTGGTGGACAAATCACCGTTGTCTGTAGTTCATGGAATAAAACATGGTGTCAAATTAGTGTATTTAGTATGTTTAATGACAATGGTAATATGTTCCCATTATATCCAATGTTTCATTAAACTGTACTTCGTTGCTCATGTACATGCAAGTTTTTACCACTTGCTCTGGTTAAGACATTGTTTTGCACATACTGTCACACAAGCACATATTCATTTGAGTGTTTGCTCCATGGTATTACAACTTTCTTAGTTCATACATGTAAGTGGATCATGTAATTAAGCAATTTCATTCCTTCTCAGCACTGTTGCTATTTTTACACTGCACAACACATTAGCAATATAGCAATAAAAGTAATAATTAATATCGCTTCATTAAAAACATAATCAACATTAACTTCTACTTATGGTTATGGTTTTTTAACATACCTGAGTAAATGCTTTCCCATGGCCAGACAAAATTGTCTCTTAAAAGCAACTCGTCAACAGGTGGTAACTGGATTTTCACTGCTTCGTCCAGCTGATCCATGGCATTCTGTAAATGCTTTTTCTCTTGGCGGATTTTTTGACGGATGACATGTCTTCTTTTGTTAGTGTCTAAGAGGAAAAATTGAGAATATGCAGTGATGTTTTGTCAGTATATTTTGGGAGCATTAAGGATATTAAGGTGTTAAAAGTCAAACCAGTCTGTCTGTAGAGATTTTGCTTTCGTTGGCGAACGCTAAGGTACAGCCCCTCGATTTCCTTCCAGAGACTCTTCCTCCAAGACAGTGGAAACTGGGAAATTTTTAATTTTTAATGATGACATGTTATATAAAAAATTCCTACAGTGAAAAAAGTTTGTCGATATTTTAAAAACCTAAAGCAGTACCATATGGCCAGTGCTGGACATCAACGATCCATTGCTGGAGTTTGGTGTCGTCCACACCGAGCTCTGCGCACAGAAAGTCCAATTTCCTTCTTTCCTGGTCCAGTCGACTCACAGCCTTCAAAAGAAAGAAAAAAGTAGAGAGAATATCCACAATCAGGGTTCCCGCTTAATATGCCATTAGTATGTCATGGAAATTAGTCTACTGCTTTTCAGGAATGTGTGGCAATGTCACAGGGTGGAAATAAATACCTGCATGTATCTTTGGACTAATGTCCTTTGCAAGTTGGCCATTTTCCTTTTGTTCCAGGATATTGCCAACATTGTTATCATGTCTCGTCGTGCTGTGTAGAAAAGCAATGGCTAGTTTGTCTAATCATGGCAGAAATAAATAACCCTATGCAAATAAACCTTTTTTTTTTTACCTCCTTTCGACATGTACTTGGTTGACATGGCTGCCCTGGACAAGAAGCTGTTGACCTAAATTGTAAACAATTAGTAAACAATTAGTATTAGTGTGATTACGAAGGTTGAAAGATTAACGCCGTCAGCCCAATATTTAAAAGTTTTACCTGTTCTACCTCCTCTCCTATGGTATTACCTGCCCCTTCTTGGGTTCGCCCTCCCCATTTCAGCTGCAATTTTACACACATAGTTACAAGTCAATCATAACCAGTCATACCCAAGCACAAATGGAAGAAGAAATGTATACACAAAATTACACACTAACCTCACACGTCCATTTATGGGCTTTGGCGTGCATGACTGAGAGGAGAGGACGCATAGTCTGCAGAGCCTATGATGTTAAAACACAGACAGGCCTGAAATGCATTACAATGAATGTGCTTAAGCAAGACACAATAGATAGATGCATTCTTTTGGGATTCAAAACAATCAACAACTCATGGCACGATGTCACCTTTACAATTAGAGGAAATTGATATGTTTAAATTAACATCTTTTTACATCATTCTAACCTGCAGCTCCGGACAGTGGGTGGCAACTTTCTCCAGGTAGGGGAAGTATTTGCAGGCCACATCCATGCAAAAAAATGCTGGACTCAGGGTAGACAGCTCTTTTTGTAGATACATTGGATAGGCAAAAATCTCTCCTCTGAACATGTTTAATGCCTTCAGAAGGACGCCATGCCTGCACACCGCTATCTCAATCCCCTCCTCATCAATTTTTGAAGTTGATGCCCTGCAGGTTTCTTTAGCCGCTGTCCACTGGCTTGAGCCACACGTCCCTTTACCTGATGCCTATTAATATAAAATAATGAATGATTATTGATAAGGGTTTACAGATTAGTTCAGATTCAAATTAAAGAAAATGAATTTGTGAATGAAATTATAATACTGATATGTTGACTTGAGGACACCAGAGCAATGGAACTTTCCATGATATCGTTTTGATAAGAGATGCACCAGTATATAACTTCAGTGTTGCTTATTTAAAACTTACATGCTTTGCAGCATTTTGAACGTGATGCACAAAATTTGCCACATCGTCATCGTTTGCAAACAATGCACCATCAAATAGCCCTTCTGTGGATCTTTAGAAATGATGTATGTCAATAAATGTCCTTCAAATTAAAAAACAGTACAAGAGTATTGAGTTAATGCTTCAAAGACATGTGTAATACCCTGTGGCACTTCTGAATCTATAATGCTTGCGGTTGCCATCCACAGAAACTGCATGCATTTGTGGCACACAAGCAAGGCAGGTAAAAGGACTAATGCCCATGGCTCTCTCCACCTCAAATTTGGCATGGGACCACTCTATATATGCCCGCTGGAAGGCATCCCCACATATGTTGCTTGGCTAGATGGCAATGACAAAACAAACATTGTGAATGTCATGACACATTCTTCACTTCACTGAACTCCTTTGAATTTTTGTAAAATGTATTTATTTATTTACTCTCCCACAGGCTCTGCTCCTCTCCTCCAACATTCCAATGAATGCCTGACGTGAGAGCCCTGGTGCAAGCAGCTTCAGCTGCTCAAAAGACTGGAAAAGGTCCACCTGGTACACAGTGTGGTAGTTGACTGTTGCAGGCCAGTAACCACACTTGACCAGGTCATCCAGCCCAGCCGTCCAAGTCTTTTGGCATGCACCACACGTCAGGCATGGAATGGAGAGATTGTATCTCCCTGAAAAAAATAATGCAGACAATATAAGTGAATACAATAGGAATGTGATAGTGTTATTTTTATTTTTATTTTAATACAACATATTTCTCTCACCATTCATTCCAACCAGGATAACTCCTTTAGCTGGTGTAATGGTAAGCAAGCTTGCAGAGCAGCCACATATCCTTGGTAGGCTGACTGGTACAAATCGAACTAACCAAGAAATAAATTATGTTTTATTATGATCTGGGAGTAAACAATTCCGCTTCAGCTCATTTGTCAAAATTAAATTAATACAATTTGTGAAGATTATATGACTACCTGCTTCCTTGAAGTTAAAGCACTGATCAGCTTCAGCCACAATAATGTTTGGGGACACTGGGTGATAAAAGCCCTCAAACAAAGCCTCTCTGTCATGCAGCACATGATGGGCATGGACCTCAACATCACAGTCTGTGCAGAGGAATTGCCTCGGCAGACACGCTTTACAGCGGATCACTGCTGGCTTTACATTACAGCTGTTGCAGATAGGTTCACCGACAAGCTCAGAGGACATCAGAGCTTTAACCAAAGACTCTCTGATTGAGCTCCATCTCTCTGAGCTTGCAGCCTGCCTCTCACCCCAGCTGATTGCCCTTGAAGGCTCTTTTTCAGGGAAATCTTCCTCATTGTATGCCTGTATATCAGTGTCTTATCATAAAAAACATGCAGCCCATCAAAAGACAGACCCATTAAAATGCAAAGAAACAATACAAGAGCATAAACAAAACAAGCTGCAAAATCTTGCCAAAGGAAGAGCATACCTATGACTTCAAAAGCCACTGTTGCATGTTCAGCAGTGGGTTTGGTGGCTGGAAAAAGAGATATGCTCTTCAGATCACACAATTGGCAAAAACTTACTGCATTACAAATATATAAACAGAGTGAAGTGTAGTGTCTTGTCTACTTTCCTCACAGGAATATTCAGATTCACAATACTTACCTTTTTTGGAAGGAATTTGAGACCTTGGGGGTTGACCTGGTCTTTTAAAAATCACGTTCCCATTACTGTCCCTTGACTGCCATTCCACTGGCACAGAGGGTGGAGAGGATGTAGCCTCTTTTTGTAGTTTTCTCTAAAGACAATAACTTGCCGTTAAGAGCATTACTTATAAATACAAACTTTAACAAAGCACAAAGTAATCCATACAAAAGTCTTTATAGGCCCCTCTCAAGGGCCATATTCAAGTGAATGGGGATACAGAAAGGGGCGGGATATGTGTCAACTACTGCCATATTGGTGTTACAAACTATCCCCATGCATTTCTATGGAGGAGTCTTTGAGTGCTGTGTCTCCTCATAACAGTCTCTGTTCATACTCACGGTAGCTGCCTCAAACTCTTCTACTAGCCGCTGGCCAGCCTTAATTGCCTCCTCAAAGTCCACGACTTCTGACATTTCTGCAAGATTTTTAATTTTCAAATGCAAAAATAGTAAGTGTTACAGTCGATGATGGATAAACAGAGTGGAGAGGAAGTGTAAAGGGTCAAGCTCTACCAAGCATCCTCAGGAAGGAAGAGGCCAAAATATCTGACATGGAAGTAGGGTATTTCAAGAAATACTTTGCCATAATTTGGTTTGCTCTCACATTACGTGGGTATAGAAAGGGAGTATATCATCAAACTACTCTAATACCATGCAGAAAAATGATAACGACCATGACTTCGGCCCCCACGAGGTCTCATTACAATAGATCTAGCTGTTTAACTATTATTCAAAAATATATATTTAATATATTTATATTTATTTAATATATATATATATATATATATATA
>JAEKDQ010000055.1:0-24617 GCA_026937815.1 Etheostoma perlongum
GTATACTGACGAGACCAGTCCCTGTCTCCGAATCCACTATTCTCCGTCTTCAGGTCCCTGTCACCCTGCAATATGAGACTTTTTCTTTGCCTCTCTGGGCCCTCAATGACTCTGGTGCCGAGGACAATTTTATTGATGTAAATCTAGCTGCTCAAGCTGGGTTACCCATAGAGCCCATAGCTACCCTGTTCCGCGTCACCGTTATTGACGGTCATATGCTGACCAGGATAACTCACCAGACCGTGCCCATCACGGTTATCCTGTCCAGTAACCACCGAGAGATGGTTACTGGTTATGTCAGCCTCTACCACCCCCCTTATCCTTGGGTTCCCGTGGTTGAATCAAACGGGACATTTAAAAACAAATCTAGTCAGACACCGACAGATTATCTACTCTCTGCACTATTCTCACTTTTCAATTATTCAATATTAAGGGCTATTAGGGGCTTTTGCATGTCGTTTCCAATATTGCACACTGTTACTTAAAATTAAAACAAGACAATATATCAAAGAAAAGTTTTTATTTAGCTTTTCAAGTTACGCGTCAAACCCTCCCGTACATCCCGGTCTTCTTCCTCTGCACCCTGTGACAGTGCCCCCCCCCGGCTCTGCTGTCCCAGATGCATCCCAGTCATCGTCATAAGCCTCTCTATGACTCTCATAAAGATCTTTCAAAGCACAGCAGGTCAGAACCAGAAATCTCACCAGTCGGACATCGCCCACCAGACGGTCTGGAACACAAACAGTACACAGCATACATATTTTGGTGTGTAATCATGGTTGCTAAAGTTCATGTATTTTATATAGCGTATAGTAAATATTAACTGTGATAATATTAACAGAAACAGAAGTCTGGAGTTGGATGAGAGAATTTATTTATCACAAACAAAGAAATGAGACAGATGAAGACGGTTTACAGCAGGGACAAATCACCAAAATCCCCAGCACGAGTCCAACAGGTCCAACCAGTCCTTTCTGTGAGACAGAGAGAGAGAGAGAGAGACAGAGAGAGACAGAGATAGAGACAGACAGACAGAGAGACAGAGAGAGAGGGGTTACCAATTAATTCACTTAATGGGGGAGGGGGTGTTACCAATTAATTCACTTAATGGGGGGAGTGGGGAGGGTGTGTGTGTGTGTGTGTGTTATCTGAGCCATTAAAGCTGCTGCAGGGTTAGGCGCTGCTGGGACTCTTCAGTCAAACACATCTAGAAGAAACCACGGCAGTCTGGAGGAGGAGGAGGTGGAGGAGGAGGAGGAAGAGGAAGAGGAGGAGGAGGGAGAGGAGGAGGAGCAAGAGGATGAAGAGGAGGAGGGAGAGGAGGAGGAGCAAGAGGATGAAGAGGAGGAAGAGGAGGAAGAGGAGGAGGAGGAGTGAAAGGAGGAGGAGGAGGGAGTGATTATTCAGAAAATAATAATACAGGGGTCATATTAATAATAATAATAATATTAATAATAATAATAGTAATTGTAATATTAATAATAATAATAGTAATAATAATATACCTTGGGACAGTCTGGTGCTGGCCTAGATGAAGGCCATGATGAAGGTACAGATGAAGGTCCAGATGAAGTTCCTGATGAATTCACAGACACATGGACCATGAGGGGACACACAAAGGACCATGAGGGGACAGACATGGGACCATGAGGGGACAGACACATTGACCATGAGGAGACACACAAAGGACCATGAGGGGACAGACACGGACCATCTTTCTCTCTCTCTCTCTCTCTCACCTTGCCCTCGTCCTCCGGCGGGGAGCCTCCTTGTCCATGGAAGTAGTTAAGGAGGTCTTTTGAGGAGATGGTACAGGTCCAGAGGAAGGTCCAGGTGAAGGTCCAGATGAAGGTCTAGAGGAAGGTCCTGATGAAGATCTAGGTCCAGAGGAAGGTCCAGATGAAGGTCTTGCTGAAGGTCCTGATGAAGGTCCAGGTCCAGACGAAGGTCCAGGGGAAGGTCCAGAGGAAGGTCCTGATGTAGATCCAGGTCCAGAGGAAGGTCCAGATGAAGGTCCAGAGGAAGGTCCTGATGAAAATCCAGATCCAGGTGAAGGTCCTGGTCCCACTTCAGCAGAAACCTGCTTGCCATTGTTGTACTGGAGCAACGAAGGGAGAGAGATAACAATAATAATACATCATATAATAATAATATATCATATAATAATATATCATATAATAATAATACATTATATGATAATAATACATCATATAATAATAATATATCATATAATAATAATACATCATATGATAATAATACATAATATAATAATAATATTATATATAATACATAACAACTAGAAGTGTGTCTGTGTCCGTGTGTGTGTGTGTGTGTGTGTGTGTGTGTGTAAGTGTGTGTGTGTGCGTGTGCGTGCGTGCGTGCGTGTGTGTGTGTGAGGTCCTCACAGCCAGTCCATCTGCTCGGCGGTTGTGGGGGAACACGCCTCCTTCACCGAGCTCCTCCTGCTCGACACATTCAGCTGAAGACAAAGAATTAATCAAGTTAATATTCATGAAAAATACTCATTCACATAAAGTCATCACTCAGAAAAGGAGGAGGAGGAGGAGGAGGAGGAGGAGGAAGAGGAAGAAGAAGAGGAGGAAGAAGAGGAGGAGGAAGAGGAGGAGACCTCTTTGGTTGGCGGCTGCAGATTCTTTCTGGCTCAGGAGGTCATAAAGGAGGAAAAGGTGGAAGAGGAGGAGGAGGAGGAGGAGGAGGAGGTTGTCAGCGGGAGGAGGAAGCCTTCCTCTTAACGCCTCTCTTCTTCTTCTCCTCCAGGGAGAAGGAGGGAGGCTGCAGGAGTCCTCACGGTAACCATGGAGATCACTGTCTATTCAGAGAGGAAAACAGGAGGAGGACGTCAGCTGGTAACAGAGGTCACTACCTGATCTGAGTCATCAAGACCAGATGTGAGTGAGTCTAGTCCAGATGTGAGTCCAGTGCAGATGTGAGTCTAGACCAGATGTGAGTCCAGTGCAGATGTGAGTCTAGTGCAGATGTGAGTCTAGTGCAGATGTGAGTCTAGTCCAGATGTGAGTCTAGTGCAGATGTGAGTCTAGTGCAGATGTGAGTCGAGTGCGGATGTGAATCCAGACCAGATGTTAGTCCAAATCAGATGTGAGTCAAGACCAGATGTGAGTGCCAGTTCAACATGTTCCTACCTCTGAGTCCTCTCCTCTTCTTACTGTTTACCGTCCTCTCTCCCTCTTCTTCTTCTTCTTCTCTGCTTTTCCTCTTCCGCTTGTTGACGTCCTGCTGCCGGGTTGTTGGGCGTTCAGATTCTAGGACGGAGGTTCGATTCCTCTTCTGAGCGGCGGCCATGGCGGCGGCTTTCCCTCGGACCCTCCCCACCCTGCCGTCCTTTAAAGGTCTCCACGCTGGAAATCACACAACACACTCATATATATATATATAAAAGAGACTTCAGATACAGTATTAGGGGACCACTAAGGTCTATATAAAAGAGACTTCAGATACAGTATTAGGGGACCACTAAGGTTTATATAAAAAGAGAGATACAGTACCAGAGGGACCACTAAGGTCTATATAAAAGAGACTTCAGATACAGTATTAGGGGACCACTAAGGTCTATATAAAAAAGAGACTTCAGATACAGTATTAAGGGACCACTAAGGTCTATATAAAAGAGACTTCAGATACAGATTCTAGGACGGACCACTAAGGTCTATATAAAAGAGACCTTCAGATACAGTATTAAGGGACCACACAACAGGTTTATATATAAAAGAGACTTCAGATACAGTATTAGGGACCACTAAGGTCTATATAAAAGAGACTTCAGATACAGTATTAGGGGACCACTAAGGTCTATATAAAAGAGACTTCAGATACAGTATTAGGGACCACTAAGGTCTATATAAAAGAGACTTCAGATACAGTATTTGGGGGACCACTAAGGACCACTAAGGTCTATATAAAAGAGACTTCAGAAAGCTGCAGACGGAAGCCAAAAACATCAGTTTTTTTTTTTTTATGATGAATCATGTGATCATGTGTGATGTCATCTTGTTACATGTGGGAATCTTCTAGTGTCTTCTCTCCTCTGGGACAGGAAGCTGAATATATTTTAAGTTGTGGACATGTGAGACGTGTTGTGTCTTACCGGGAGTTGTCCTGACGGCCGGGGAGCCGGGGGTCTTCGTCCCTCTGACCTTCACCACCCTGCCGTCCTTCAACAGTCTCCACCCGGGCAGCGGGACCAGCTGGGGGATACTGCTGCTCCGCTCTGGGACACACAACACACAACACACTCAGACTCATATACACAACACGCAACACACTCAGACTCATATACACAACACACAATACACTCAGACTCATATACACAACACACAACACACTCAGACTCATATACACAACACACAACACACTCAGACTCATATACACAACACACAACACACTCAGACTCATATACACAACACACAACACACTCAGACTCATATACACAACACACTAATACACATATACACTCATATACACACATACACAAATATACACACATATACACTCATATACACAAATATACACACATATACTCTCATATACTCACATATACACACATATACACTCATATACACAAATATACACACATATACTCTCATATACTCACATATACACTCATATACACACATATACACAAATATACACACATATACACTCATATACTCACATATACACTTATATATACACATATATACTCATATACACTCATATACAGTCATATACACACACATACTGTATTCACTGATATACACACATATACACACATATATACACACTATATACTGTAAATATATATAACAAAAAAATCCCCCTCTCACCCCTTGTGGGGTGGTATGTGTCATCCTCAAGCTCGGGTCCTCTACCAGAGACCTGGGAGTTTGGGAGTTTGAGGGTATATATATATATATATATACACACACATACATGTTTGTCCCTTTTCAATCTTTAACACTACGTAACACTAACTTATTAACTTTAGTTTTAGTAAATTTTTTACTCAATACTATTTATATTTAATACCAATACTACTTTATATTTACATACAATATAATACTACTACTGTTTCAAAAACACTTCAATTTCTTTTTAAATACTATAAAGTGAATAATAATAATAGAAGTGATGGCGTTGTGGTTTCTCTTACCGTTAGCGGTCTGGCTGCGAGTCTTCATCCTAATATTAATAACTAATAACCTGTAAATCGAGGTTGTGTGAGTCCAGCATGCCATGGGGGGTGTGTGTGAGTCCAGCGGGGGTTGTCTCACAGTGACAGGTCTGAGTCCTGACCTTCCAATCATAAAAGCCCGGAGCGCTGTGACACGTCGCACCTCTGTGACATCACAGTGAAGCGGAATATGCAAATGAGTGATGTCACACACACACAGATAATAACACAGGACCACGTACACTCACTTTATTCCACATAAGTTAGGTGATATATCATGTACAAGGTTACCATAGCAACACTACAATTACAGGCTTTTATCAAAACTTTAACCAAGCTAGCCAGGTAGTGCTAGCGTTAAATGGTAACCCTCAACCCTCATCTCTCCCATCCTCCCATCCTCTCTCCCATCCTCCCTCCATCTCTCCCATCCTCTCTCCCATCCTCTCTCATCCTCTCTCCCATCCTCCCATCCTCCTCTCATCTCTCATCCTCTCTCCATCCCTCCTCCCATCCTCTCCCATCCTCTCTCCAAACTCCCATCCCATCCTCCTCTCATCCCTCTCTCCCATCCTCCCTCCCATCCTCCCTCCCATCCTCTCCATCCTCCCTCCCATCCTCCCTCCATCCCTCCCATCTCATCCTCTCCCATCCCCCTCCCATCCTTTTTCCCATCCTCTCCCATCCTCCCTCCCCATCCTCCATCCCATCCTTCTCCCTCCCTCTCTCCCATCCTCCTCCCAATCCTCCCTCCATCCTACCTCCCCCCATCCTCCCTCCCATCCTCTCTCCTCCCATCCTCTCTCCCATCCTCCCTCTCCCATCTCTCTCCCATCCTCCCTCCCATCCTCTCCCTCCCTCCTCCCTCCCAGCCTGTCCCATCCTCCCTCCTCCTCCAAACTCCCTAACCCCATCCTCCCTCCCTCTTCCCTCCTCCCTATACAGTTCATTATCCCTACTCCCAGCCAGGGGCAATACAGTTTAACCCCCCCCCAGACTTCTTTGCTTCCGTTTCCTCAGCCATATGTACGATAGCCTCCGACTCTTTGTATGCCTTGTTGCTATGGCTGCTTTGCTGCTAGTGCTAGTGCTAGTTAGCCACGGAGTAGTGCTAGTTAGCCACGGAGTAGCTACCATGCCAGTGATGTAGTAGATTGTGGAATTCCAACATGGCGGCGCCCGTGTAGCAAAAACAACACTTTCAACTTACCATTTTATCCCTTTTAATAAATTCACCGGTTTTAATAATTGTACCAATGAAAAGAAATAAAATACATTTGTCATATCACCATTATTCAAATTCCAGTTCAGTTCATCTTTAATGTTTTTCTCCAGACAACAAAAGAAACATGAAATGCATCACTTTCTGTGACCACCACGTGCTGCATACTGTCAACCTCCACAGCCTCTGGCAGGAGGAGCGTGCCCTCTGAATCCTGGAAAGAGTCAAACTGCAGCAGCAAACTCTGGAAACTGCCTTCCAGCGACGAGATAAATTCCCCAAAGACAGCCAAAAAGCAACAACGATAAAGCAACAAAGTTTTGGAGTTTATTGTAGTGGATTACCAACCCCTGTCTGTTGTCGAAAATGTGGGATTTTAATGGAGCATTTGAAGCCAAGGTACTGTTTGCCAGGTTGTAAATATATCTCGAAACTGCGCTACCCAAATTATACGAGACAGTTAGGGGAACACATTTTGTGTATGCTGAAAGACGTGCATGCAGTCAGCTTTACCACGGATATTTGGCGCTCCAACGTGTGCCCCATGTCTTTGCTAAGTTTAACGTCAACAGAGAGTCAACATCAGAGGTGGGTAGAGTAGCCAAAAATTGTACTAAAAGTACTGTTACTTCACAATAATATGACTCAAGTAAAAGTAAAAGTAGTCATCCAAATAATTACTTGAGTAAGAGTAAAAAAGTACTTCATGAAAAAATTACTTAAGTAGTGAGTAACTGTTGAGTAACATCTGATTTATTTCTTAACACAAGCATCAATCAGACAGACAAAAATACAAAATAATCATCTTTAGGCAAATTATAGTTCATCCAATCAATAGAATGAATTAAAATGAATTTATTAATTACAAAATAGCTTAAGTGAAGAGACTTAAACATCAAATTTGGATGGATATATATATACAGTATGTACTTGTTTGGTAATGCATTTACAAACACAACAAGATTACAACTTAAACAACAATTAAATCAGACACAATGTTTATTTGTCGGGTTATATAACTCAAGTAAGTAGATTTTTAGGTGTTCAGAAAAGAATGGAAAACAAGGCAATAACATTTGAAACATTGCAGCATCGTTAGAAGCCATAGGGTTAAACATACAATACAATATCTTATGGTTCTAAAAACAGCTTTTCATTTCCTGTGTGTTATTCCAAGAAGATGAGAAAGCGAGTATTCCCGACTTTTGTCTTTTCCTTTTAAAATCTATTTTGTGCCTGTAAAATGTTAAAGGACACCTGTCCAAAATGTGTCCAGTCTATCTACTATAGTTAACCCTCATATTGTCCTCTGGTCAAATTCACCCATTTTCCTATATCAGTGTTCTTTTTTACCTATCCAATTGTTATTACCCAAAACAACATGATTGATTCCACACAACGCTCTTTGGCAAGTACAAATCTCTACTTTCATTAATTTTGGGCGTCTTATTCAATTTTATAGCATTTGAAAAACAAATTGAAGTGTTTTCCAAATAGTATTGAGTAAAAATTGACATATTCCAATCTGTGATTATCCATCAACATCCATTCCTTTCCTTTTAGTCTGAATAATTTCTAATTTCTGCTTTTCTAACTCAAACATTAGGTTTAATTTCCTATAAATGAAGTTTATTGACCATAAATCCCATTCAGAACAGCTTTTATGTCCCTTGTCCTTTTTTTTTTTTTTCTCCTTTTATTGGTTAGGAGGGAATGGAGTGTTTTATTATGACTATTATTCTGATTATTAGTATGATGAATTGAAAAAGTTTTTTAGTTAGAAAGGGTCCACTGAAGTGAAAGAATGTCTTTTGAGATATACTGTACTAAAAGACGCAACACTTGTATATGTATTTATCGTCATTGTTCCTGTAGCCTTGTGGCGGTTGTGCTCTCATAGTTGAAGGGATTACACCTTGGATTAGTGACAACCAGTTTCACAAAATGTGTCCTGGAGTTTATATCAAGGATCTGCAAGACAAGATCTGAACCCAAAAACAACGCTTAGAACGTCTTTATTATCTTATTAAATATGATTTTATTTAAAGCGCTGAAATGACAGCCAAACTGGCAACATAGACCTTAATTAATACATCTTTTATTTAATTTTGTAGAGCACAATTATTCTGATACACTATTGAATCATGCCTGCAATTCCAGTCTTAAGCGATAAGAATAATGTTCGGACTAACTGGTAAAGTTCTCATTCAGGACAGAGGGACAGATTCATATGATAAAAAAGAACCAAGCGGAGTAAATTTAACGTACCTGAAATACATGATATTGTGTATCACAGTGGGCAAAAGAGGATTTGTTGTTCAAGCAGGCGCTAAGTGTAAAGGTCAGTGTGTAGGCCTGTAATTTGTTATCTAAATCTAAATGTATCACTATCTCAAAACATATTGGCTGCTACATGTAGCACTGAAATAGCAACAACATGCCCTGGAGAGTCACAACCACCGAGACCCTAACACATCCTTGTCTAAGGTTAACTAAGTGTAGTTGTCAGGTTTGGTTTGTGTCCAAAATGCTCCTCAGTAATCTGTCCAAGGAGTGTTGTAGCTAGAGCTTCATCTACCGCCACGCCAGCTAATAAACACCTACTGTACCTGCAGAGCATGCTGAAAAACAACAATGGGATGTGTTAGGTAGACTTACTATGTCAATCGCAGAACCTCCTCATTGTTTTTTGTGTTGTTGTTTTTTTTCATTAATTTGAATTTTATTTTTTGGTTTGGAAAAAAAGTGTTTATTGTGATTACTTGTTAATTAGTGATGTGATTATTGAACATGAAATAAAACGGACTAAAACTCTCATTTGCGTTTGAGTTTCTTTTGTTTCAGACAAGTACAGAAATGTTCAAGAAGGTGTTTTCAGTGGGTTGAGCTAACTCCACGTGTGGAAATAAATTGGTAAATGTATCTAATATTATACAATATGTTTGGAAATGTGAAATCTTTAAATATAAAACAACTTACACAAATACAAAAAAACCTTCAATTCTTTAAATGTAAATGGACTGTTCCTATAAAGCGCTTTTCTAGTCTCAACAACTACTCAAAGCGCTTCGGCATATTACAGGAACCATTCACCAGCATTCATACACAGTGACCGAGGCCGTGTCAAAGGACACTGCGTCATGGGACTGCGGGGCCAGGGATCGAACCACCAACCTTCCGATTGGCATGCAAATGGTAATTAATTTCATTATACCTAACTATGTAAAACACACAGATGATGAAGTGTGATGACATAAGCTGGGGAACATCTGAAAAATAGGAGAAAATGAACACTTATAGCAATTTTTTGATGTTTTTAAATTTTGTGGGCAAGCCACGGCTGGGCTTCAAAGCATTGAACTGTGGAACTTTAAGTCTACCGCCAGGCGTTTTACTGCCCTCTACTGTTCTTTTGTAATTTGTTAATAGTCCACAAGGCGGACTGGTGGGCTTCTCTGCTGGACCTGTCAAAATCAAAAATATATTTTTTCATAATTAAATTAATGTGTGTCAAAAAATCAATTACTTTTTTCAGTGGACCAGCACTAGTAGCATTGCTAGCTAGCCCTTTTGTTGAAGCTTGAACCTTTTAGCGGGTTGTGAGTGACCCAGGAGTGAACTAGCTATGGCTGCTGCCTTCACACCTCCTAATGATCCTGTTTCCGATCTCCTTCATGTGCTTTTTTTTCAAAGCGATTGTTTGGAGAGGAAAGAAATTATTTTAAGAGGAAGACCTACACCTAAGCTGGATGAGCTGACCAAGGCTGGCAAAGGTTTTGTGCGGCACTTCACTGAAGGTACCTACGAGCGCTATGACTGGCTAACAGCTAGCCAGAGGTGGGTAGAGTAGCCAAAAATTGTACTCAAGTAAAAGTACTGTTACTTCAGAATAATTTGACTCAAGTAAAAGTAGTCATCCAAATAATTACTTGAGTAAGAGTAAAAAAGTACTTTTTAATAACGTCTGATTTATTTCTTAACACAAGCATCAATCAGACAAAGATACTAAATAATCATCTTTAGGCAAATTATAGTTCCTCCAATCAATAAAATAAATTAAAATGAATTTATTAATTACAAAATAGCTTAAAGCCCATGTTGCAAGTTAACCACCACTGTTGATTATTGGGTACAAAAAACACTCAAGATATGTATATCATTTTTAAAAATGTCTCCAAATAGTGTTAAAAGTTAGTTTTTGGTCATTTTTGGTGTTCGCGGGTTTATGAAGTTAATTTGGCGATGACGTCACAATGGGGAGTGAAGTCTCAGCCTGGCACTAGAACTACGGAGACTGACTGGGATGTGGGCGAGGGGGAAAGGCCAGCAGCTGAATAATTACGAACCTGCCAGACGTGAGAGGGCAAATGAGGAATTGTCAAGATTGTGGGGAAGTCTCCTTCATTTATCTCCTTTATTTAGCAACGCAGCAGTACATACAATGACTTTACTTTTTACTGTCAGTGAATAGCACCGAGTGAACGTCAACGTTTTCCTTCGATCTAGTGACAGTGATCATGTCGTTAGTTCAGATAAGTACTAGTACACTTATCTAGATATAGTAATAGAAAGCATCCCCGAGTGTTATTTCTAAGTGTTTACCTCTTCCTCCGGTGAAAACATGTCGCTGTTTGGCCGGTGCTTGTGTGTGTGGTGGCGAAGCTGCGGTGGAGAGCGGGTGCTGTAGGGGAGTGAATGGTGGAGAGCGGGTGCTGTAGGGGAGTAAGCCTCCGGTCGGGAAGCGAGCCGAGCCTCCGGTCGGGGAGCGAGCCTCAAGCGAAGCGAGCCTCCGGTCGGGAAGCAAGCCGAGCCTCCGGTCGGGAAGCGAGCCTGCGTTCGGGAAGCGAGCCTGCGGTCGGGCAGCGAGCCCCGCGATCAGCTGATCTGAAGATGTCTAAATCCGTTTGTGATATTTCAGGCAGGATCATATTCCTCCCCAACCAGCACGCACCAGTATTGTAATTGTTTATATTTCAAACATCACTGCAGGTTGATTGTGGGCGACAGCGCGGTCATGTTAGCTTACCGAAACTCTACTGCCGAAGTTGCTAGCTGGCTATGCGACGTTAGCTATATCCGCTAGCATCCGTACAGGCTAACTATAGCCAGTTAACTTTGTGTGTAACGTAACAACCCCCCATCTCGTAGGAGCGAAGCTTGCTATTTCATTCAATACAATTATGGTACAAAAGGTGCACAAATGCCACATGTATGATGTTGACAACATGGACGCATATATAGGCAACACCAAAGGCAGTTGTAGTATTTACCTAGCAGGCTAGGCTAACGCTGTTGTGCTAACGTCCGGCGGCGCAGCGTTAGCTAGCGGTCTAAACTTGTGAAAAGCCGAACAACACCCCCGTCTAAGCTGTGTTTCACTTTCCTTCCAATATTATTATAAATATAATAAAGTCACATGGACTTGATCGAGACCATAGACTGTTAATATTAAAAGACAAGAAGCCACATTAGGCCAGACCAGTGGTAAATACAACGCAGGCTGCTCTGTTAACGCCCTAATGTGACGTCATGCAATGCATTGTGTACACTGTAAAATTGTGCCTAATTTTTGTATTATATTCAATTTTGCGATATCCAACACAATCAAATACAATGGATAACAGTTCAAATATTTACTACCAACAAGCAAATTGCACAAATTCGTTGCAAAATTAAACCTGCAACATGGACTTTAAGTGAGAGACTTGTCACATCAAATTTGGATGGATACTGCATGTGCAAAACATACTGTATGTAACCCTAAAAAGACAAACATCCACCTATCCACAGCAAAAACTAAAACTACTGCTACGTTTCCTCAGGTTAGATGTTGAGTTTTTGAATGCTCACATGTCCGTTTGTTTTGGTCGACACAGAAGACGCCGCATAATGTAGCTTCTGTTTCGCACTTTTCCTAAAAGGTAACCATGCTTTCACTATGAGGCGGGGGGGGTCTTCCTGGTCTGGTTGCCTTTCGGTTGATTCTGACATCTTTGTTTTGCTACGACTGTAAAGCTAACCTGCCCGCCGCTGAGATAGTATGGTCACGTGACTAACGCCGTTTCTTTGGTGAAAATACGTGGTAGAGCCTTCAGCGGAAGACTCTCTCTCTGTCAAAAAAAAACATTAAAATGAGACATACACTGGGGTAAAAACAATGGCCGCGTAGAATACCAAAGAGGTAAAAAGAAAAGTAACAAGCTCATTGTAGCCTGATGTAGCAGAGTAAGAGTACAGTTTCTTCTTCACTAATCTACTCAAGTACAAGTAAAAGTATAGGGATTTAAAACTACTCCTAGAAGTACAATTTTTCAAAAACTTACTCAAGTAAATGTAACAGAGTAAATGTAACTGGTTGAATACTGACACACTGGTTTTTGTTAGACGTTCATAACAGCTGATCAATCAGCTGAAGAATTACTGATCTGTCTGTCGGACGGTCGGTCAGTAAAAAAGACTGAAACGTGTAAAACTTGACGTACAAGATGAATAAAAAATGCAGAGCACGGGTTAACTCAGCATATTTGGGGTGGCTGTGGCTCAGTGGTAGAGTTTTGCCTGCCAAACAAAGGATGGTAAAGACATGACTGTCTTCAATGATGAAGAATTAATTAATACTACTGCAAAGATGTGTACTCATGTGTAGTAGTGGAGTTTATTCAAAAAACTTAAGAGATCACATGTGGAACAGGAAAATATTTTTTTTTTAAATAACTACAACTGCAAGCAGTTATGACGGGGTCCAAGTCTCATCGCGCCAGTCGCGCCCTGGGGAGCGGCGAAAGTGTAACCCAAAGCATAACAGTGGGAAGGCAAACATCAGGAAATATCGTGAGGTGTGAGCTGTGAGCTGCAACTGCATGCGTTGCCGCTGCAAATATCCTGTTAACATTGATTGAGCAGAAGGACCGAAACTGGTCTACGTTGACTACAGCGCCCCTAATGACCGAGCGCTGGAAAATTTGGTTCAGAGCTTCAGAGCGGCATGCCGAACAAGTTTCATGCCGATAGCCTTCACTGTTGCAGAGATATTGCAATCACAAATTTCAAATTTAAACAAATTCAGTTATCGGCCAAAACAAATTAGCGTTGATTATAGCGCCCCCTAAGGGCCGCCACATTTGGTACAGAGTATTGTAGTGGCACTGTGAATAATTACCTCAAGTCTTTTGATGATAACATTTAATCTGGCCAAGATATGTATTTTCTAGCTAGATCGTAGTAGCTAATTTTTTTAAATAACTTTCTGTCAAGGCCATCTGGAGATGCTACCTACTAGGTTTCGTGCAGATCAGTCAAACGGCCTAGGAGGAGTTCAAAAAAGTTGGTTTGGCACATTGCGCAAATCCAAACATGGGTCCCATAGGCCACACCCATTTAAACCAATCAGTACCTCACTATAGGGGTGGCTTCAGGAGTGGCCCTACATGGTACCCTCCAAATTTCGTCAAAATTGGATGAGCCTCAGATGGTTATGGCAAAGTTTGGCCTTGACAGAATTTATTTTGGCCGAGATATGGCAAAGTTGGTGTTTTCATAGTTAGCTACATAAATTTGTTTGTGCATAATATGCGCAATTGTTATTCTATAAAAATTCTTTTAATAGCTTTTTGTCAGGTCGGGCTGGAGATGGTATGTGCCAAGTTTTGTGCAGATCAGTTGCACGGTCCAGGAGGAATTAGAAAAAGTATGTTTTCGATAAATTGTGTTTTTTTCAAGCATAAAAGTCTAGGCGGAAATGGGCATGGCCTATTCACAAGATTCAGTTGGATCCATTGAATGTGTGGGTATATGGTTTTTGATAGGTATAGGACCTCTGCTACACAGTATAATGCCACCTAGTTGTCCACATGTGAGGTCCTTGTGGAGTTTTGAAAATGGCACACCCCACCATATACGGTTTAGGCTGTAGTGGGAGAAGAAGAAGAATAATGGATAATGGAAAATCTCTAGAAACCATGGATTCGTATGAACTCAAGTAGAACTAAATGAACGGTAGATGAAGCTTTTATCAATAAAACCAAAGTTTAACAGGTCTTTGCTTTCGCAGCGCTGTTTGTTGATGTCCTGCTGTCTGTCGTCCACATCTCTGATGATGGGATGAGCATCTTGGAGCCGCTGATGATTACAGACACTCATGTGGTCGTGAAGGTCCCTCACCTCTCTGCCTTGGGCCTGATCTGGGATTTCGTTAGAAGATTTGTGAACCTCTCACTGCCAATAGAGGCCCAAGTTCTGCTGTTGCTCCGACCTCCGGACATGGGGCCTCAAGTATTAGATGTTTTACTGCTGCCTGGCAACGTCCTTCTAGATGAGGTAGATGACTACTAATACCGTGTAGGTATTTATGTATATATTTAGGTATTTATGTATGTATATATATATATATATATATATATATATATACATATAATATTATATTGTTTTTTCATACATGCTCTATAATAAAATAGAAAGTAAACTAATAAAAATGTTCTGTTATTGAAGGTTGAGAGGAAACAAAGAGGTGCTAAACACATTAGGATCTCTTCCAAGTGTCGTCTCAGCATTGATCAAAGTTACAGTGTCCACTGTGAGCCTGAGGGCTTTAAGATCCAGCCTGAGGTGAGTTTAATCACTTCTACTAGTTCTACACAGACGGATGATGTTGAAAACATCTTCCAATCAGCCAGAAACAGATCTGAAAATGACATGTTGCTACTGGGTTTCAGCTTGAAAGGTTTAGCTCAGACTACGGACCAAATTACCATCCAACATTTGAAGTTTTCCTGGAGACAATCCCAGAGCTCGTGACGTTGATGATCCAGGACCTAGACAGGAGACAAGTCTGGAGACGGGACGTGTCTTTGAAAGGTAAAGGCTTCACCCTGCTGCAGCAGCACACCACCTGATGGATGTCCCAGATATCCCCGCAAACCTGGTGGGCGCCATCATAAAAAACATGAAACATACAGTATAAATGTCTGATTACTTCTTAAAGGATAACACAAACTGACAGTATTTTCCCCGTTTATCTTCCAGGTCCAACAGGGCCAAATCCACAGAGGAATGACCTAGCAGAGGACAGTGTCTCCACAGAGGACATTGATCCCCCAGAAGACAGGCTGTTTTGGGTTCGGACCCAGTTTGTAACCCGAGTGTCTGATCCAGTTCTGAACCAGCTTCTGGATAATCTCCTTGATTGTGGTGTTCTAACTGACGGTGAAATGCAGTAAGCCAGAACACGAGGCAGAGCAGACAAAGCCCGAGACGTGATGGACACGGTGAGAAGAAAAGGACGTGAGGCCAGCTCAGTTCTTGTTGCTGCTCCGTGAGGTGGATCCAGTCCTTTCCAGAGAGCTGAGATTAATCTGAAGCACCAAACTGTGGATAGCTGTGGTGAACATCTACAATAACTGAAGGAAAGGAAGGAAAAGCTGTACAGAGTGGAGTGTAATTCTTAGTTTCAACCACTAGATAGAGACAGAACTTCACTGATGGACCAACAAGATACAAAATCAGAGCATCAGAACAACTACTGAGAAAGATTTGGGAGTTTAAAGAAATCCTGCTTGCTCATTGGTCTCCTCATTTAAATGTTTTGACCCTTGTACAGCCTCATGTCATTGTTACTTTAGATAGAGTCAAAAAGAAACTAATTCTGCTGAATGCTGCTTCTTGGGGGAGGAGGAGGGGGTTTCACAGAAAATGAACAGCTGTTCAGGTTGACTACAATTGCCTGTTTTTGATGGAAAACAGGACCAACAATCCTGCATCAAACATAGCTCCTACACTTTACAAACACATTTTGTTCATATTTCTTTTTATATTGTATGTCTCCTGACTGTTTGTTGTTATGCAAAACATCACAGACACAAAGCTACCTGACAATAACATTTTTGTAATTGTTTAGAAAGTTTGTGTGTGTGTATATCAAACGGTATGGATCACTTCATATACATGATGCTTTTTCACCATGATTTCTAAAACAAGTGAAAAACTAGTGGTAATGAGGTGGAATTAAGTTGGCTAAAAATGTGTGACACATGATTTCAGCTTTCAACTTTGTAAACAGCAGCAGAAAAGAAGAAAACAGGTGCACAGTGGACGGGAAGACAAGACAAGGGTTAACAAATATGAATTTTTTGAATATACTCAAAGTTTTATATGATGTATGAATGAAATCTGTGGATCCATTAATCCCTGTTTAAGCACCATGGACAGCCACCCTCTTTTTTAGCAATAGTGCTCTGTTTCAGAACCATGGACAGTACTTGTACTTAACTGTAGTTTTTCCTTTAAAACAGTACGTTGGTGGGGGCATGTTGAGCAGTCACCTGGTCTTTCATATAACTTGAAGGAGCTCCAAATTTGACAGTATTGACCAGAAGCGATAGGTTTTGAGTTAAATGGTGGTTACACACTTTGCATTCAGTCTCGTATTTACCATACAAAGCAGGTTTCACTGAGATTTGAGCTTGTGCTGCTGTAGTCAGAGTATACAGTGCTCATCCTGAATGGGCCAGTATAGTGCATCAGAATTGCTTGTTGATTGGTCTATTAGCTTTGGAACCCCCCTTTCCCCACAGCTTTCAATTGTGAGATAGGGGTTAGGAAGTGGGCACTGTGTCCAACTCTTTCTGTGTAAAAACCAACTAAAGAAGTTCTTGGATGAGATAAAAAATTTCTTGGAGGACCTTTCACCAAGTCCAGTTGCCTTCTGCCTTGTTGTGCACTTTTGGGGTAATAGCATGGATCAGGAAACAAAACAGACACATCTGGACTCAATGTGGGCATTGTACGGCAATATTTGCCACGTTTAGACCAATAAGACAGTTATCAGTGTATTCCCCATCTGGCAGATACATTTTTGGACTCAGTTGGGCATATTGAAGATAATTGCAAAATGTTGACCCAATTGTCAGTCTATTTCCCATCTGGCAAGGACATTTCTGGACCCAGGTTGACATTGTGGACCAAAAGATTGGTGGATCTTGTTCCCACCATATGATTTAGCCTGTATTGCACATTGGGGTACAAAGTCAATAAGATGCCGTCACATCCTGCACCATGCATTGTCATTGTCAAGCACATTGTCACCCTGGCGACTTTCTTCCATGTCCCCATGAAAACCCATATATTTGGACTGACAACTGAGAAACCTTCCCTTGTTAACTATGACATGGATGACTGAGAACCTACCATATCATTACATAGTTCATTCACTATATTATAATTTTTGAGACGGGTCCTAGATCAGCTCTTGGATCAGTCAGGATGGCCGAGCGGTCCAATGCGCTGCGTTCAGGTCGCAGTCTCCACTGGAGGCGTGGGTTCGAATCCCACTTCTGACAACAAATGGTTTCTTTGCTTACTATCATCTGAGACATGGTATTGGGAATAATGAACTTAGCAATTCTTTGTAAACAAGGGGACATGAATGTACGCAATTGCGCACAGTACATCCTCTTCTGAGCAAGTTTCTTGTCAACACATGTAAAGTTACCATGTGCATCTACTGCTGAATTCATTGTTTGTGGCAAGTCCTTTAAAACCTTTTTCTTGACTTGCCTTTTACTTCCTCTGAATGCTTAGCTAACCAAATGACTTAAGTTGGTCTGTAATTGTTGCTTTTTTATCTTCCTTGAATTGTTGTGTACCATCAATATCATACTTGTGGATATTATGAAAGAAACTGCCTAGCAAAAACCAATGCAGGATTTTAAAGGTTCCATGGTGTAATGTTTAGCACTCTGGACTCTGAATCCAGTGATCTGAGTTCAAATCTCAGTGGAGCCTGGTTTTTTTTTAGCTAGAGTACAGGTAAAAAAATTAACTTTCCACAACTAATTTAAAGTAGGCTCATAGGTATAATGTCCTAAGCCATTTAGACTGAAAACTACGTTGGTGGGGGCATGTTGAGCAGTCACCTGGTCTTTCATATAACTTGAAGGAGCTCCAAATTTGACAGTATTGACCAGAAGCTTTATAGGTTTTGAGTTAAATGGTGGTTACACACTTTGCATTCAGTCTCGTATTTACCATACAAAGCAGGTTTCACTGAGATTTGAGCTTGTGCTGCTGCAGTCAGAGTATACAGTGCTCATCCTGAATGGGCCAGTATAGTGCATCAGAATTTTGTTGATTGGTCTATTAGTTTGGAATCCCCCTTTTCCCCACAGCTTTCAATTGTGAGATAGGGGTTAGGAAGCACTGAAGTGGAAGTTCTTGGGAGAGAAAAATTTCTTGAGGACCTTTCACCAAGTCCAGTTGCCTTCTGCCTTGTTGTGCACTTTTGGGGTAATAGCATGGATCAGGAAACAAAACAGACACATCTGGACTCAATGTGGGCATTGTACGGCAATATTTGCCACGTTTAGACCAATAAGACAGTTATCAGTGAGATTTCCCATCTAAAAGATACAGTTTTTGGACTTTTTGGGCATATTGAAGATAATTGCAAAAAGTTGACCCAATTGTCAGTCTATTTCCCATCTGACAAGGACATTTCTGGACCCAGGTTGACATTGTGGACCAAAAGATTGGTGGATCTTGTTCCCACCATATGATTTAGCCTGTATTGCACATTGGGGTACAAAGTCAATAAGATGCCGTCACATCCTGCACCATGCATTGTCATTGTAAACAGAACATTGTCACCCTGGGACTTTCTTCCTTGTCCCCATGAAAACCCATATTTGGACTGACAACTGAGAAACCTTCCCTTGTTAACTATGACATGGATGACTGAGAAAACCATATCATTACATAGTTCATTCACTATATTATAATTTTTGAGACGGGTCCTACAGATTAGCTCTTGGATCAGTCAGGATGGCCGAAGGGTCCAAGGCGCTGCTCAGGTCGCAGTCTCCACTGGAGTCATTTCGAATCCCACTTCTGACAACAAGTGGTTTCTTTGCTTACTATCATCTGAGACATGGTATTGGGAATAATGAACTTAGCAATTCTGTTGTAAACAAGGGGACATGAATCATGGTGCAAGTACATCCTCTTCTGAGCAAGTTTCTTGTCAACAAATGTAAAGTTACCATGTGTTTGTACACAGTACTGCTGAATTGTTTGTGGCAAGTCCTTTAAAACCTTTTCTTGACTTGCCTTTTCCCACTTCCTCTGAATGCTTAGCTAAACAAATGACTTACGGAAGTTGATCTGTAATTGTTGCTTTTTTATCTTCCTTGTGATTGTTGTGTACCATCAATATCATACTTGTGGATATTATGAAAGAAACTGCCTAGCAAACCAATGCAGGATTTTTAAAGGTTCCATGGTGTAATGGTTAGCACTCTGGACTCTGAATCCAGTGATCTGAGTTCAAATCTCGGTGGAGCCTGTTTTTAGCTAGAGTACAGGTAAAAAAAATTAACTTTCCACAACTAATTTAAAGTAGGCTCATAGGTATAATGTCCTAAGCCATTTAGACTGAAAACAGTACGTTGGTGGGGGCATGTTGAGCAGTCACCTGGTCTTTCATATAACTTGAAGGAGCTCCAAATTTGACAGTATTGACCAGAAGCGATAGGTTTTGAGTTAAATGGTGGTTACACACTTTGCATTCAGTCTCGTAATTACCATACAAAGCAGGTTTCACTGAGATTTGAGCTTGTGCTGCTGCAGTCAGAGTATACAGTGCTCATCCTGAATGGGCCAGTATAGTGCATCAGAATTGCTTGTTGATTGGTCTATTAGCTTTGGAACCCCCCTTTCCCCACAGCTTTCAATTCAATTGTGAGATAGGGGTTAGGAAGTGGGCACTGTGTCCAACTCTTTCTGTGTAAAACCAACTAAAGAAGTCTCTTGGATGAGAGAAAAAATTTCTTTGGAGGACCTTTCACCAAGTCCAGTTGCCCTCTGCCTTGTTGTGCACTTTTGGGGTAATAGCATGGATCAGGAAACAAAACAGACACATCTGGACTCAATGTGGGCATTGTACGGCAATATTTGCCACGTTTAGACCAATAAGACAGTTATCAGTGTATTTCCCATCTGGCAGATACATTTTTGGACTCAGTTGGGCATATTGAAGATAATTGCAAAATGTTGACCCAATTGTCAGTCTATTTCCCATCTGGCAAGGACATTTCAGGACCCAGGTTGACATTGTGGACCAAAAGATTGGTGGATCTTGTTCCCACCATATGATTTAGCCTGTATTGCACATTGGGGTACAAAGTCAATAAGATGCCGTCACATCCTGCACCATGCATTGTCATTGTCAAGCACATTGTCACCCTGGCGACTTTCTTCCATGTCCCCATGAAAACCCATATATTTGGACTGACAACTGAGAACCCTTCCCTTGTTAACTATGACATGGATGACTGAGAACCTACCATATCATTACATAGTTCATTCACTATATTATAATTTTTGAGACGGGTCCTACAGATTAGCTCTTGGATCAGTCAGGATGGCCGAGCGGTCCAAGGCGCATGCGTTCAGGTCGCAGTCTCCACTGGAGGCGTGGGTTCGAATCCCACTTCTGACAACAAGTGGTTTCTTTGCTTACTATCATCTGAGACATGGTATTGGGAATAATGAACTTAGCAATTCTTTGTAAACAAGGGGACATGAATGTACGCAATTGCGAGTACATCCTCTTCTGAGCAAGTTTCTTGTCAACACATGTAAAGTTACCATGTGTTTGTACACAGTACTGCTGAATTCATTGTTTGTGGCAAGTCCTTTAAAACCTTTTCTTGACTTGCCTTTTCCCACTTCCTCTGAATGCTTAGCTAACCAAATGACTTAAGTTGGTCTGTAATTGTTGCTTTTTTATCTTCCTTGTGATTGTTGTGTACCATCAATATCATACTTGTGGATATTATGAAAGAAACTGCCTAGCAAACCAATGCAGGATTTTTAAAGGTTCCATGGTGTAATGGTTAGCACTCTGGACTCTGAATCCAGCAATTTTAGTTCAAGTCTCGGTGGAGCCTGAAAAGATTGCTCACCCGATGCGGTGGACGCTGGTATTGTTACGGTCAAACATGTGAGGGCATAAAGCTGTAACATGCTGACTTTAAGCCCTGTGCTCCTCAGATATGTCAGTAGGTCACTACATCACTTAGAGCTCTCTTCTGAGTCTGCCCAGGTAAAACTGTGTGCCATAGCTCTCATTCAGGCTCATCAGCTCTGTTTTGGGAAATGTCTGCTTGAACCTGGTAAACAGCTGTGCGTCCAGCAATGCAACAAACAGTAGTCGCCAGATCCTCAAATCGGTTTCCTGATTTGCCTGATGATGCTGTCGATTAGCGCTGTGTGTAGCTGTCTGTAGTGCCCGAATGGGTCTGTATGTCCTCTAGCTGTCCTCCCGGTTGTATCATAGATGGCATAAAACTTTCCACGCTCACCTTCAAGACTCAAAAATCCTCAATTCTGGCCAGACTGAACTCACGTCCAAGCTCTTATTTTGCAGAATTCCAAAGAGCACATCAGCAAAGTCAAAAATGTTGATGAAACCAAAAGAAAAAAACAGAACTCAAAGCTTTTCAACTGTGACAAGTGTCCTGTTTTTTTTTCAATGTACCGTTTAAGGTAAAAATCCTCCGCATGATCGAGGATGTGCTGGAAAAGCTCGACCAGCTCAGTTCTTCTTTGTGGACCGTGCCCACCAACCTGGAGTTTAAGTTCCATCTCACCTGAGAGACCCACGGCAGCCGTCTCTCCCAAAGCTCATCCAGCAGCTTTGTTCGCTTGGGAGAATGTGTAAAAAATGCAGACAATCCTCCCAGATTCGCAAAAAAAAAAGTGCAGTCCTTTCTTTTTGATACTCCCTGAGACATCACAAGGTTTAATGTGTGTGCATACAGTGCACAAATAGAGCTTGAGGGATTTCTTCTTTGATGCGAGCCTGACGGCCGATGCCATTACAGCGCTCCGTCATCACACTGTGGCAGTAACTTTGTTTTTAATCGTAGCCGCCCAACACTTTAAGTATTATGCTGCTAGATCCTGTGCTTGTTTTCTTTCTGTGACATCCTCAAACTTTAAAAATCTCTCTTTTTACTATCTCTCTTTTTCAGTAACATACCAAAGTACAAATAACAGCTGTGCAGTGTTGCTGAAAGGTTCTGAAATCTGTGGTCTGCATCCACCATAAACTGCAGGTGGTGTGTAAATTCAGCAAACTTGGTGTTGTTGATCTCATTTTGATGGCATTATTTAGCACCTCAGCAACAGCACTTATTAGATCATTTAAAAAGATGTTCCCAGTAGTTGACGGTGGCTGACATTTGGAGTGGTGTCCAAGTCAGCATCAATTCTGATAGCGAGATAATAGCTCCAAATAATTACATTTAAAAAATATATATTCTAGCCAGACACCCGACAGATTATCTACTCTCTGCACTATTCTAACTTTCCAACTGTTCAATATTAAGGGCTATATATTAGGGGATTTATGTTGTTTCCAATATTGCACACTGTTACTTTAAAAAAAACAAGACAATATATCAAAGAAAAAGTTTTTTATTTAGCTTTTCAAGTAGCGCATCAAATTCAAATGTTAGCTAACCGTTACCAGGAAAACTTAACTTCACACATGGACCCTTTTATAGTGTAGTAAGCCCAGTCAAATGTTGGATCAGGAAACACTTACCCTTTTCGAACAACAGTCATGTCGGCGTCTGAACTCCGTCATTCCCAAACTCCTGTTTTTTTAGCGGTGATTTTGTTGCTTCCTTTAGCTTCTTTTGAAACAAAACATTGGCGAGTAAACGTGCTGTTGTGAATCACGTTGAAAATTACGTCATCACGCGTAGCTATGGTAACCAGCCACGCTGAGGCGTTACTCAATCTGCAATGGAAAACCGACCGAGAATGGGTCGAACCGAGTAAAAAGGCGAGTCAAAGGCGTGTCGAGCCGAGTTGTTACCATCAATGGAAAAACCATAACTTGATAAAACATGTAGCAGAACATATATTTATATATATATATATATATATATATATATATCATTTTGTTTTTGCTGTGGATAGGCGAATGTTTGTCTTTTATATATATATATAGTATCCATCCAAATTTGATGTTTAAGTCTCTTCACTTAAGCTATTTTGTAATTAATAAATTAATTTTAATTTATTCTATTGATTGGATGAACTATAATTTGCCTAAAGATGATTATCTGTCTGATTAATGCTTGTGTTAAGAAATAAATCAGGCGTTACTCAACAGTTACTCACTACTTGAGTAGTTTTTTCATCAAGGACTTTTTTACTCAAGTAATTTTTTGGATGACTACTTTTACTTTTACTTGTCATATTATTGTGAAGTAACAGTACTTTTACTTGAGTACAATTTTTGGCTACTCTACCCACCTCTGATGAGGAGGCACTTTGGGGGGTTTTTGTTAATGGATTATGTGAGAGTATTAAGGATGAACTAGCTGTCCAGGATGAACTTGACTCCCTTGATAATCTTGTGTTTTTGGCCATCAAGTTGGACAACAGGTTGCTTGAGAGAGAGAAAAAGAGAGGCGGTCCGCCTCGATCCACCGGACGGACAACAGCCTCGGCTAGGTTTTCGTAGACCGTCCTCCCCGTAGTTTCCTGCTTTGTCGCCGGTCACCGCATCCAGAGAGTCAACGAGGAGGCGATGCAGCTGGGTCGTGCCGACTGTCTCCTGCGGAGTGCCGCCGCCATATACAGGCAGGTGAGTGCCTGTATTGCGGGATTCCTCTCACCATGTGGCTAAGTCAGTAGAAGTGGGTATACTGACGAGACCAGTCCCTGTCTCCGAATCCACTATTCTCCGTCTTCAGGTCCCTGTCACCCTGCAATATGAGACTTTTTCTTTGCCTCTCTGGGCCCTCAATGACTCTGGTGCCGAGGACAATTTTATTGATGTAAATCTAGCTGCTCAAGCTGGGTTACCCATAGAGCCCATAGCTACCCTGTTCGCGTCACCGTTATTGACGGTCATATGCTGACCAGGATAACTCACCAGACCGTGCCCATCACGGTTATCCTGTCCAGTAACCACCGAGAGATGGTTTTGGTTATGTCAGCCTCTACCACCCCCCTTATCCTTGGGTTCCCGTGGTTGAATCAAACGGGACATTTAAAAACAAATCTAGTCAGACACCGACAGATTATCTACTCTCTGCACTATTCTCACTTTTCAATTATTCAATATTAAGGGCTGTTAGGGGCTATTAGGGGCTTTTTGCATGTTGTTTCCAATATTGCACACTGTTACTTAAAATT
>JAEKDQ010000055.1:25117-67617 GCA_026937815.1 Etheostoma perlongum
GTACTGTCCATGGTTCTGAAACAGAGCACTATTGCTAAAAAAGTGGGTGGCTGTCCATGGTGCTTAAACAGGGATTAATGGATCCACAGATTTCATTCATACATCATATAAAACTTTGGGTATATTCAAAAAATGAATATTTGTTAACCCTTGTCTTGTCTTCCCGTCCACCGTGCACCTGTTTTCTTCTTTTCTGCTGTTTACAAAGTTGAAATGAAATCATGTGTCACACATTTTTAGCCAACTTAATTCCAACTCATTACCACTAGTTTTTCACTTGTTTTAGAAATCATGGCGAATAAGCATCATGTATATGAAGTGATCCATACCATTTGATACACACACACACACACACAAACCTTCTAAACAATTACAAAAATGTTATTGTCAGGTAGCTTTGTCTCTGTGATGTTTTGCATAACAACAAACAGTCAGGAGACTTTCAATATAAAAGAAATATGAACAAAATGTGTTTGTAAAGTGTAGGAGCTATGTTTGATGCAGGATTGTTGGTCCTGTTTTCCATCAAAAACAGGCAATTGTAGTCAACCTGAACAACTGTTCATTTTCTCTGAAACTAAGAATTACACTCCACTCTGTACAGCTTTTCCTTCCTTTCCTTCAGTTATTGTAGATGTTCACCACAGCTATCCACAGTTTGGTGCTTCAGATTAATCTCAGCTCTCTGGAAAGGACTGGATCCACCTCACGGAGCAGCAACAAGAACTGAGCTGGCCTCACGTCCTTTTCTTCTCACCGTGTCCATCACGTCTCGGGCTTTGTCTGCTCTGCCTCGTGTTCTGGCTTACTGCATTTCACCGTCAGTTAGAACACCACGCTCAAGGAGATTATCCAGAAGCTGGTTCAGAACTGGATCAGACACTCGGGTTACAAACTGGGTCCGAACCCAAAACAGCCTGTCTTCTGGGGGATCACTGTCCTCTGTGGAGACGCTGTCCTCTGCTAGGTCATTCCTCTGTGGATTTGGCCCTGTTGGACCTGGAAGATAAACAGGGAAAATACTGTCAGTCTGTGTTATCCTTTAAGAAGTAATTAGACATTTATACTGTATGTTTCATGTTTTTTATGATGGCGCCCCCCAGGTTTGCGGGGATATCTGGGACATCCATCAGGTGGTGTGCTGCTGCAGCAGGGTGAAGTCTTTACCTTTCAAAGACATGTCCCGTCTCCAGACTTGTCTCCTGTCTCGGTCCTGGATCATCAACGTCACGAGCTCTGGGATTGTCTCCAGGAAAACTTCAAATGTTGGATGGTAATTTGGTCCGTAGTCTGAGCTAAACCTTTCAAGCTGAAATCCAGTAGCAACATGTCATTTTCAGATCTGTTTCTGGCTGATTGGGAAGATGTTTTCAACATGATCCGTCTGTGTAGAACCAGTAGAAGTGATTAAACTCACCTCAGGCTGGATCTTAAAGCCCTCAGGCTCACAGTGGACACTGTAACTTTGATCAATGCTGAGACGACACTTGGAAGAGATCCTAATGTGTTTAGCACCTCTTTGTTTCCTCTCAACCTTCAATAACAGAACATTTTTATTAGTTTACTTTCTATTTTATTATAGAGCATGTATGAAAAACAATATATTATATGTATATATATATATATATATATATATATATATATATATATATATACATACATAAATACTTAAATATATACATAAATACCTACCCGGTATTAGTAGTCATCTACCTCATCTAGAAGGACGTTGCCAGGCAGCAGTAAAACATCTAATACTTGAGGCCCCATGTCCGGAGGTCGGAGCAACAGCAGAACTTGGGCCTCTATTGGCAGTGAGAGGTTCACAAATCTTCTAACGAAATCCCAGATCAGGCCCAAGGCAGAGAGGTGAGGGACCTTCACGACCACATGAGTGTCTGTAATCTTCAGCGGCTCCAAGATGCTCATCCCATCATCAGAGATGTGGACGACAGACAGCAGGACATCAACAAACAGCGCTGCGAAAGCAAAGACCTGTTAAACTTTGGTTTTATTGATAAAAAGCTTCATCTACCGTTCATTTAGTTCTACTTGAGTTCATACGAATCCATGGTTTCTAGAGATTTTCCATTATCCATTATTCTTCTTCTTCTCCCACTACAGCCTAAACCGTATATGGTGGGGGTGTGCCATTTTCAAAACTCCACAAGGACCTCACATGTGGACAACTAGGTGGCATTATACTGTGTAGCAGAGGTCCTATAATTATCAAAAACCATATACCCACACATTCAATGGATCCAACTGAATCTTGTGAATAGGCCATGCCCATTTCCGCCTAGACTTTTATGCTTGAAAAAACACAATTTATCGAAAACATACTTTTTCTAATTCCTCCTGGACCGTGCAACTGATCTGCACAAAACTTGGCACATACCATCTCCAGTCCGACCTGACAAAAAGCTATTAAAAGAATTTTTATAGAATAACAATTGCGCATATTATGCACAAACAAATTTATGTAGCTAACTATGAAAACACCAACTTTGCCATATCTCGGCCAAAATAAATTCTGTCAAGGCCAAACTTTGCCATAACCATCTGAGGCTCATCCAATTTTGATGAAATTTGGAGGGTACCATGTAGGGCCACTCCTGAAGCCACCCCTATAGTGACGTACTGATTGGTTTAAATGGGTGTGGCCTATGGGACCCATGTCTTTTTCGAACTCCTCCTAGGCCGTTTGACTGATCTGCACGAAACCTAGTAGGTAGCATCTCCAGATGGCCTTGACAGAAAGTTATTAAAAAAAATTAGCTACTACGATCTAGCTAGAAAATACATATCTTGGCCAGATTAAATGTTATCATCAAAAGACTTGAGGTAATTATTCACAGTGCCACTACAATACTCTGTACCAAATGTGGCGGCCCTTAGGGGGCGCTATAATCAACGCTAATTTGTTTTGGCCGATAACTGAATTTGTTTAAATGGGAAATTTGTGATTGCAATATCTCTGCAACAGTGAAGGCTATCGGCATGAAACTTGTTCGGCATGCCGCTCTGAAGCTCTGAACCAAATTTTCCAGCGCCGGTCATTAGGGGCGCTGTAGTCAACAGACCAGTTTCGGTCCTTCTGCTCAATCAATGTTAACAGGATATTTGCAGCGGCAACGTACTGCAGACCTTGCAGCTCACACCTCACGATATTTCCTGATGTTTGCCTTCCCACTGTTATGCTTTGGGTTACACTTTCGCTTGCTCCCCAGGGCGCGACTGGCGCGATGAGACTTGGGACCCCGTCATAACTGCTTGCAGTTGTAGTTATTTAAAAAAAAATTTTCCTGTTCCACATGTGATCTCTTAAGTTTTTTGAATAAACTCCACTACTACACATGAGTACACATCTTTGCAGTAGTATGAATTAATTCTTCATCATTGAAGACAGTCATGTCTTTACCATCCTTTGTTTGGCAGGCAACAACTCTACCACTGAGCCACAGCCACCCCAAATATGCTGAGTTAAACCGTGCTCTGCATTTTTATTCATCTTGTACGTCAAGTTTTACACGTTTCAGTCTTTTTTACTGACCGACCGTCCGACAGACAGATCAGTAATTCTTCAGCTGATTGATCAGCTGTTATGAATGTCTAACAAAAACCAGTGTGTCAGTATTCAACCAGTTTCAGAGGTGGGTAGTAACGAGTTACATTTACTCCGTTACATTTACTTGAGTAAGTTTTTGAAAAATTGTACTTCTAGGAGTAGTTTTAAATCCCTATACTTTTACTTGTACTTGAGTAGATTAGTGAAGAAGAAACTGTACTCTTACTCTGCTACATCAGGCTACAATGAGCTTGTTACTTTTCTTTTTACCTCTTTGGTATTCTACGCGTCATTGTTTTTACCCCAGTGTACGTCTCATTTTAATGTTTTATTATTATATTATTATATTATATTATTATTATACGCAGACCAGGAAGACCCCCCCCCGGCCTCATAGTGAAAGCATGGTTACCTTTTAGGAAAAGTGCGAAACAGAAGCTACATTATGCGGCGTCTTCTGTGTCGACCAAAACAAACGGACATGTGAGCATTCAAAAACTCAACATCTAACCTGAGGAAACGTAGCGGGTAGTTTTAGTTTTTGCTGTGGATAGGTGGATGTTTGTCTTTTAGGTTACATACAGTATGTTTTGCACATGCAGTATCCATCCAAATTTGATGTGACAAGTCTCTCACTTAAAGTCCATGTTGCAGGTTTAATTTTGCAACGAATTTGTGCAATTTGCTTGTTGGTAGTAAATATTTGAACTGTTATCCATTGTATTTGATGGTGTTGGATATCGCAAAATTGAATATAATACAAAAATTAGGCACAATTTTACAGTGTTTCATTTTCCCCCACAATGCATTGCATGACGTCACACATTAGGGCGTTAACAGAGCAGCCTGCGTTGTATTTACCACTGGTCTGGCCTAATGTGGCTTCTTGTCTTTTTAATATTAACAGTCTATGGTCTCGATCAAGTCCATGTGACTTTATTATATTTATAATAATATTGAGGGAAAGTGAAACACAGCTTAGACGGGGATGTTGTTCGGCTTTTCACAAGTTTAGACCGCTAGCTAACGCTCGCACGCCGGACGTTAGCACAACACCGCCTGCCTAGCCTGCTTTGGTAAATACTATGTTGTCAACATCATACATGTGGCATTTGTGCACCTTTTGTACCATAATTGTATTGAATGAAATAGCAAGCTTCGCTCCTACGAGATGGGGGGTTGTTACGTTACACACAAAGTTAACTGGCTATAGTTAGCCTGTACGGATGCTAGCGGATATAGCTAACGCCGCATAGCCAGCCAGCAACTTCGCAGTAGAGTTTCGGTAAGCTAACATGACCGCGCTGTCGCCCACAATCAACCTGCAGTGATGTTTGAAATATAAACAATTACAATACTGGTGCGTGCTGGTTGGGGGAGGACCATGATCCTGCCTGAAATGTCACAAACGGATTTAGACATCTTCAGATCAGCTGATCACGGGGCTCGCTCCCCGACCGCAGGCTCGCTCGCTTCCTGACCGCAGGCTCACTTCCCGACCGGAGGCTCGGCTCGCCCCCGACCGGAGGCTCAGCTCGCTTCCCCGACCGGGAGGCTCGCCACCGGGAGGCTCGGCTCGCTTCCCGACCGGGAGGCTTACTCCCCTACAGCACCCGTTCTCCACCATTCACTCCCCTACAGCACCCGCTCTCCACCGCAGCTTCGCCACCACACACACAAGCACCGGCCAAACAGCGACATGTTTTCACCGGAGGAAGAGGTAAACACTTAGAAATAACACTCGGGGATGCTTTCTATTACTATATCTAGATAAGTGTACCAGTACTTATCTGAACTAACGACATGATCACTGTCACTAGATCGAAGGAAAACGTTGACGTTCACTCGGTGCTATTCACTGACAGTAAAAAGTAAAGTCATTGTATGTACTGCTGCGTTGCTAAATAAAGGAGATAAATGAAGGAGACTTCCCCACAATCTTGACAATTCCTCATTTGCCCTCTCACGCCCGGCAGGTTCGTAATTATTCAGCTGCTGGCCTTTCCCCTCGCCCACATCCCAGTCAGTCTCCGTAGTTCTAGTGCCAGGCTGAGACTTCACTCCCCATTGTGACGCATCGCCGAATTAACTTCATAAACCCGCGTGAACACCAAAAATGACCAAAAACTAACTTTTTAACACTATTTGGAGACATTTTTAAAAATGATATACATATCTTGAGTGTTTTTTGTACCCAATAATCAACAGTGGTGGTTAACTTGCAACATGGGCTTTAAGCTATTTTGTAATTAATAAATTCATTTTAATTTATTTTATTGATTGGAGGAACTATAATTTGCCTAAAGATGATTATTTAGTATCTTTGTCTGATTGATGCTTGTGTTAAGAAATAAATCAGACGTTATTAAAAAGTACTTTTTTACTCTTACTCAAGTAATTATTTGGATGACTACTTTTACTTGAGTCAAATTATTCTGAAGTAACAGTACTTTTACTTGAGTACAATTTTTGGCTACTCTACCCACCTCTGGCTAGCTGTTAGCCAGTCATAGCGCTCGTAGGTACCCTCAGTGAAGTGCCGCACAAAACCTTTGCCAGCCTTGGTCAGCTCATCCAGCTTAGGTGTAGGTCTTCCTCTTAAAATAATTTCTTTCCTCTCCAAACAATCGCTTTGAAAAAAGCACATGAAGGAGATCGGAAACAGGATCGTTAGGAGGTGTGAAGGCAGCAGCCATAGCTAGTTCACTCCTGGGTCACTCACAACCCGCTAAAAGGTTCAAGCTTCAACGAAGGGCTAGCTAGCAATGCTACTAGTGCTGGTCCACTGAAAAGTAATTGATTTTTTGACACACATTAATTTAATTATGAAAAAATATATTTTTGATTTTGACAGGTCCAGCAGAGAAGCCCACCAGTCCGCCTTGTGGACTATTAACAAATTACAAAAGAACAGTAGAGGGCAGTAAAACGCCTGGCGGGTAGACTTAAAGTTCCACAGTTCAATGCTTTGAAGCCCAGCCGTGGCTTGCCCACAAAAATTTAAAAACATCAAAAAAATTGCTATAGTGTTCATTTTCTCCTATTTTTCAGATGTTCCCCAGCTTATGTCATCACACTTCATCATCTGTGTGTTTTACATAGTTAGGTATAATGAAATTAATTACCATTTGCATGCCAATCGGAAGGTTGGTGGTTCGATCCCTGGCCCCGCATCCCATGACGCAGTGTCCTTTTGACACGGCCTCGGTCACTGTGTATGAATGCTGGTGAATGGTTCCTGTAATATGCCGAAGCGCTTTGAGTAGTTGTTGAGACTAGAAAAGTGCTTTATAGGAACAGTCCATTTACATTTAAAGAATTGAAGGTTTTTTTTGTATTTGTGTAAGTTGTTTTATATTTAAAGATTTCACATTTCCACACATATTGTATAATATTAGATACATTTACCAATTTATTTCCACACGTGGAGTTAGCTCAGCCCACTGAAAACACCTTCTTGAACATTTCTGTACTTGTCTGAAACAAAAGAAACTCAAACGCAAATGAGAGTTTTAGTCCGTTTTATTTCATGTTCAATAATCACATCACTAATTAACAAGTAATCACAATAAACACTTTTTTCCAAACCAAAAATAAAATTCAAATTAATGAAAAAAACAACAACACAAAAAAACAATGAGGAGGTTCTGCGATTGACATAGTAAGTCTACCTAACACATCCCATTGTTGTTTTTCAGCATGCTCTGCAGGTACAGTAGGTGTTTATTAGCTGGCGTGGCGGTAGATGAAGCTCTAGCTACAACACTCCTTGGACAGATTACTGAGGAGCATTTTGGACACAAACCAAACCTGACAACTACAGTTAGTTAACCTTAGACAAGGATGTGTTAGGGTCTCGGTGGTTGTGACTCTCCAGGGCATGTTGTTGCTATTTCAGTGCTACATGTAGCAGCCAATATGTTTTGAGATAGTGATACATTTAGATTTAGATAACAAATTACAGGCCTACACACTGACCTTTACACTTAGCGCCTGCTTGAACAACAAATCCTCTTTTGCCCACTGTGATACACAATATCATGTATTTCAGGTACGTTAAATTTACTCCGCTTGGTTCTTTTATCATATGAATCTGTCCCTCTGTCCTGAATGAGAACTTTACCAGTTAGTCCGAACATTATTCTTATCGCTTAAGACTGGAATTGCAGGCATGATTCAATAGTGTATCAGAATAATTGTGCTCTACAAAATTAAATAAAAGATGTATTAATTAAGGTCTATGTTGCCAGTTTGGCTGTCATTTCAGCGCTTTAAATAAAATCATATTTAATAAGATAATAAAGACGTTCTAAGTGTTGTTTTTGGGTTCAGATCTTGTCTTGCAGATCCTTGATATAAACTCCAGGACACATTTTGTGAAACTGGTTGTCACTAATCCAAGGTGTAATCCCTTCAACTATGAGAGCACAACCGCCACAAGGCTACAGGAACAATGACGAAAATACATATACAAGTGTTGCGTCTTTTAGTACAGTATATCTCAAAAGACATTCTTTTCACTTCAGTGGACCCTTTCTAACTAAAAAGACTTTTTCAATTCATCATACTAATAATCAGAATAATAGTCATAATAAAACACTCCATTCCCTCCTAACCAATAAAAGGAGAAAAAAAAGGACAAGGGACATAAAAGCTGTTCTGAATGGGATTTATGGTCAATAAACTTCATTTATAGGAAATTAAACCTAATGTTTGAGTTAGAAAAGCAGAAATTAGAAATTATTCAGACTAAAAGGAAAGGAATGGATGTTGATGGATAATCACAGATTGGAATATGTCAATTTTTACTCAATACTATTTGGAAAACACTTCAATTTGTTTTTCAAATGCTATAAAATTGAATAAGACGCCCAAAATTAATGAAAGTAGAGATTTGTACTTGCCAAAGAGCGTTGTGTGGAATCAATCATGTTGTTTTGGGTAATAACAATTGGATAGGTAAAAAGAACACTGATATAGGAAAATGGGTGAATTTGACCAGAGGACAATATGAGGGTTAACTATAGTAGATAGACTGGACACATTTTGGACAGGTGTCCTTTAACATTTTACAGGCACAAAATAGATTTTAAAAGGAAAAGACAAAAGTCGGAATACTCGCTTTCTCATCTTCTTGGAATAACACACAGGAAATGAAAAGCTGTTTTAGAACCATAAGATATTGTATTGTATGTTTAACCCTATGGCTTCTAACGATGCTGCAATGTTTCAAATGTTATTGCCTTGTTTTCCATTCTTTTCTGAACACCTAAAAATCTACTTACTTGAGTTATATAACCCGACAAATAAACATTGTGTCTGATTTAATTGTTGTTTAAGTTGTAATCTTGTTGTGTTTGTAAATGCATTACCAAACAAGTACATACTGTATATATATATCCATCCAAATTTGATGTTTAAGTCTCTTCACTTAAGCTATTTTGTAATTAATAAATTCATTTTAATTCATTCTATTGATTGGATGAACTATAATTTGCCTAAAGATGATTATTTTGTATTTTTGTCTGTCTGATTGATGCTTGTGTTAAGAAATAAATCAGACAGTTACTCACTACTTGAGTAATTTTTTCATGAAGTACTTTTTTACTCTTACTCAAGTAATTATTTGGATGACTACTTTTACTTTTACTTGAGTCATATTATTGTGAAGTAACAGTACTTTTAGTACAATTTTGGCTACTCTACCCACCTCTGATGTTGACTCTCTGTTGACGTTAAACTTAGCAAAGACATGGGGCACACGCCGGAGCGCCAAATATCCGTGGTAAAGCTGACTGCATGCACGTCTTTCAGCATACACAAAATGTGTTCCCTAACTGTCTCGTATAATTTGGGTAGCGCAGTTTCGAGATATATTTACAACCTGGCAAACAGTACCTTGGCTTCAAATGCTCCATTAAAATCCCACATTTTCGACAACAGACAGGGGTTGGTAATCCACTACAATAAACTCCAAAACTTTGTTGCTTTATCGTTGTTGCTTTTTGGCTGTCTTTGGGGAATTTATCTCGCCGCTGGAAGGCAGTTTCCAGAGTTTGCTGCTGCAGTTTGACTCTTTCCAGGATTCAGAGGGCACGCTCCTCCTGCCAGAGGCTGTGGAGGTTGACAGTATGCAGCACGTGGTGGTCACAGAAAGTGATGCATTTCATGTTTCTTTGTTGTCTGGAGAAAAAACATTAAAGATGAACTGAACTGGAATTTGAATAATGGTGATATGACAAATGTATTTTATTTCTTTTCATTGGTACAATTATTAAAACCGGTGAATTTATTAAAAGGGATAAAATGGTAAGTTGAAAGTGTTGTTTTTGCTACAGGGCGCCGCCATGTTGGAATTCCACAATCTACTACATCACTGGCATGGTAAGCTACTCCGTGGCTAACTAGCACTAGCACTAGCAGCGCAGCCATAGCAACAGCATACAAAGAGTCGGAGGCTATCGTACATATGGCTGAGGAAACGGAAGCAAAGAAGTCTGGGGGGGGGGGGTTAAACTGTATTGCCCCTGGCTGGAGTAATGAACTGTATAGGGGCTAAGGCAGCTGGGGTTACGACACATGTCCACAGGCTACCTTTGAGGGAGGGAGGGAGAGGATGGGAGAGGGGATGGGAGGAGGATGGGAGAGAGGGGAGGGAGGATGGGAGGGAGGGGAGAGAGGATGGGAGGGAGGATGGGAGGGAGTTTGGGAGGAGGAGGGAGAGAGGATGGGAGGAGGGAGGAGGGGAGGATGGGATGAGGGAGGATGGGAGAGGAGGATGGGAGGGAGGATGGGAGATGGGAGGATGGGAGGGAGGGGAGGATGAGGGATGGGAGGGAGGATGGGAGGGAGGAGGATGGGAGGGATGAGAGGGATGGGAGAGGAGTTTGGAAAGAGGTGGGAGGGGATGAGGAGAGAGGATGGGATGAGGGGAGGATGGGAGGGAGGATGAGAGAGGATGAGAGAGGGATGGGAGAGATGGATGAGAGGATGGAGGGAGGAGGATGAGAGGATGGGAGAGAGGATGAGAGAGAGATGGGAGAGAGGAGATGGGAGGGGATTACCATTTAACGCTAGCACTACCTGGCTAGCTTGGTTAAAGTTTTGATAAAAGCCTGTAATTGTAGTGTTGCTATGGTAACCTTGTACATGATATATCACCCAACTTATGTGGAATAAAATGAGTGTACGTGGTCCTGTGTTATTATCTGTGTGTGTGTGACATCACTCATTTGCATATTCCGCTTCACTGTGATGTCACAGAGGTGCGGCGTGTCACAGCGTTCGGGCTTTATGATTGGAAGGTCAGGACTCAGACCTGTCACTGTGAGACAACCCCCCGCTGGACTCACACACCCCCCCGCTGGACTCACACACATTTACAGGTTATTAGTTATTAATATTAGGATGAAGACTGCAGCCAGACCGCTAACGGTAAGAGAAACCACAACGCCATCACTTCTATTATTATTATTCACTTTATAGTATTTAAAAAGAAATTGAAGTGTTTTTTGAAACAGTAGTAGTATTATATGTATGTAAATATAAAGTAGTATTGGTATTAAATATAAATAGTATTGAGTAAAAATTTACTAAAACTAAAGTTAATAAGTTAGTGTTACGTGAGTGTTAAAGATTGAAAAAGGGACAAACATGTATGTGTGTGTATATATATATATATATATATATATATATATATATATATATATATACCCTCAAACTCCCAGGTCTCTGGTAGAGGACCCGAGCTTGAGGATGACACATACCACCCCACAAGGGGTGAGAGGGGGATTTTTTTTTGTTATATATATATACAGTATATAAGTGTATATATGTGTGTATATGTGTGTATATCAGTGAATACAGTATGTGTGTGTATATGACTGTATATGAGTGTATATGAGTATATATGTGTATATATAAGTGTATATGTGTGTATATGAGTGTATATGTGAGTATATGAGTGTATATGTGTGTATATTTGTGTATATGTGTGTATATGAGTGTATATGTGAGTATATGAGAGTATATGTGTGTATATTTGTGTATATGAGTGTATATGTGTGTATATGTGAGTATTAGTGTGTTGTGTATATGAGTGTGATATTTGTGTATATGAGTGTATATGTGTTTATATGTTGTGTATGTGTGTATATGAGTCTATATGTGTATTAGTGTGTTGTGTATATGAGTCTGAGTGTGTTGTGTGTTGTGTATATGAGTCTGATGTGTTGTGTGTTGTGTATATGAGTCTGAGTGTGTTGTGTGTTGTGTATATGAGTCTGAGTGTATTGTGTGTTGTGTATATGAGTCTGAGTGTGTTGCGTGTTGTGTATATGAGTCTGAGTGTGTTGTGTGTTGTGTGTCCCAGAGCGGAGCAGCAGTATCCCCCAGCTGGTCCCGCTGCCCGGGTGGAGACTGTTGAAGGACGGCAGGGTGGTGAAGGTCAGAGGGACGAAGACCCCCGGCTCCCCGGCCGTCAGGACAACTCCCGGTAAGACACAACATGTCTCACATGTCCACAACTTAAAATATATTCAGCTTCCTGTCCCAGAGGAGAGAAGACACTAGAAGATTCCCACATGTAACAAGATGACATCACACATGATCACATGATTCATCATAAAAAAAATTGATGTTTTTGGCTTCCATCTGCAGCTTTCTGAAGTCTCTTTTATAAAGACCTTAGTGGTCCCCCCTTACTGTATCTGAAGTCTCTTTTATATAGACCTTAGTGGTCCCTAATACTGTATCTGAAGTCTTTTTATATAGACCTTAGTGGTCCCCTAATACTGTATCTGAAGTCTCTTTTATATAGACCTTAGTGGTCCCCTAATACTGTATCTGAAGTCTCTTTTATATAGACCTTAGTGGTCCCCTAATACTGTATCTGAAGTCTCTTTTATATAGACCTAGTGGTCCCCCTTTAATACTGTATCTGAAGTCTCTTTTATATAGACCTTAGTGGTCCCCACTGTATCTGAAGTCTCTTTTATATAGACCTTAGTGGTCCCTAATACTGTATCTGAAGTCTCTTTTATATAGACCTTAGTGGTCCCCTAATACTGTATCTGAAGTCTCTTTTATATAGACCTTAGTGGTCCCCTAATACTGTATCTGAAGTCTCTTTTATATATATATATATGAGTGTGTTGTGTGATTTCCAGCGTGGAGACCTTTAAAGGACGGCAGGGTGGGAGGGTCCAGGGAAAGCCACCGCTTGATGGCCGCCGCTCAGAAGAGGAATCGAACCTCCGTCCTAGAATCTGAACGCCCAACAACCCGGCAGCAGGACGTCAACAAGCGGAAGAGGAAAAGCAGAGAAGAAGAAGAAGAAGAGGGAGAGAGGACGGTAAACAGTAAGAAGAGGAGAGGACTCAGAGGTAGGAACATGTTGAACTGGCACTCACATCTGGTCTTGACTCACATCTGATTTGGACTAACATCTGGTCTGGATTCACATCCTCACTTTTCGACTCACATCTGCACTAGACTCACATCTGCACTAGACTCACATCTGGACTCACATCTGGACTAGACTCACATCTGCACTAGACTCACATCTGCACTGGACTCACATCTGGTCTAGACTCACATCTGCACTGGACTCACATCTGGACTAGACTCACATCTGGTCTTGATGACTCAGATCAGGTAGTGACGCTGTTACCAGCTGACGTCCTCCTGTGTTTTTCTCTGAATAGACAGTGATCTCCATGGTTACCGTGAGGGCGACTGCAGCCCCTCCTCCTTTCCTGGAGGAGAAGAAGAAGGCTCCTTAAGAGGAAGGCCGGCCGCCTGACAACGAGCCCATGAAGAAGAAGAAGAAGAACATTATGACGATGAGCCAGAAAGAATCTGCAGCCGCCAACCAAAGAGGTCTCCTCCTCTTTCCTCTTCCTCCCTCCTCTTCTTCTTCCTCTTCTCCTCCTCCTCCTTCCCTCCTCCTCCTCTTCCTCCTTCTTCCTCCTCCTCCTCCTTCCCCTCCTCCCTCCTCCCTCTCTCCTCCTCCTTCCTCCTCCTCCTCCTCCTCCCTCACCTCCTCCTCCTCCTTCCTTCTCCTTTCTCCTCCCTCCTTCCTCCTCCTCTTCCACCTTTTCCTCCTCCTCCTCCTCCTTCCTCCTCCTCCTCCTCCTCCTTCCTCCTCCTTCCCCTCCTCCTCCTCCTCCTCCTCTTCCTCTTTCTCCTCCTCCCTCCTTCCTCCTCTGCTCCTCCACCTTTCCTCCTTCCTCCTCCTCCTTCCTCCTCCTCCTTCCCACCTTTTCCTCTTCCTCCTCCCTCCTCCTCCTTCCTCCTCTCCTCCTTCCTCCTCCTTCCTCCTCTCCTTCCTCCTCCTCTCCCTCCTCCTCCTCCTTCTCTTCTCCTTCTCCTTCTCCTCCTTTCCACCTTTTCCTCCTCCCACCTTTTCCTCCTCCTCCTCCTCCTCTCCTCCTCCTCCTCCTCCTCCTCCTCCTTTTTCTGAGTGATGACTTTTTGTGAATGAGTATTTTTCATGAATATTAACTTGATTAATTCTTTGTCTTCAGCTGAATGTGTCAGCAGGAGGAGCTCGGTGAAGGAGGCGTGTTCCCGGCAACCGCCGAGCAGACGGACTGGCTGTGAGGACCTCACACACACACACGCACACGCACGCACACGCACACACACACACACTTACACACACACACACACACACACACACACACGGACACAGACACACTTCTAGTTGTTATGTATTATATATAATATTATTATTATATTATGTATTATTTTCATATGATGTATTATTATTATATGATATATTATTATATGATGATATTATTATCATATAATGTATTATTATTATATGATATATTATTATATGATATATTATTATTATATGATGTATTATTATTGTTATCTCTCTCCCTTCGTTGCTCCAGTACAACAATGGCAAGCAGGTTTCTGCTGAAGTGGGACCAGGACCTTCACCTGGATCTGGATTTTCATCAGGACCTTCCTCTGGCCATTCATCTGGACCTTCCTCTGGACCTGGATCTACATCAGGACCTTCCTCTGGACCTTCCCTGGACCTTCCTCTGGACCTTCCTCTGGACCTGGACCTTCATCAGGACCTTCAGCAAGACCTTCATCTGGACCTTCCTCTGACCTAGATCTTCATCAGGACCTTCCTCTAGACCTTCATCTGGACCTTCACCTGGACCTTCCTCTGGACCTGTACCATCTCCTCAAAAGACCTCCTTAACTACTTCCATGGACAAGGAGGCTCCCCGCCGAGGACAAGGGCAAGGTGAGAGAGAGAGAGAGAGAAAGAGAAAGATGGTCCGGTGTCTGTCCCCTCATGGTCCTTTGTGTGTCTCCTCATGGTCAATGTGTCTGTCCCCTCATGGTCCCATGTCTGTCCCCTCATGGTCCTTTGTGTGTCCCCTCATGGTCCATGTGTCTGTGAATTCATCAGAACTTCATCTGGACCTTCATCTGTACCTTCATCATGGCCTTCATCTAGGCCAGCACCAGACTGTCCCAAGGTATATTATTATTACTATTTATTATTAATATTACAATTACTATTATTATTATTATTATTATTATTATTAATATGACCCCTGTATTATTATTTTCTGAATAATCACTCCTCCTCCTCCTTTCACTCCTCCTCCTCCTCTTCCTCCTCTTCCTCCTCTTCATCCTCTTGCTCCTCCTCCTCTCCCTCCTCCTCTTCATCCTCTTGCTCCTCCTCCTCTCCCTCCTCCTCCTCTTCCTCTTCCTCCTCCTCCTCCACCTCCTCCTCCTCCAGACTGCCGTGGTTTCTTCTAGATGTGTTTGACTGAAGAGTCCCAGCAGCGCCCTAACCCTGCAGCAGCTTTAATGGCTCAGATAACACACACACACACCCTCACTCCACACACACCCTCCCCACTCCCCCATTAAGTGAATTAATTGGTAACACCCCCCCCCCATTAAGTGAATTAATTGGTAACCCCTCTCTCTCTCTCTCTCTCCTCTGTCTCTCTCTGTCTCTCTGTATCTCTCTCTGTCTCTCTCTCTCTCTGTCTCACAGAAAGGACTGGTTGGACCTGTTGGACTCGTGCTGGGGATTTTTTGGTGATTTGTCCCTGCTGTAAACCGTCTTCATCTGTCTCATTTCTTTGTTTGTGATAAATAAATTCTCTCATCCAACTCCAGACTTCTGTTTCTGTTCTTCAACGGGGGGGGGTCTGGGTCCTCAGGGTCAATTCAGCTCACAGTTAATATTTACTATACGCTATATAAAATACATGAACTTTAGCAACCATGATTACACACCAAAATATGTATGCTGTGTACTGTTTGTGTTCCAGACCGTCTGGTGGGCGATGTCCGACTGGTGAGATTTCTGGTTCTGACCTGCTGTGCTTTGAAAGATCTTTATGAGAGTCATAGAGAGGCTTATGACGATGACTGGGATGCATCTGGGACAGCAGAGCCGGGGGGGGCACTGTCACAGGGTGCAGAGGAAGAAGACCGATGTACGGGAGGGTTTGACGCCAATCAACAGAAAAGCTAAATAAAAAACTTTTCTTTGATATATTGTCTTGTTTTAATTTTAAGTAACAGTGTGCAATATTGAAACGACATGCAAAAAGCCCCTAATAGCCCTTAATATTGAATAATTGAAAAGTGAGAATAGTGCAGAGAGTAGATAATCTGTTGGTGTCTGACTAGATTTGTTTTTAAATGTCCCGCTTTGATTCAACCATCGGAACCCAAGGATAAGGGGGTGGTAGGCTGACATAACCAGTAACCATCTCTCTCGGTGGTTACTGGACAGGATAACCGTGATGGGCACGGTCTGGTGAGTTATCCTGGTCAGCATATGACCGCAATAACGGTGACGCTGAACAGGGTAGCTATGGGCTCTATGGGTAACCCAGCTTGAGCAGCTAGATTTACATCAATAAAATTGTCCTCGGCACCAGAGTCATTGAGGGCCCAGAGAGGCAAAGAAAAAGTCTCATATTGCAGGGTGACAGGGACCTGAAGACGGAGAATAGTGGATTCGAGACAGGGACTGGTCTCGTCAGTATACCCACTTCTACTGACTTAGCCACATGGTGAGAGGAATCCCCGGCAATACAGGCACTCACCTGCCTGTATATGGCGGCACTCACGCAGGAGACAGTCGGGCACGACCCAGCTGCATCGCCTCCTCCGTTGACTCTCTGGATGCGGTGACCGGCGGCAAGCAGGAAACTACGGGAGGACGGTCACGAAACCTAGCCGAGGCTGTTGTCCGTCCGGTGGATCGAGGCGGACCGCCTCGGGTCTCCTCTCCCGCAACCTGTTGTCCAACTTGATGGCCAAAAACACGAGATTATCAAGGGAGTCAAGTTCATCCTGGACAGCTAGTTCATCCTTAATACTCTCACATAATCCATTAACAAAAACCCCCCAAAGTGCCTCCTCATCAGAGGTGGGTAGAGTAGCCAAAAATTGTACTCAAGTAAAAGTACTGTTACTTCACAATAATATGACAAGTAAAAGTAAAAGTAGTCATCCAAAAAATTACTTGAGTAAGAGTAAAAAAGTCCTTGATAAAAAAAACTACTCAAGTAGTGAGTAACTGTTGAGTAACGTCTGATTTATTTCTTAACACAAGCATTAATCAGACAGATAATCATCTTTAGGCAAATTATAGTTCATCTTATCAATAGAATAAATAAAAATTAATTTATTAATTACAAAATAGCTTAAGTGAAGAGACTTAAACATCAAATTTTGATGGATACTATATATATATATATATATAGGAAATGTTCAAAACATGTGTAAAAGACAAACATTCGCCTATCCACAGCAAAAACAAAAATGACTGCTACATGTTTTCTCAAGTTATGGCGTTTTTCCATTGATGGTAACAACTCGGCTCGACACGCCTTGACTCGCCTTTACTCGGTTCGACCCATTCTTAATATTGAACAGTTGGAAAGTTAGAATAGTGCAGAGAGTAGATAATCTGTCGGTGTCTGGCTAGAATATATATTTTTTAAATGTCCCGTTTGTTCCGGACACACACTCCGCACTCTTGTTTTGCTAACAACGCAGCGATCCGACCAACCAGCAGCCTGCAGGTTTCCACGTCACCTTTTAGTATCTCATCAGCTCGCTTAGAACCTCGACTGAGGTAGTACTAAAAAAAGTACCTGGTAGCAGGTCCCAGGGACTTTTTTTTGTAATGGAAAACCAAAAAAGGCGAGTAGAGTCGAGGCGAGTAGAGTAGATACCACGCAATGGAAAAGCACCATTAGATGTTGAGTTTTTGAAAGCTGAAATGTCCGTTTGTTTTGGTCGACAGAAAGCGCGGCATGATGTAGCTGCTGTTTCGCACTTTTATTAAAAGGTAAACAGGCTTTCACTATGAGGCCGTAGGGGGGTGTTCCTCCTCGTCTGTGTCTGCATTGCCGATGGTTGATTCTAATATTTGTTATGCTACGACTGTCAAGCTAACACGCCCGCCGCTGAGATCGTGTATGGTTGCGTGACGAGACTGCACAACACTGTTTGATTGGTGAAAAACAGTCACGTGGTAGAACCTTTAGCAGAAGTCTCTCTTTCAAAATGAAACATTAAAATGAGGCGTACGCGGGGGGGATAAAAACAATGAAGCGTAGAATACCACAGAGGTAAAAAGAAAAGTAACGAGCTCATTGTAACCTAATGTAGCGGAGTAAGAGTACAGTTTCTTCTTCACTAATCTACTCAAGTAAAAGTAAAAGTATAGTGATTTAAAACTACTCTAGAAGTATAATTTTTCAAAAACTTACTCAAGTAAATGTAAAATGTAAAATCGAGGTAATTATTTGGAGCTATTATCTCTGCTATCAGAATATGATGCTGACTTGCGACACCACCTTGCCACGGCCACCGTATTTACAGGGAACATCTGGGAAAATTTTTAAAATGATCTAATAAGTGCTGTTGCTGAGGTGCTAAATAATGCCATCAAAATGAGATCAACAACACCAAGTTTGTCGCAGTTATGGTGGACGAGACCACAGATTTCAGCAACACTGCACAGCTGTTATTTGTACTTTGGTATGTTACTGAAAAAGAGAGATAGTAAAAGAGAGATTTTTAAAGTTTGAGGATGTCACAGAAAGAAAACAAGCACAGGATCTAGCAGCATAATACTTAAAGTGTTGGGCGGCTACGATTGCAAAACAAAGTTACTGCCACAGTGTGATGACGGAGCCGCTGTAATGGCATCGGCCGTCAGGCTCGCATCAAAGAAGAAATCCCTCAAGCTCTATTTGTGCACTGTATGCACACACATTAAACCTTGTGATGTCTCAGGGAGTATCAAAAAGAAAGGACTGCACTTTTTTTTTTGCGAATCTGGGAGGATTGTCTGCATTTTTTACACATTCTCCCAAGCGAACAAAGCTGCTGGATGAGCTTTGGGAGAGACGGCTGCCGTGGGTCTCTCAGGTGAGATGGAACTTAAACTCCAGGTTGGTGGGCACGGTCCACCTAAAGAAGAACTGAGCTGGTCGAGGCTTTTCCAGCACATCCTCGATCATGCGGAGGATTTTTACCTTAAAACGGTACATTGAAAAAAAACAGGACACTTGTCACAGTTGAAAAGCTTTGAGTTCTGTTTTTTCTCTTTGGTTTCATCGGCATTTTTGACTTTGCTGATGTGCTCTTTGGAATTCTGCAAAATAAGAGCTTGGACGTGGAGTTCAGTCTGGCCAGAATTGAGGATTTTTTGAGTCTTGAAGGTGAGCGTGGAAAGTTTTATGCCATCTATGATACAACCGGGGAGGACAGCTAGAGGACATACAGACCAAGCACGGGCACTACAGACAGCTACACACAGCGCTAATCGACAGCATCATCAGGCAAATCAGGCAAATCGATTTGAGGATCACAAGCGACTACTGTTTGTTGCATTGCTGGACGCACAGCTGTTTACCAGGTTCAAGCAGACATTTCCCAAAACAGAGCTGATGAGCCTGAATGAGAGCTATGGCACACAGTTTTACCTGGGAAGACTCAGAAGAGAGCTCTAAGTGATGTAGTGACCTACTGACATATCTGAGGAGCACAGGGCTTGAAGTAATCATGTTACAGCTTTATGCCCTCACATGTTTGACCGTAACAATACCAGCGTCCACCGCATCGGGTGAGCAATCTTTCTCACGCTCCACCGAGACTTGAACTCAGATCACTGGATTCAGAGTCCAGAGTGCTAACCATTACACCATGGAACCTTTAAAAATCCTGCATTGGTTTGCTAGGCAGTTTCTTTCATAATATCCACAAGTATGCTATTGATGGTACACAACAATCACAAGTAAGATAAAAAAGCAACAATTACAGATCAACTTAAGTCATTTGTTTAGCTAAGCATTCAGAGGAAGTGGGAAAGGGCAAGTCAAGAAAAGGTTTTAAAGGACCTGCCACAAACAATGAATTCAGCAGTAGATACGTCTACTGTGTACAAACACATGGTAACTTTACATGTGTTGACAAGGAACTTGCTCAGAAGAGGATTTACTCGCAATTGCGTACATTCATGTCCTCTTGTTTACAACGAATTGCTAAGTTCATTATTCCCAATACCATGTCTCAGATGATAGTAAGCAAAGAAACCACTTGTTGTCAGAAGTGGGATTCGAGCCGACGCCTCCAGTGGAGACTGCGACCTGAACGCAGCGCCTTGGACCGCTCGGCCATCCTGACTGATCCAAGAGCTAATCTGTAGGACCCGTCTCAAAAATTATAATATAGTGAATGAACTATGTAATGATATGGTAGGTTCTCAGTCATCCATGTCATAGTTAACAAGGAAAGGTTTCTCAGTTGTCAGTCCAAATATATGGGTTTTCATGGGGACATGGAAGAAAGTCGCCAGGGTGACAATGTGCTTGACAATGACAATGCATGGTGCAGGATGTGACGGCATCTTATTGACTTTGTACCCCAATGTGCAATACAGGCTAAATCATATGGTGGGAACAAGATCCACCAATCTTTTGGTCCACAATGTCAACCTGGGTCCTGAAATGTCCTTGCCAGATGGGAAATAGACTGACAATTGGGTCAACATTTTGCAATTATCTTCAATATGCCCAACTGAGTCCAAAAATGTATCTGCCAGATGGGAAATACACTGATAACTGTCTTATTGGTCTAAACGTGGCAAATATTGCCGTACAATGCCCACATTGAGTCCAGATGTGTCTGTTTTGTTTCCAGATACATACTATTACCCCAAAAGTGCACACCAAGGCAGAAGGCAACTGGACTTGGTGAAAGGTCCTCTGAAGAAATTTTTTCTCTCGCCCACTTCCTAACCCCTATCTCACAATTGAAAGCTGTGGGGAAAGGGGGGTTCCAAAGCTAATAGACCAATCAAAAAGCAATTCTGATGCACTATACTGGCCCATTCAGGATGAGCACTGTATACTCTGACTGCAGCAGCACAAGCTCAAATCTCAGTGAAACCTGCTTTGTATGGTAATTACGAGACTGAATGCAAAGTGTGTAACCACCATTTAACTCAAAACCTATCGCTTCTGGTCAATACTGTCAAATTTGGAGCTCCTTCAAGTTATATGAAAGACCAGGTGACTACTCAACATGCCCCCACCAACGTACTGTTTTCAGTCTAAATGGCTTAGGACATTATACCTATGAGCCTACTTTAAATTAGTTGTGGAAAGTTAATTTTTTTTTACCTGTACTCTCGCTAAAAACCAGGCTCCACCGAGATTTGAACTCAGATCACTGGATTCAGAGTCCAGAGTGCTAACCATTACACCATGGAACCTTTAAAAATCCTGCATTGGTTTGCTAGGCAGTTTCTTTCATAATATCCACAAGTATGATATTGATGGTACACAACAATCACAAGGAAGATAAAAAAGCAACAATTACAGATCAACTTAAGTCATTTGTTTAGCTAAGCATTCAGAGGAAGTGGGAAAAGGCAAGTCAAGAAAAGGTTTTAAAGGACTTGCCACAAACAATGAATTCAGCAGTACTGTGTACAAACACATGGTAACTTTACATGTGTTGACAAGAAACTTGCTCAGAAGAGGATGTACTCGCAATTGCGTACATTCATGTCCCCTTGTTTACAAAGAATTGCTAAGTTCATGATTCCCAATACCATAACTCAGATGATAGTAAGCAAAGAAACCACTTGTTGTCAGAAGTGGGATTCGAACCCACGCCTCCAGTGGAGACTGCGACCTGAACGCAGCGCCTTGGACCGCTCGGCCATCCTGACTGATCCAAGAGCTAATCTGTAGGACCCGTCTCAAAAATTATAATATAGTGAATGAACTATGTAATGATATGGTAGGTTCTCAGTCATCCATGTCATAGTTAACAAGGGAAGGGTTCTCAGTTGTCAGTCCAAATATATGGGTTTTCATGGGGACATGGAAGAAAGTCGCCAGGGTGACAATGTGCTTGACAATGACAATGCATGGTGCAGGATGTGACGGCATCTTATTGACTTTGTACCCCAATGTGCAATACAGGCTAAATCATATGGTGGGAACAAGATCCACCAATCTTTTGGTCCACAATGTCAACCTGGGTCCTGAAATGTCCTTGCCAGATGGGAAATAGACTGACAATTGGGTCAACATTTTGCAATTATCTTCAATATGCCCAACTGAGTCCAAAAAATGTATCTGCCAGATGGGAAATACACTGATAACTGTCTTATTGGTCTAAACGTGGCAAATATTGCCGTACAATGCCCACATTGAGTCCAGATGTGTCTGTTTTGTTTCCAGATACATACTATTACCCCAAAAGTGCACACCAAGGCAGAAGGCAACTGGACTTGGTGAAAGGTCCTCTGAAGAAATTTTTCTCTCATCCACTTCTTTAGTTGGTTTTACAACCCCTATCTCATTGAAAGCTGGGGGGAAAGGGGGGTTCCAAAAAGCTAATAGACCAATCAAAAGCAATTCTGATGCACTATACTGGCCCATTCAGGATGAGCACTATATACTCTGACTGCAGCAGCACAAGCTCAAATCTCAGTGAAACCTGCTTTGTATGGTAATTACGAGACTGAATGCAAAGTGTGTAACCACCATTTAACTCAAAACCTTCGCTTGTGGTCAATACTGTCAAATTTGGAGCTCCTTCAAGTTATATGAAAGACCAGGTGACTACTCAACATGCCCCCACCAACGTACTGTTTTCAGTCTAAATGGCTTAGGACATTATACCTATGAGCCTACTTTAAATTAGTTGTGGAAAGTTAATTTTTTTTTACCTGTACTCTCGCTAAAAACCAGGCTCCACCGAGATTTGAACTCAGATCACTGGATTCAGAGTCCAGAGTGCTAACCATTACACCATGGAACCTTTTAAAAGTCCTGCATTGGTTTGCTAGGCAGTTTCTTTCATAATATCCACAAGTATGATATTGATGGTACACAACAATCACAAGGAAGATAAAAAAGCAACAATTACAGATCAACTTAAGTCATTTGTTTAGCTAAGCATTCAGAGGAAGTGGGAAAAGGCAAGTCAAGAAAAGGTTTTAAAGGACTTGCCACAAACAATGAATTCAGCAGTACTGTGTACAAACACATGGTAACTTTACATGTGTTGACAAGAAACTTGCTCAGAAGAGGATGTACTCGCAATTGCGTACATTCATGTCCCCTTGTTTACAAAGAATTGCTAAGTTCATGATTCCCAATACCATAACTCAGATGATAGTAAGCAAAGAAACCACTTGTTGTCAGAAGTGGGATTCGAACCCACGCCTCCAGTGGAGACTGCAATCTGAACGCAGCGCCTTGGACCGCTCGGCCATCCTGACTGATCCAAGAGCTAATCTGTAGGACCCGTCTCAAAAATTATAATATAGTGAATGAACTATGTAATGATATGGTAGGTTCTCAGTCATCCATGTCATAGTTAACAAGGGAAGGGTTCTCAGTTGTCAGTCCAAATATATGGGTTTTCATGGGGACATTGAAGAAAGTCGCCAGGGTGACAATGTGCTTGACAATGACAATGCATGGTGCAGGATGTGACGGCATCTTATTGACTTTGTACAACCAATGTGCAATACAGGCTAAATCATATGGTGGGAACAAGATCCACCAATCTTTTGGTCCACAATTTCAACCTGGGTCCTAAAATGTCCTTGCCAGATGGGAAATAGACTGACAATTGGGTCAACATTTTGCAATTATCTTCAATATGCCCAACTGAATCCAAAAATGTATTTGCCAGATGGGAAATACACTGATAACTGTCTTATTGGTCTAAACGTGGCAAATATTGCCGTACAATGCCCACATTGAGTCCAGATGTGTCTGTTTTGTTTCCTGATCCATGCTATTACCCCAAAAGTGCACACCAAGGCAGAAGGCAACTGGACTTGGTGAAAGGTCCTCTGAAGAAATTTTTTCTCTCGCCCACTTCCTAACCCCTATCTCACAATTGAAAGCTGTGGGGAAAGGGGGTTCCAAAGCTAATAGACCAATCAACAAGCAATTCTGATGCACTATACTGGCCCATTCAGGATGAGCACTGTATACTCTGACTGCAGCAGCACAAGCTCAAATCTCAGTGAAACCTGCTTTGTATGGTAATTACGAGACTGAATGCAAAGTGTGTAACCACCATTTAACCATCGCTTCTGGTCAATACTGTCAAATTTGGACCTCCTTCAAGTTATATGAAAGACCAGGTGACTGCTCAACATTCCCCCACCAACGTACTGTTTTCAGTCTAAATGGCTTAGGACATTATACCTATGAGCCTACTTTAAATTAGTTGTGGAAAGTTAATTTTTTTTTACCTGTACTCTAGCTAAAAACCAGGCTCCACCGAGATTTGAACTCAGATCACTGGATTCAGAGTCCAGAGTGCTAACCATTACACCATGGAACCTTTAAAAATCCTGCATTGGTTTGCTAGGCAGTTTCTTTCATAATATCCACAAGTATGATATTGATGGTACACAACAATCACAAGGAAGATAAAAAAGCAACAATTACAGATCAACTTAAGTCATTTGTTTAGCTAAGCATTCAGAGGAAGTGGGAAAAGGCAAGTCAAGAAAAGCTTTTAAAGGACTTGCCACAAACAATGAATTCAGCAGTACTGTGTACAAACACATGGTAACCTTACATGTGTTGACAAGAAACTTGCTCAGAAGAGGATGTACTCGCAATTGCGTACATTCATGTCCCCTTGTTTACAAAGAATTGCTAAGTTCATGATTCCCAATACCATAACTCAGATGATAGTAAGCAAAGAAACCACTTGTTGTCAGAAGTGGGATTCGAACCACGCCTCCAGTGGAGACTGCGACCTGAACGCAGCGCCTTGGACCACTCGGCCATCCTGACTGATCCAAGAGCTAATCTGTAGGACCCGTCTCAAAAATTATAATATAGTGAATGAACTATGTAATGATATGGTAGGTTCTCAGTCATCCATGTCATAGTTAACAAGGGAAGGGTTCTCAGTTGTCAGTCCAAATATATGGGTTTTCATGGGGACATGGAAGAAAGTCGCCAGGGTGACAATGTGCTTGACAATGACAATGCATGGTGCAGGATGTGTGACGGCATCTTATTGACTTTGTACCCCAATGTGCAATACAGGCTAAATCATATGGTGGGAACAAGATCCACCAATCTTTTGGTCCACAATGTCAACCTGGGTCCTGAAATGTCCTTGCCAGATGGGAAATAGACTGACAATTGGGTCAACATTTTGCAATTATCTTCAATATGCCCAACTGAATCCAAAAATGTATCTGCCAGATGGGAAATACACTGATAACTGTCTTATTGGTCTAAACGTGGCAAATATTGCCGTACAATGCCCACATTTAGTCCAGATGTGTCTGTTTTGTTTCCTGATCCATGCTATTACCCCAAAAGTGCACAACAAGGCAGAGGGCAACTGGACTTGGTGAAAGGTCCTCCGAAGAAATTTTTCTCTCATCCAAGAGACTTCTTTAGTTGGTTTTTTACACAGAAAGAGTTGGACACAGTGCCCACTTCCTAACCCCTATCTCACAATTGAAAGCTGTGGGGAAAGGGGGGGTTCCAAAGCTAATAGACCAATCAACAAGCAATTCTGATGCACTAAACTGGCCCATTCAGGATGAGCACTGTATACTCTGACTGCAGCAGCACAAGCTCAAATCTCAGTGAAACCTGCTTTGTATGGTAATTACGAGACTGAATGCAAAGTGTGTAACCACCATTTAACTCAAAACCTATCGCTTCTGGTCAATACTGTCAAATTTGGAGCTCCTTCAAGTTATATGAAAGACCAGGTGACTGCTCAACATGCCCCCACCAATGTACTGTTTTCAGTCTAAATGGCTTAGGACATTATACCTAAGAGCCTACTTTAAATTAGTTGTGGAAAGTTAATTTTTTTTTACCTGTACTCTAGCTAAAAACCAGGCTCCACCAAGATTTGAACTCAGATCACTGGATTCAGAGTCCAGAGTGCTAACCATTACACCATGAAACCTTTAAAAATCCTGCATTGGTTTGCTATGCAGTTTCTTTCATAATATCCACAAGTATGATATTGATGGTACACAACAATCACAAGGAAGACAAAAAGCAACAATTACAGATCAACTTAAGTCATTTGGTTAGCTAAGCATTCAGAGGAAGTGGGAAAAGGCAAGTCAAGAAAAGGTTTTAAAGGACTTGCCACAAACAATGAATTCAGCAGTAGATACGTCTACTGTGTACAATTACATGGTAACTTTACATGTGTTGACAAGAACCTTGCTCAGAAGAGGATGTACTCGCAATTGCGTACATTCATGTCCCCTTGTTTACAAAGAATTGCTAAGTTCATTATTCCCAATACCATGTCTCAGATGATAGTAAGAAAAGAAACCATTTGTTGTCAGAAGTGGGATTCGAACCCACGCCTCCAGTGGAGACTGCGACCTTAACGCAGCGCCTTGGACCGCTCGGCCATCCTGACTGATCCAAGAGCTAATCTGTAGGACCCGTCTCAAAAATTATAATATAGTGAATGAACTATGTAATGATATGGTAGGTTCTCAGTCATCCATGTCATAGTTAACAAGGGAAGGTTTCTCAGTTGTCAGTCCAAATATATGGGTTTTCATGGGGACATGGAAGAAAGTCGCCAGGGTGGCAATGTGCTTGACAATGACAATGCATGGTGCAGGATGTGACGGCATCTTATTGACTTTGTACCCCAATGTGCAATACAGGCTAAATCATATGGTGGGAACAAGATCCACCAATCTTTTGGTCCACAATGTCAACCTGGGTCCAGAAATGTCCTTGCCAGATGGGAAATAGACTGACAATTGGGTCAACATTTTGCAATTATCTTCAATATGCCCAACTGAGTCCAAACATGTATCTGCCAGATGGGAATTACACTGATAACTGTCTTATTGGTCTAAACGTGGCAAATATTGCCGTACAATGCCCACATTGAGTCCAGATGTGTCTGTTTTGTTTCCTGATCCATGCTATTACCCCAAAAGTGCACAACAAGGCAGAGGGCAACTGGACATGGTGAAAGGTCCTCCGAAGAAATTTTTTTCTCTCATCCAAGAGACTTCTTTAGTTGGTTTTACACTGAAAGAGTTGGACACAGTGCCCACTTCCTAACCCCTATCTCACAATTGAAAGCTGTGGGGAAAGGGGGTTCCAAAGCTAATAGACCAATCAACAAGCAATTCTGATGCACTATACTGGCCCATTCAGGATGAGCACTGTATACTCTGACTACAGCAGCACAAGCTCAAATCTCAGGGGAACTTGCTTTGTATGGTAATTACGAGACTGAATGCAAAGTGTGTAACCACCATTTAACTGACAACCTATCGCTTCTGGTCAATACTGTCAAATTTGGAGCTCCTTCAAGTTATATGAAAGACCAGGTGACTGCTCAACATGCCCCCACCAACGTACTGTTTTCAGTCTAAATGGCTTAGGACATTATACCTATGAGCCTACTTTAAATTAGTTGTGGAAAGTTAAATTTTTTTTTACCTGTACTCTAGCTAATAACCAGACTCCACCGAGATTTGAACTCAGATCACTGGATTCAAAGTCCAGCGTGTTAACCATTACACCATGGAACCTTTAAAAATCCTGTATTGGTTTGCTAGGCAGTTTCTTTCATAATTTCCACAAGTATGATATTGATGGTAAAAACATTTTAGGAAAATTGCATTTAAGCGTGATTTCACATATCCTTCCGTAGTATTCATACAATCTTATTATTCACATTATTTATTACTATGGTTCTGTGTTATATGACTTCATTGAATATATTCTGTATGTGTAAGCAGGGTCAACAGCTGTCTGTTTCTAAATCACCCACCATGATAAGGGTGCAGAGTCGGGACATTTACTTACTGTACGTGACCAAACAACACCAGGGTGTCCTTGGTTATATTAAATGACTGCTAGAGACCCTGAGGCATGGGGACAGATGCAGAAAAGACGCACAAACGGTCCAACTTGTCTGAGGGTTAAAATGAATTGTTTTTGCTAAGATTGTGCATGTTCCCAAACAAGGTCTCCTCTTGCTAAGGAAAGATAATATAAGACCATGATGTTTCTGTTTAACTTGGCCAGACACTGACGCACTTTTACTGCTGTTAACTCTGTGAAACTGTTTCGCGACATAATACTTTGCAAAGTGTAATAAAAATTCACCGAAGACCAACTCAGTACTTTTATCAAAAGTCTCACTTCAAAACTTCTTCTCTCTTGCTGTACAGAAAACTTCCACAACACATGCTAACACACGGCTAATTAGCACCAACAAGACTACAAAGACACAGGAGGGCTGTGTAACGGGTAATAAATCAACAAGTGGTAGTCCTCCCTGGAACTCTTTTGGTGTAAAGCCTAAGAGTAGATCATCTTCCTGGGAAATGGGACAACAACTGACAGGCAGGGCACAGTGCCCTGAGATTTGGGATATAAACTAAATAAAATATAAAAAAACAGCTCCCCTGAGTAAATGTGCTGTATTTATATAGCACTTTTCTAGTCTGAACAACTACTCAAAGCGCTTTTACATAGTACAGGAACCATTCACCATTCACACACATTCATACACTGTGGCCGAGGCTGCCGTACAAGGTGCCATCTGCTCATCAGATAAACATGCAAACACATTCACACTTCAATGACACAGCATCGGGGGGAACTCGGGGTTCAGTGTCTTGCCCAAGGACACTTCGACATGGGACTGCAGGGCCGGGGATTGAACCACCAACCTTCCAATTGGCAGGCAACCGCTCTACCACTGAGCAACAGCCGCCTGAGTGTGCAACTGGATAACAGATTTACTCTGCTGCAGGACTTCCTGTTTAGGTTTAATTGCTAATGTTAACTAGCATGTTTGTTAGCAATAATTAGACTGTGCCTATGTTAATGTTAACTAACATGTTAGTTAGCAGTTATTAGCCTGTGCCTATGTTAATGTTAACTAGCATGCTAGTTAGCAGTAATTAGCCTGTGCCTATGTTATCTCCTAACATAAACCTATGTTCCCAATCAGCAGAGACGGAGAGCATATATGCCTCCGTCTCTCTGATTGGGAATGATTGAGATTTCTCTTGCACAGCTACCAGAAGACTTACAACTTTTTAGACACATTGCTCACGTCACATCTACAAGCTCAGTTGGAGGCTGCGCAGTAACGCTCAGCCATCACCGAAAAGAGCTAATAGACTTCACTGGTCTCCATCCAGAGCAATGGTGTCTGTTGGTCCATTTATTTCACTGTCTATGCTAAATACATCATTAAATCTCTCTCTCTCTCTCTCTCTCGCTCTCCCAACAGATGAATGTAGTGGAGTAACTAGTAACTTAAGTAACTAGTAACTAAAGCTGTCATATGAATGTAGTGGAGTAACTAAAGTAACTAAAGTAACTAGTAACTAAAGTTGTGAGATGAATGTAGTGGAGAAACTAAAGTAACTAGTAACTAAAGTAACTAGTAACTAAAGATGTCAGATGAATGTAATTTGGAGTAACTAAAGTAACTAAAGGTCAAAAATGTAACTAGTAACTAAAGTTGTGAGATGAATGTAGTGGAGAAACTAAAGTAACTAATAATGAAAGTAACTAAAAGCGGTCAGATGAAATGTAGAGGAGTAACTAAAGTAACTAGTAACTAAAGTTGTGAGATGAATGTAGTGGAGAAAAGTAACTAAAGTAACTAATAATGAAAGTAACTAAAACTGATAATGAAAGTAACTAAAGTCAGATGAATGTAGCGGAGTAACTAAAGCTGTCAGATGAATGTGTAGCGGAGTAACTAAAGTAACTAGTTACTAAAGTAACTAGTACCTAAAACTGTCAGATGAAAGTAGTGGAGTAAAAAGTAGAAAGTGTCTACACACAAAAGGAAAAACTACAGTTAAGTACAAGTACTGTCCATGGTTCTGAAACAGAGCACTATTGCTAAAAAGTGGGTGGCTGTCCATGGTGCTTAAACAGGGATTAATGGATCCACAGATTTCATTCATACATCATATAAAACTTTGGAGTATATTCAAAAATGAATATTTGTTAACCCTTGTCTTGTCTTCCCATCCACCGTGCACCTGTTTTCTTCTTTTCTGCTGTTTACAAAGTTGAAATGAAATCATGTGTCACACATTTTTAGCCAACTTAATTCCAACTCATTACCACTAGTTTTTCACTTGTTTTAGAAATCATGGCGAATAAGCATCATGTATATGAAGTGATCCATACCATTTGATACACACACACACACACACACAAACCTTCTAAACAATTACAAAAATGTTATTGTCAGGTAGCTTTGTCTCTGTGATGTTTTTGCATAACAACAAAACAGTCAGGAGACTTTCAATATAAAAGAAATATGAACAAAATGTGTTTGTAAAGTGTAGGAGCTATGTTTGATGCAGGATTGTTGGTCCTGTTTTCCATCAAAAACAGGCAATTGTAGTCAACCTGAACAACTGTTCATTTTCTCTGAAACTAAGAATTACACTCCACTCTGTACAGCTTTTTCCTTCCTTTCCTTCAGTTATTGTAGATGTTCACCACAGCTATCCACAGTTTGGTGCTTCAGATTAATCTCAGCTCTCTGGAAAGGACTGGATCCACCTCACGGAGCAGCAACAAGAACTGAGCTGGCCTCCGCCCTTTTTTTCTCACCGTGTCCATCACGTCTCGGGCTTTGTCTGCTCTGCCTCGTGTTCTGGCTTACTGCATTTAACCGTCAGTTAGAACACCACGCTCAAGGAGATTATCCAGAAGCTGGTTCAGAACTGACTCAACACTCGGGTTACAAACTGGGTCCGAACCCAAAAAACAGCCTGTCTTCTGGGGGATCAATGTCCTCTGTGGAGACACTGTCCTCTGCTAGGTCATTCCTCTGTGGATTTGGCCCTGTTGGACCTGGAAGATAAACAGGGGAAAATACTGTCAGTCTGTGTTATCCTTTAAGAAGTAATTAGACATTTATACTGTATGTTTCATGTTTTTTTTATGATGGCGCCCCCCAGGTTTGCGGGGATATCTGGGACATCCATCAGGTGGTGTGCTGCTGCAGCAGGGTGAAGTCTTTACCTTTCAAAGACATGTCCCGTCTCCAGACTTGTCTCCTGTCTCGGTCCTGGATCATCAACGTCACGAGCTCTGGGATTGTCTCCAGGAAAACTTCAAATGTTGGATGGTAATTTGGTCCGTAGTCTGAGCTAAACCTTTCAAGCTGAAATCCAGTAGCAACATGTCATTTTCAGATCTGTTTCTGGCTGATTGGGAAGATGTTTTCAACATGATCCGTCTGTGTAGAACCAGTAGAAGTGATTAAACTCACCTCAGGCTGGATCTTAAAGCCCTCAGGCTCACAGTGGACACTGTAACTTTGATCAATGCTGAGACGACACTTGGAAGAGATCCTAATGTGTTTAGCACCTCTTTGTTTCCTCTCAACCTTCAATAACAGAACATTTTTATTAGTTTACTTTCTATTTTATTATAGAGCATGTATGAAAAACAATATATTATATGTATATATATATATATATATATATATATATACATACATAAATACTTAAATATATACATAAATACCTACCCGGTATTAGTAGTCATCTACCTCATCTAGAAGGACGTTGCCAGGCAGCAGTAAAACATCTAATACTTGAGGCCCCATGTCCGAGGTCGGAGCAACAGCAGAACTTGGGCCTCTATTGGCAGTGAGAGGTTCACAAATCTTCTAACGAAATCCCAGATCAGGCCCAAGGCAGAGGTAAGGGACCTTCACGACCACATGAGTGTCTGTAATCTTCAGCGGCTCCAAGATGCTCATCCCATCATCAGAGATGTGGACGACAGACAGCAGGACATCAACAAACAGCGCTGCGAAAGCAAAGACCTGTTAAACTTTGGTTTTATTGATAAAAGCTTCATCTACCGTTCATTTAGTTCTACTTGAGTTCATACGAATCCATGGTTTCTAGAGATTTTCCATTATCCATTATTCTTCTTCTTCTCCCACTACAGCCTAAACCGTACATGGTGGGGGGTGTGCCATTTTCAAAACTCCACAAGGACCTCACATGTGGACAACTAGGTGGCATTATACTGTGTAGCAGAGGTCCTATAATTATCAAAAACCATATACCCACACATTCAATGGATCCAACTGAATCTTGTGAATAGGCCATGCCCATTTCCGCCTAGACTTTTATGCTTGAAAAAACACAATTTATCGAAAAACATACTTTTTCTAATTCCTCCTGGACCGTGCAACTGATCTGCACAAAACTTGGCACATACCATCTCCAGTCCGACCTGACAAAAAGCTATTAAAAGAATTTTTATAGAATAACAATTGCGCATATTATGCACAAACAAATTTATGTAGCTAACTATGAAAACACCAACTTTGCCATATCTCGGCCAAAATAAATTCTGTCAAGGCCAAACTTTGCCATAACCATCTGAGGCTCATCCAATTTTGATGAAATTTGGAGGGTACCATGTAGGGCCACTCCTGAAGCCACCCCTATAGTGACGTACTGATTGGTTTAAATGGGTGTGGCCTATGGGACCCATGTCTTTTTCGAACTCCTCCTAGGCCGTTTGACTGATCTGCACGAAACCTAGTAGGTAGCATCTCCAGATGGCCTTGACAGAAAGTTATTAAAAAAAATTAGCTACTACGATCTAGCTAGAAAATACATATCTTGGCCAGATTAAATGTTATCATCAAAAGAATTGAGGTAATTATTCACAGTGCCACTACAATACTCCAATGTACCAAATGTGGCGGCCCTTAGGGGGCGCTATAATCAACGCTAATTTGTTTTGGCCGATAACTGAATTTGTTTAAATGGGAAATTTGTGATTGCAATATCTCTGCAACAGTGAAGGCTATCGGCATGAAACTTGGCATGCCGCTCTGAAGCTCTGAACCAAATTTTCCGCTCTGAAGCTGTAGTCAACGTAGACCAGTTTCGGTCCTTCTGCTCAATCAATGTTAACAGGATATTTGCAGCGGCAACGTGCTGCAGACCTTGCAGCTCACACCTCACGATATTTCCTGATGTTTGCCTTCCCACTGTTATGCTTTGGGTTTACACTTTCGCTTGCTCCCCAGGGCGCGACTGGCGCGATGAGACTTGGACCCCGTCATAACTGCTTGCAGTTGTAGTTATTTAAAAAAAAATTTTTTCCTGTTCCACATGTGATCTCTTAAGTTTTTTGAATAAACTCCACTACTACACATGAGTACACATCTTTGCAGTAGTATGAATTAATTCTTCATCATTGAAGACAGTCATGTCTTTACCATCCTTTGTTTGGCAGGCAACAACTCTACCACTGAGCCACAGCCACCCCAAATATGCTGAGTTAAACCGTGCTCTGCATTTTTATTCATCTTGTACGTCAAGTTTTACACGTTTCAGTCTTTTTTACTGACCGACCGTCCGACAGACAGATCAGTAATTCTTCAGCTGATTGATCAGCTGTTATGAATGTCTAACAAAAACCAGTGTGTCAGTATTCAACCAGTTTCAGAGGTGGGTAGTAACGAGTTACATTTACTCCGTTACATTTACTTGAGTAAGTTTTTGAAAAATTGTACTTCTAGGAGTAGTTTTAAATCCCTATACTTTTACTTGTACTTGAGTAGATTAGTGAAGAAGAAACTGTACTCTTACTCTGCTACATCAGGCTACAATGAGCTTGTTACTTTTCTTTTTACCTCTTTGGTATTCTACGGCGTCATTGTTTTTTTGACCCCAGTGTACGTCTCATTTTAATGTTTTATTATTATATTATTATATTATATTATTATTATACGCAAACCAGGAAGAATCAACCGGCCTCATAGTGAAAGCATGGTTACCTTTTAGGAAAAGTGCGAAACAGAAGCTACATTATGCGGCGTCTTCTGTGTCGACCAAAACAAACGGACATGTGAGCATTCAAAAACTCAACATCTAACCTGAGGAAACGTAGCGGTAGTTTTAGTTTTTGCTGTGGATAGGTGGATGTTTGTCTTTTAGGTTACATACAGTATGTTTTGCACATGCAGTATCCATCCTCACTTAAAGTCCATGTTGCAGGTTTAATTTTGCAACGAATTTGTGCAATTTGCTTGTTGGTAGTAAATATTTGAACTGTTATCCATTGTATTTGATGGTGTTGGATATCGCAAAATTGAATATAATACAAAAAATTAGGCACAATTTTACAGTGTTTCATTTTCCCCCCACAATGCATTGCATGACGTCACATTAGGGCGTTAACAGAGCAGCCTGCGTTGTATTTACCACTGGTCTGGCCTAATGTGGCTTCTTGTCTTTTAATATTAACAGTCTATGGTCTCGATCAAGTCCATGTGACTTTATTATATTTATAATAATATTGGAGGAAAGTGAAACACAGCTTAGACGGGGATGTTGTTCGGCTTTTTCACAAGTTTAGACCGCTAGCTAACGCTGCGCCGCAACAGACGTTAGCACAACACCTAGTTAGCCTAGCCTGCTAGGTAAATACTACAACAAGCATTTGTTTGCACCTTTTGTACCATAATTGTATTGAATGAAATAGCAAGCTTCGCTCCTACGAGATGGGGGGTTGTTATGTTACACACAAAGTTAACTGGCTATAGTTAGCCTGTACGGATGCTAGCGGAAATAGCTAACGTCGCATAGCCAGCCAGCAACCGGCAGTAGAGTTTCGGTAAGCTAACATGACCGACAGCTGTCGCCCACAATCAACCTGCAGTGATGTTTGAAATATAAACAATTACAATACTGGTGCGTGCTGGTTGGGGAGGACCATGATCCAGTCTGAAATGTCACAAACGGATTTAGACATCTTCAGATCAGCTGATCACGGGGCTCGCTCCCCGACCGCAGGCTCGCTTCCCGAACGCAGGCTCGCTTCCTGACCGCAGGCTAACTTCCCGACCGGAGGCTCGGCTCGCTCCCCGACCGGAGGCTCAGCTCGCTTCCCGACGGAGGCTCGCTTCCCCCCGACCGGAGGCTCGGCTCGCTTCCCCCGGGAGGCTTACTCTTCCCACAGCACCCGTTCTCCACCACTCACTCCCCTACAGCACCCGCTCTCCACCGCAGCCACCACCACACACAAAGCACCGGCCAAACAGCGACATGTTTTCACCGGAGGAAGAGGTAAACACTTAGAAATAACACTCGGGATGCTTTCTATTACTATATCTAGATAAGTGTACCAGTACTTATCTGAACAAACGACATGATCACTGTCACTAGATCGAAGGAAAACGTTCACTTGGTGCTATTCACTGACAGTAAAAAGTAAAGTCATTGTATGTACTGCTGCGTTGCTAAATAAAGGAGATAAATGAAGGAGACTTCCCCACAATCTTGACAATTCCTCATTTGCCCTCTCACGTCCGGCAGGTTCGTAATTAATCAGCTGCTGGCCTTTCACCCTCGCCCACATCCCAGTCAGTCTCCGTAGTTCTAGTGCCAGGCTGAGACTTCACTCCCCATTGTGACGTCATCGCCGAATTAACTTCATAAACCCGTGAACACCAAAAATGACCAAAAACTAACTTTTAACACTATTTGGAGACATTTTTAAAAATGATATACATATCTTGAGTGTTTTTTGTACCCAATAATCAACAGTGGTGGTTAACTTGCAACATGGGCTTTAAGCTATTTTGTAATTAATAAATTCATTTTAATTTATTTTATTGATTGGAGGAACTATAATTTGCCTAAAGATGATTATTTAGTATCTTTGTCTGATTGATGCTTGTGTTAAGAAATAAATCAGACGTTATTCAAAAAGTACTTTTTACTCTTACTCAAGTAATTATTTGGATGACTACTTTTACTTGAGTCAAATTATTCTGAAGTAACAGTACTTTTACTTGAGTACAATTTTTGGCTACTCTACCCACCTCTGGCTAGCTGTTAGCCAGTCATAGCGCTCGTAGGTACCCTCAGTGAAGTGCCGCACAAAACCTTTGCCAGCCTTGGTCAGCTCATCCAGCTTAGGTGTAGGTCTTCCTCTTAAAATAATTTCTTTCCTCTCCAAACAATCCCTTTGAAAAAAGCACATGAAGGAGATCGGAAACAGGATCGTTAGGAGGTGTGAAGGCAGCAGCCATAGCTAGTTCACTCCTGGGTCACTCACAACCCGCTAAAAGGTTCAAGCTTCAACAAAGGGCTAGCTAGCAATGCTACTAGTGCTGGTCCACTGAAAAAAGTAATTGATTTTTGACACACATTAATTTAATTATGAAAAATATATTTTTGATTTTGACAGGTCCAGCAGAGAAGCCCACCAGTCCGCCTTGTGGACTATTAACAAATTACAAAAGAACAGTAGAGGGCAGTAAAACGCCTGGCGGTAGACTTAAAGTTCCACAGTTCAATGCTTTGAAGCCCAGCCGTGGCTTGCCCACAAAATTTAAAAACATCAAAAAAAATTGCTATGAGTGTTCATTTTCTCCTATTTTTCAGATGTTCCCCAGCTTATGTCATCACACTTCATCATCTGTGTGTTTTACATATAGTTAGGTATAATGAAATTAATTACCATTTGCATGCCAATCGGAAGGTTGGTGGTTCGATCCCTGGCCCCGCATCCCATGACGCAGTGTCCTTCGACACGGCCTCGGTCACTGTGTATGAATGCTGGTGAATGGTTCCTGTAATATGCCGAAGCGCTTTGAGTAGTTGTTGAGACTAGAAAAGTGCTTTATAGGAACAGTCCATTTACATTTAAAGAATTGAAGGTTTTTTTGTATTTGTGTAAGTTGTTTTATATTTAAAGATTTCACATTTCCACACATATTGTATAATATTAGATACATTTACCAATTTATTTCCACACGTGGAGTTAGCTCAGCCCACTGAAAACACCTTCTTGAACATTTCTGTACTTGTCTGAAACAAAAGAAACTCAAACGCAAATGAGAGTTTTAGTCCGTTTTTATTTCATGTTCAATAATCACATCACTAATTAACAAGTAATCACAATAAACACTTTTTTTTCCAAACCAAAAATAAAATTCAAATTAATGAAAAAAAACAACAACACAAAAAACAATGAGGAGGTTCTGCGATTGACATAGTAAGTCTACCTAACACATCCCATTGTTGTTTTTCAGCATGCTCTGCAGGTACAGTAGGTGTTTATTAGCTGGCGTGGCGGTAGATGAAGCTCTAGCTACAACACTCCTTGGACAGATTACTGAGGAGCATTTTGGACACAAACCAAACCTGACAACTACAGTTAGTTAACCTTAGACAAGGATGTGTTAGGGTCTCGGTGGTTGTGACTCTCCAGGGCATGTTGTTGCTATTTCAGTGCTACATGTAGCAGCCAATATGTTTTGAGATAGTGATACATTTAGATTTAGATAACAAATTACAGGCCTACACACTGACCTTTACACTTAGCGCCTGCTTGAACAACAAATCCTCTTTTGCCCACTGTGATACACAATATCATGTATTTCAGGTACGTTAAATTTACTCCGCTTGGTTCTTTTATCATATGAATCTGTCCCTCTGTCCTGAATGAGAACTTTACCAGTTAGTCCGAACATTATTCTTATCGCTTAAGACTGGAATTGCAGGCATGATTCAATAGTGTATCAGAATAATTGTGCTCTACAAAATTAAATAAAAGATGTATTAATTAAGGTCTATGTTGCCAGTTTGGCTGTCATTTCAGCGCTTTAAATAAAATCATATTTAATAAGATAATAAAGACGTTCTAAGCGTTGTTTTTGGGTTCAGATCTTGTCTTGCAGATCCTTGATATAAACTCCAGGACACATTTTGTGAAACTGGTTGTCACTAATCCAAGGTGTAATCCCTTCAACTATGAGAGCACAACCGCCACAAGGCTACAGGAACAATGACGATAAATACATATACAAGTGTTGCGTCTTTAGTACAGTATATCTCAAAAGACATTCTTTCACTTCAGTGGACCCTTTCTAACTAAAAAGACTTTTTCAATTCATCATACTAATAATCAGAATAATAGTCATAATAAAACACTCCATTCCCTCCTAACCAATAAAAGGAGAAAAAAAAAAAGGACAAGGGACATAAAAGCTGTTCTGAATGGGATTTATGGTCAATAAACTTCATTTATAGGAAATTAAACCTAATGTTTGAGTTAGAAAAGCAGAAATTAGAAATTATTCAGACTAAAAGGAAAGGAATGGATGTTGATGGATAATCACAGATTGGAATATGTCAATTTTTACTCAATACTATTTGGAAAACACTTCAATTTGTTTTTCAAATGCTATAAAATTGAATAAGACCCCCAAAATTAATGAAAGTAGAGATTTGTACTTGCCAAAGAGCGTTGTGTGAAATCAATCATGTTGTTTTGGGTAATAACAATTGGATAGGTAAAAAGAACACTGATATAGGAAAATGGGTGAATTTGACCAGAGGACAATATGAGGGTTAACTATAGTAGATAGACTGGACACATTTTGGACAGGTGTCCTTTAACATTTTACAGGCACAAAATAGATTTTAAAAGGAAAAGACAAAAGTCGGGAATACTCGCTTTCTCATCTTCTTGGAATAACACACAGGAAATGAAAAGCTGTTTTAGAACCATAAGATATTGTATTGTATGTTTAACCCTATGGCTTCTAACGATGCTGCAATGTTTCAAATGTTATTGCCTTGTTTTCCATTCTTTTCTGAACACCTAAAAATCTACTTACTTGAGTTATATAACCCGACAAATAAACATTGTGTCTGATTTAATTGTTGTTTAAGTTGTAATCTTGTTGTGTTTGTAAATGCATTACCAAACAAGTACATACTGTATATATATATCCATCCAAATTTGATGTTTAAGTCTCTTCACTTAAGCTATTTTGTAATTAATAAATTCATTTTAATTTATTCTATTGATTGGATGAACTATAATTTGCCTAAAGATGATTATTTTGTATTTTTGTCTGTCTGATTGATGCTTGTGTTAAGAAATAAATCAGATGTTACTCAACAGTTACTCACTACTTGAGTAATTTTTTCATGAAGTACTTTTTTACTCTTACTCAAGTAATTATTTGGATGACTACTTTTACTTTTACTTGAGTCATATTATTGTGAAGTAACAGTACTTTTAGTACAATTTTTGGCTACTCTACCCACCTCTGATGTTGACTCTCTGTTGACGTTAAACTTAGCAAAGACATGGGGCACACGTCGGAGCGCCAAATATCCGTGGTAAAGCTGACTGCATGCACGTCTTTCAGCATACACAAAATGTGTTCCCTAACTGTCTCGTATAATTTGGGTAGCGCAGTTTCGGAGATATATTTACAACCTGGCAAACAGTACCTTGGCTTCAAATGCTCCATTAAAATCCCACATTTTCGACAACAGACAGGGGTTGGTAATCCACTACAATAAACTCCAAAACTTTGTTGCTTTATCGTTGTTGCTTTTTGGCTGTCTTTGGGGAATTTATCTCGTCGCTGGAAGGCAGTTTCCAGAGTTTGCTGCTGCAGTTTGACTCTTTCCAGGATTCAGAGGGCACGCTCCTCCTGCCAGAGGCTGTGGAGGTTGACAGTATGCAGCACGTGGTGGTCACAGAAAGTGATGCATTTCATGTTTCTTTGTTGTCTGGAGAAAAACATTAAAGATGAACTGAACTGGAATTTGAATAATGGTGATATGACAAATGTATTTTATTTCTTTTCATTGGTACAATTATTAAAACCGGTGAATTTATTAAAAGGGATAAAATGGTAAGTTGAAAGTGTTGTTTTTGCTACACGGGCTCCGCCATGTTGGAATTCCACAATCTACTACATCACTGGCATGGTAAGCTACTCCGTGGCTAACTAGCACTAGCACTAGCAGCGCAGCCATAGCAACAGCATACAAAGAGTCGGAGGCTATCGCATATGGCTGAGGAAACGGAAGCAAAGAAGTCTGGGGGGGGTTAAACTGTATTGCCCCTGGCTGGGAGTAATGAACTGTATAGGGCTAAGGCAGCTGGGGTTACGAGGACATGTCCACAGGCTACCTTTGAGAGGAGAGAGGATGGGGAGAGGGTGGGAGGGAGAGGATGGGAGGGAGGATGGGAGGGAGTTTGGGAGGAGGAGTAGGAGGGGAGGGAGAGGGATGGGATGAGGGAGGATGGGAGAGAGGATGGGAGGGGAGGATGGGAGAGAGATGGGAGGGAGGATGGGAGGAGGATGGGAGGGAGGATGGGAGGGAGGATGGGAGGGAGAGGATGGGAGGGAGTTTGGAAAGAGGTAGGAGGGAGGGAGAGATGGGATGAGGGAGGATGGGAGGGAGGATGAGAGGGAGGGAGAGAGGATGAGAGAGGATGGGAGAGAGGATGAGAGAGGATGGGAGAGAGGATGAGAGAGGATGGAGAGAGATGAGGGGGAGGATACCATTTAACGCTAGCACTACCTGGCTAGCTTGGTTAAAGTTTTGATAAAAGCCTGTAATTGTAGTGTTGCTATGGTAACCTTGTACATGATATATCACCTAACTTATGTGGAATAAAGTGAGTGTACGTGGTCCTGTGTTATTATCTGTGTGTGTGTGACATCACTCATTTGCATATTCCGCTTCACTGTGATGTCACAGAGGTGCGACGTGTCAGAGCGTTCCGGGCTTTTATGATTGGAACGTCAGGACTCAGACCTGTCACTGTGAGACAACCCCCCGCTGGACTCACACACCCCCCCCCGCTGGACTCACACACATTTACAGGTTATTAGTTATTAATATTAGGATGAAGACTCGCAGCCAGACCGCTAACGGTAAGAGAAACCACAACGCCATCACTTCTATTATTATTATTCACTTTATAGTATTTAAAAAGAAATTGAAGTGTTTTTTGAAACAGTAGTAGTATTATATGTATGTAAATATAAAGTAGTATTGGTATTAAATATAAATAGTATTGAGTAAAATTTACTAAAACTAAAGTTAATAAGTTAGTGTTACTTAAACATGTTAAAGATTGAAAAAGGGACAAAACATGTATGTGTGTGTATTTATATATATATGTATATATATATATATATATATATATATACCCTCAAACTCCCAGGTCTCTGGTAGAGGACCCGAGCTTGAGGATGACATACCACCCCACAAGGGGTGAGAGGGGATTTTTTTTTTTATATATATACAGTATATAAGTATATATATATATATATGTGTATATCAGTGAATACAGTATGTGTGTATATGACTGTATATGAGTGTATATGAGTATATATATGTGTATATATAAGTGTATATGTGTGTATATGAGTGTATATGTGAGTATATGAGTGTATATGTGTGTATATTTGTGTATATGTGTGTATATGAGTGTATATGTGAGTATACGAGAGTATATGTGTGTATATTTGTGTATATGAGTGTATATGTGTGTATATGTGAGTATATGAGAGTTTATGTGTGTATATTTGTGTATATGAGTGTATATGTGTTTATATTTGTGTATGTGTGTATATGAGTGTATATGTGTATTAGTGTGTTGTGTATATGAGTCTGAGTGTGTTGTGTGTTGTGTATATGAGTCTGAGTGTGTTGTGTGTTGTGTATATGAGTCTGAGTGTGTTGTGTGTTGTGTATATGAGTCTGAGTGTATTGTGTGTTGTGTATATGAGTCTGAGTGTGTTGCGTGTTGTGTATATGAGTCTGAGTGTGTTGTGTGTTGTGTGTCCCAGAGCGGAGCAGCAGTATCCCCCAGCTGGTCCCGCTGCCCGGGTGGAGACTGTTGAAGGATTAGGGTGGTGAAGGTCAGAGGGACGAAGACCCCGGCTCCCGGCCGTCAGGACAACTCCCGTAAGACACAACATGTCTCACATGTCCACAACTTAAAATATATTCAGCTTCCTGTCCCAGAGGAGAGAAGACACTAGAAGATTCCCACATGTAACAAGATGACATCACACATGATCACATGATTCATCATAAAAAAAAAAAAACTGATGTTTTTGGCTTCCGTCTGCAGCTTTCTGAAGTCTCTTTTATATAGACCTTAGTGGTCCCCCTAATACTGTATCTGAAGTCTCTTTTATATAGACCTTAGTGGTCCCTAATACTGTATCTGAAGTCTCTTTATATAGACCTTAGTGGTCCCCTAATACTGTATCTGAAGTCTCTTTTATATAGACCTTAGTGGTCCCTAATACTGTATCTGAAGTCTCTTTTTATATAGACCTTAGTGGTCCCTAATACTGTATCTGAAGTCTCTTTTATATAGACCTTAGTGGTCCCCTAATACTGTATCTGAAGTCTCTTTTATATAGACCTTAGTGGTCCCCTAATACTGTATCTGAAGTCTCTTTTATATATATATATATGAGTGTGTTGTGTGATTTCCAGCGTGGAGACCTTTAAAGGACGGCAGGGTGGGGGAGGGTC